>VXBH01008200.1:41636-66094 GCA_013400035.1 Rynchops niger
CCCCGACCGCCGCTGCCGCCGCCTCTTGGTTATCATCGCCACAGTGCCCAGCCGGCTGGGAGAAGATGCCAAAATGGCCACCGGCAACTACTTTGGATTCACCCATAGCGGGGCTGCTGCCCAATATAGGTAACCACCGCGCCCCGGCTCCGCCCCTCCCGCTGTCCGGGCCCGCAGTCCCCGACTCCCCGCTCCCCCTCCGGCACCGTGCCCCTGGTCGGGATCTGTCGGCCCCGCGGGGGGAGGGATCGGGACTGTGCTCCTAGCCCCGCGGGGCCCTCGGCGGCACCCCGCTCCTCCGGGCCGGTCGTGCCTGGGACCCTCCTGCTTGTCCGCCCCGCCCGCCGGTGTGTTTTCTTTTCCTCCCTCCGTCCCCGGTGGTGTGAGGGTGGGGAGGTGGAGCTGGGCACCAGGGAGGAGGAGAATCGGCGGCAGCATCAGGTCCCGAGGCCCTTAAATTAAAATGGCCACTTGCAGTCGACACCACCAGCGAGTTACCGCCTGCCGCCCCCGGGCCCTGCTCCTCCCTCAGCTTCAGGGAAGATGGGCCTCGCCCCCCAAGTCTTTGCTCCGACTTATGTCAGTGTGGGAGTACAGAATCCCTTTTGACATAGGTTAAAATTATATGAACCCAACCTATGGGAACCTGTATGGATAAGGGGGGAGCTGAAGCACCAGAAAATACAGGGAAAGTAATGTTATAATCAATGTCTCTAAGAAAGTAGAGAAGGTACTTTCAGGGCCAGGCACCTTTTTAAAAGATTTCCTACTTTGATATCCACTTGATGGCTTATAGTGGAGCTTGGGGACCTGTAACTGTACATTTCGTATAGATACGCTGCTTTAAGTCTTTGTACCTTTGTAGTTTTTGTGCATCCAAATTGTGTATCAGAATGTCAAAAAGTAATTGCTACTGTCTATTGTCTCACTTTTTTCTGAAATCAGATTACTTAATTTGGCAAAAACCAGATATAATTGGGAACATCTTCACATTTTTGGCTTGTATTGGAGTAGCACCTTAAGGTCCATATTTGAATCTATGTTATTCATTTCATAAATCTGTAATTAAGACCTCCTTAACTCATAGGTCTTGGTTAATGGGAAAAACAGAAGAATAAAGCAAATATATGAGGGGTTATTAACAAGTGAATACAGATGTGTGCTGCTGTTAACTAGCTAATAAAAAATGCATACCTGACATAGTTTCAGGAATATAAGGTTTTATGGAGGTCTTGGAATGACTCCCAGTCTGTTCTTTCTATCTATTTTTTTCCTGGACATGGACATAAAGTACATTATATTTCATTTACTCCAATGTTTAATAGTTAAAGGAGAGGCTTAAACTTAGCTAGTCTTCTAGTTCTTTTAAGATTAGGTGTTTGCAGTATGTTTATGTTTTACTTGACAGTAATAGTGAAATTTGAAACTAGGTTGTCTTTCTTGGGGTATGAAGGTGTTTCTCAATTATTTTTTTTTGTAAGTAAGTACATTATCTTTGAGTGAATATTTAACTGAGATTCATATGTGTGCAGTTTTAAAGTGGAGGTGAATTTTGAAAATTATTCCTTTTGTTGTGGAGCTGAGGTGGTCTCTAGGCTTACGAACCTGAACAACTCATTTGAAATTTCCATTTGAATTGCAATATAAAAATTTATAATTGGAGTAACATTCAAAATCAAAACTTGTCTTCCTAGTTAATCCTAAATGTGTTCTTGAGAAAACGGAAAAACTGATCGAAAGACGCTTTTTCCTTTGCTATCATAAGTGCTAGTTACTATTTAATTTGCTACCAGTAAAAGACTCTACATTCTAAAAATGTAGTTGGTATATTTACCACATTTGAAAGTGAAGAGACACAGCAATCAGTGTTAAAGCAGTCCTTTCATAAGAATTAATTTAATATTTTGAGGAGAAAACACAGGCGTCACTTAAAATGTCTAAAAAGGATCTTACCTTCATTAAGCAGACTTGGCAGGTGCTTAGTAGCTTGTTTAGAGTGCTACAAAATGTATATTCTACTACAGTATATTTGAGAAAGAAATGGTGTTGGCAGGGGAAGATAGTAAAAGACAGAATATTGCAACAAGTCTTCTAAGATTGTTACCAGTATTTGAAGTAACAGTTTATAGAATAATAAAATTCTTACATTCTTAGAAACCGGGATAATAGATAAACAATTGGATGTTTGTCTGCATAGTTAATACATAGGTCAGCCTCATAAATCTACCAAAAAGGATCTCAAAGTGTGAAACTGTTAAAACGTCAGCTCAAAACATGCAGGAAAAAAAAAAACCCAAACTTTGCATCATGAAGGAGAGAGTTTAAACGCTTTCTGATAAATAATTTCAAGGAATATTTTAGAGCAGACTACTTCAGTTGGAAGGGACCTACAGTGATCACCTAGTCCAACTGCCTGACCACTTCAGGGCTGACCAAAAGTTAAAGCATGTTGTTAAGGGCATTGTCCAAATGCCTCTGAAACACTGACAGCGTTGGGGCACTGACCACCTCTCTAGGAAGCCTGTTACAGTGTGTGATCACCCTCTTGGTAAAGAAATGCTTCCTAATGTCCAGTCTAAATGCCCCCTGGTGCAGCTTTGAGACATTCCCACGTGTCCTGTCACTGGATCACAAGGAGAAGAGCTCAGTACCTCCCTCTCCACATCGCCTCCTCAGGAACCTGTAGAGAGCAGTGAGGTCACCTCTCAGCCTCCTTTTCTCCAAACTGGATAAGCCCGAAGTCCTCAGCTGCTCCGTGTAGGACATTCCTTCCAGCCGTTTCAGTAAAGAAATGTTTCTGAACATCCCCTGATGCAGCTTTGAACCACTCTATGCATCCTCTCACTAGATATGAGGGNTGGGCTTCACAATAACATCTGCTAGCTCCCTCGGCACTCATGGGTGCATCCCATCAGGGCCCATGGATTTGTGGATGTTGAGTTTGCCTAGATGATTTCTAAGCCAATCGTCATTGACCAGGGGAGAGTCTTCCTTTTTCCAAACTCTATTCTTACCGCCAGGGTCTGGAATTCCTGAGGGCCAGCCTTAGCAGTAAAGACTGGACTCAGTGACTCTGCCTTCTCTGCATCCTCCATCACCAGGGCACTCGCCTTATTCAGCAGCAGGCCTACATTTTCCCTGGTCTTCCTTTTTTCTACTGATGTACTTAAAGAAGCCCTTCTTGTTGTCCTTGACAGCCCTTGTCAGGTTTAATTCTCTCATTGCATCCCTGCATACTCTNTTTGCCTAGATGATTTCTAAGCCAATCGTCATTGACCAGGGGAGAGTCTTCCTTTTTCCAAACTCTATTCTTACCGCCAGGGTCTGGAATTCCTGAGGGCCAGCCTTAGCAGTAAAGACTGGACTCAGTGACTCTGCCTTCTCTGCATCCTCCATCACCAGGGCACCCACCTTATTCAGCAGCAGGCCTACATTTTCCCTGGTCTTCCTTTTTTCTACTGATGTACTTAAAGAAGCCCTTCTTGTTGTCCTTGACAGCCCTTGTCAGGTTTAATTCTCTCATTGCATCCCTGCATACTCTGACAACGTTCCTGTATTCCTCTCAGGTGTTCAGTCCCTTTTTCCGTGTTCTGTAAAATTCCTTCTTCCATTTGAGTTTTTCCAGAAGCTTGTTGCTCATCCATGCAGGTTTCCTTCCTCCTTTGCTTGATTTCTTACTCATAGGGATGCACTGATCTTGAGCTTGGAGGTAAAGATGCTTAAATATTAACCAGCTCTCTTGAACCTCCCTACCTTCAGGAGGCTTAACCCATGGGATTCCTCCAAGCAGGTCTTTGAAGAGGCCAGTCAGCTCCTCTGAAGCCTGGGGTTGTAATTCGGCTTTTTGCCCTGCTTCTTCCACACAGGATCCTGAACTCCATGGTGTGGTGGTCACTGCAGCCAAGGCCACACCTGACCTTCACATCCCCATCCTTAGCACAAGGTCCAGCAGCACACATCTCCACTTGCGTCAAAAAGTTGTCATCAATGCTGTGCAGAAGCCTCCTGGACTGTGTGTGCCTGGCTATGTTGCCTTTCCAGCAAATATCTGGGTGGTTGAAGCACTCCATGAGAACCAGGGCCTGTGATTGTGAGGCTATTTGCAGCTGTCTGTGGAAGGCCTCATGAATTTCCTCTTCTTGATCTGGTAATCTGTATAAGTCTATGACAATATTCTAATTTGCATTAAAAGTGGTGAAGGGGCAACATAACTGTTGGATTCAAGGAAATAGCTTCTTTAAGTCAACAACTGAAAAGATGATGAAGCTATCATTGGCATAGACATCATTGCCTCTTCCAGTGACTGTAGTTTATGTGTGGCCATGGTAGATCATTTAAATACTCTCTCATCCTTCACATGAAGGATAAATTAAAATTTGTCCAAGGAATATAGTCTTAAGATTAAGTACTGGTATTTGAAGCAGTTAAAAAGGTCAGATTGGTAGCTGCTCAGATGTTAGATCTTGGATTTGGGAACTTTGTGAATAACCTGTGCAGGAGCTGATAGTATATTTACTGTTCTAACAATGTAACCGGTATGGTTCCCCAAATTGGCTAGATAAGAAAGGAAATAGATGTCTGTCTTTATTAGTTCATAAATACTAGTTTTCATAAAGCACATTTATAATCTTAACTCGTTTCATATTTAATCAAAGTCAGCAAAAGAGCTAAGTGCCCTTTAAACCTGTAAATAATGGATTAGAAGTTTTCTCGTTCCTTTCAGTGTTGTCACTGCAAAAAACTTCCTGCTGCCCGCTCATTGAAAATTCTTTGTGTCCATTACCCGGTAATAATACCATGACTTAATGAGGGTGGCATTAGATTATGCAAATACCGATCCAGGAAATTTTTCTGACTATTGCCATGCCTTTACAATTTGTGCTTTCTGCTGGTGGTGGTATTAGGGCCTAAGGTTATAGACCTGCGTGCAATCGAACTTCGTCTGTCACTTATTTAAGTAACTGTATTCATTCATCTATTTAGAAGCCTGAAACAAATGTGCAATTTGCTTATACTAGTCCTCTTTTCTTTGTGTGTGTGTGCTCTGTATGTCACCTGAACCACTGTGTGTCTATTCAGTTTGAGACGAAGAACCTAATATTGCTTGTCTTTCATGTGTAAAAAATATTAGCATTTCTGACTCAGTGCTGGAGAGAGGCATAGTTATGCTTTTATTCTAAAGTTGGCTGACTGGAATGTGGGAATGCTGGTGGAGAGATAGGGGCATTGAGAAATCTTTGGACAGACAAGTGTGCAAATGTGGTAGTCTTGTGTTAAGATTTTGGTTTCTGTTAAAAGGACAATCTTTTAAGTGTCCGAGTTTCATTTTAGTGGTATTTTTACCACGTCCCTGCTCTAATGAGACAGGTCACAGGTGGGAGATTCTTGGGTAGTTAGGAGTGTTTTGTTAACTTTGAATTGCCCTCAAGTAGCGTGAATATGACAAAGCGTGGTGAGCCTTCACAGACAAATGCAATTGTAGCAGTTTAGGTCCAGACCAGACTACAGTACCTGTGAGTTTATGGTAAGATGCAATCTTCTAGGCAGCAATATGGAAGTGAACTCTTGCAATTATAGCTGGTTTGGCATTCAAGTGCAATCCGTGATGTTACAGGGTATTCGAGGCTGGTGTAGAACAGCAAAGGAAGGTGAAGTGCTGTGGATGGATACATTGGCTATTGAGAATTGTTTGGGGGTGGAGTGGTTTTTTTTCCACATTTGCTAATACTTCTAATTAACTTTACTTTTGTCTTCAGTCCTTGCCCCAGTTACCTCCCGAGCCAGCAACTAGAACCACGCAGCCGCTTGCTTACCCCACATTCTCCCCAGAAGGGTGGGGAGAAGAGGGAGAAAAGGAGAGGAAACTGAAAGAAAGAAGTTAGTGTGTTGAGATAAAGACAGTTTAATAGAACGATAACAGAAAAGGAAAATAACAATGATAAAAATGATAAAAAAAAAAAATGATAATAATAATAATAACAGAAGTCACTCTCACCACCCGGTGAATTGGCACTGTCCTACGCAGTGATTGCGAGTACCCGTTCCCTGGGCAACCCCCATTTATGTACGTCTATGGTATGGAATATTCCATTGGCCATTCCGTCATTCTGTCTAGGCTCCTTCTCAGCTTCTACAGGAAGCTGAAAAAAGTTCTTGAAAAATAGAACCATCACCTGGCAAAACCTAAAACAGTATGCATTACTGACATTCCTTTCATACCAAATCTGAAACACAGCAACCGCTAGAAAGAAAAATAACTCCGATTTATCTGAAATCAGGACACCTCTTTTTCAACTAGATAACTGTTTTCAAAAGTACTCAGTTTTTCAGAGATGTTAGGGCTGTAATCCACACAGACCTACTAGCCCAAGCTTGAGTTATCACTAAATATAATTCAGACTTGAACTAGTGGATGACAGGAAGAAAAGGACAATACTTAGTAGGACTTATGGCTCATTCTGAAGGGAAATGTACTACTAGTCTTAAACTTATGTTGAGAAAAACATTTGTTCATCTTAGAGTATTGTGTCATACTCATCCCATGCTAAAATGCATGGGAAATGAAAGTAATCATAGTTTTATCATGGGATGAATGTACCTTTATTATAGTATAAAAACTCCAAATGCTTTCTTTCTGCAAATTTTATGTCCATGCTATCTTGAGTTGCTTTACATCTTAAAGTATATGCATTTTTAGTAGGAGACTTCACCGAATATGATAGAGCTGTGTGGTGCTGATTGTTTTTTGTTCAGCCAATGTTACATCTTACGTGCTCTCCTAAACATGCTGTTCTAGCTTACATAATGTATACGAGAAGCCTCCAGTAAGCTACTGCCATTTATAAAAAGATTTTGATAGACTTGTTTTCAAATCAGAGAGGTCCCCCTCTCAAAGGAGGTATGCCAACATTAGAAAGGCAGTCAGGGGCTCTGGGTTTGTTAACATGGGCTGTATGCCAGTATTGCAGTTGACTAATGATGGGGAGACAGAGGAGGTGGTGGTAATGGGGTAGAAAAGGTGCCTCACTAACCAGAGGAGCCTTTGTCATTTTTAGGAAGGCAGTCGGCCAACTAGGTGAAATTTGCAGCAGGCTCATGTCTTTAAGAACCAAGCACTTGGGGAAGCTTTTCTGTTAATGGTATAGTTATGCCCTTTGTAGTTGTAACCTCGAAATGGATTGATCGTTGTAGGCCTAACTCTGAAGTGTTAAATTACGTGTGAAATTTTATCTCCTACTAAAATGCCACAATGGTAGGTTAAAGTGTAGTTGCATTATTGGTACTTGAAAAGCAAAGTACTAGTTTAAGGCAGGAAATACAGAATGCTTTAAGGACTGAATACAATTTTCCATACTAGTGAAGTTGATTTCCTACTATAGAAAACTTGCATTTTATAGAGATTTAGCATTTTTTCTGTTTAATGTATTCACCCTCAGCAAGTTTGCTGATGACACAAAACTAGGGGAGGTGGCTGCTACACAGGAGAGGAGGGTTGCACTGACCTTGAGAGGGACCTCAGCAGGCTGGAGAAATGGGCTGACAGCAGCCTCATGAAGTTCAACAAGGACAAGTGCAAAGTCCTGCCCCTGGGGAGGAACAACCCCTTGCACCGATACGCGCTGGGGACCATCCAGCTGGGAAGCAGCTTGGCAGAAAAGGACCTGGGGGGTCCTGGTGGACACCCAAGCTGAACAGGAGCCGGCAGTGTGCCCTGGCAGCAAAGAAGGCAAATGGCATCCTGGGCTGCATTAGACAAAGGATTGCCAGCAGATCCTTCCCCGCTAACTCGGCACTGGTGAGGCCACAGCTGGAGTGCTGGCTCCAGTCTGGGCTCGCCAGTCCAAGAGATACTGGGCATACTGGGGAGAGTCCAGTAAAGGCCCACAAGGCCTTTGAAGGGACCGAAGCATCTCTTCTATGAGCAAAGGCTGGGAGAGCTGGGACTGTCTAGCCTGAAGAAGGCGGCTGCGGGTGAATCTAATTAATGTATATAAGTACCTGAAGAAAGGATGCAAAGGGGACAGAGCCAGGGTTTTTTCTGTGGTGCCCACTGACAGGACCAGAGGCAATGGGCACAAACCAAAACACAGGAGGTTCCCTCTGAACATCAGGGAACACTTTTTTACTGTGACTGAGCACTGGCACAGGTTTCCCAGGGAACGTGTGGAGTCTCCATCCCTGGAGATATTCCAGAGCTGTCTGGAGACAGTCCTAGGCGGTGGCTCAAGCTGCTTGAGCAGGGGGGCTGAACCAGATGACCTCCAGAGGTCCCTTCCAACCTCAACTGTTCTCTGCTTCTGCGGTTTTGACAGCGAAAACGTTAGCAGTTGGTACATTTTCAGGCAAACGGAACGTCTCGAGCTCAGTTCTTTTTGTCTTGTGTATTATCATAGTGAACATGGATGTTGACTAGACTTGAATAAAATCAATGTTTTGATAATGAAGAAAGCAGCTTAGGCAACGGGCAGTCCATTGTGTGAGTAAAGGAAAGCAGATACAGAGCACGTATTGCATCACCGCAGAGACACTTGCAGTTACATTGCGATGTACAGTGAGGAAAACATTGCGGCATTTAATTGGATTTAAATCAGGTCGTGAGACTGTATGTGAAGATTAACAAAGCAGCAAGGGTGTACTGAAAACATGAGGATATTAATCTCAGCGGTGACTTATTGATAGTGTATGCTCTAGATAGCTAATAGCAATCAGTATTTTTTGTTTGTAATCGTACGGTGCAAGGATGTTTTTAGAAACAAGGAAGAGGAAGGGAAAGTAAAAATTGCTACAAAGCGCCGTCTTTCTCAGGCCTTATGTAGTTAAACCGTAACAGGTGTTACTAGGAGTTGCTGAAATTTAACAATTCAGAGGGGATTGCACATTTGCATGCCTTCAGGCCTCTCTTTGGATTCTTAGTGAATTGCGTTACAACCAATGTTTGTTTCACAAGATCGTAATTATAGGAAATAAAAGTTTTCATTAAAGTTCCAAAAAAACATATTCAGTCTTCATCCGGATTTTATGCCCGTCGTGAGTGACAGGCTTTAGAAAAACAGAAGTGAAGTCACTTCTAAAGTACAGCTCACTGCAGTGTGATATTTCATTTCAACATTTTGTGCTGTTTATTGTCAAGTGTGTTTAGGAGGAGAAAGCCTCCCTTGATTATTATTTGGTAATTATTATTATATTGTTTTTGCTTTGCCCAGGTTCCATTAACACCCTTGAAACTTCATCTGACCGGTTATTCAGTAGTGCCTCTTCCCAGGTTAGGATCTGGAGCAGCAGCAGATTCGAGTGCCTCTCTCTGGTGTTTTAGAGTCAGGTCATACTTGTTTCAGTCTTCATAGCCCTGAATGAAAAACTACAAACGTGTATTTTTTGCTATTCTGCTACTAACAGAATAATCTTTGAAACCTTGAGAAATCTGGCAGTTAGGTCTCAACAAATACGGTTCCCTTCACGCTAAAATTTTCAAATGTTCTTAAAAGTTAGAATTCAAGAAATAAGTCTTAATTAGTGGGGATTTTTTAGTTCAAGACATTTGTATTTTTAAAATTAAGAGTAGCTCAAATGTGATGCTAAGCTAGCCTGAAAAGCGCTCCTTTAAATGAAGAAAAACAAAAAAATCCCAAAAACCTGCACGAACTGTATTTTAGAATAAGAAATGTGTGCTGGTGATTTCATACAACTTGGAAAATGTAAGTGTTCAGGCTAGATTTTTCCTGGCTAAGCATCTACATAGAATTACGTATTTTTTTAAAGCTGTACTACAGCTAAATAGATTTTGTGGTGTAGAATCGGGCAGGGAGATCTTCATAATTCTTTGATGCCTTGGTGTTTCGGAGTGGAGACTTTGCAAATGAGAAAGAGATTTTTACAAGTTATACTGTTTCAGAATCCTAGTACTGAGTACACGCAGCTACATCAAATGTTGATGTGGTGAAAGCAGCGGCGGTGTTGGTCTGATGTCCAGCTTGCAAAGTACCAGGGCAAAACAGGCACCTGTCTTGGGAAAACACACTTTCACTTAATGAACAGCAATGCGGACAAAGCTAATTTTTGCTGTGTCCTTTACTCTGGGATGAATTCTGCAAGATTGTGAGCCAGTGTGTTCCTTCACACCCAGAAAATGAGATTGACATGGAGCTGGAGACGAGTGTGGAGAAAGATAGGTGGTCACAGCTCACTGCAGTCAGTCTTGCTAGTAGGTTTAGTACCAGGATGGTACTGCATGATACATGGCGCTTGTTCTGGTACTAACGCCTCGGAAAGATTAGTATCTCCCATCGTTAGTGTCAGAAGAAGGTAGAATAGGTGTTATTCAAAGATTTAAGTCAAAGGTGCTTTACAAAAAATACTTATCTCGTGCACTGTAATACAGTAATTGGGAATAAAGAATTGATTGTCTGGATCTTGAGGTTACTTAGGATGTGGAAGATGAGGGCAAGCTAATTATACGCTGGGGTGTAAAACTTCTGAGCAGAAGGAAGCTGATTTGGGAGGAGGAAGCAAAGAGCATGGGGAAATAGCGATATGCGTGTAGTGGTTTAAAGCAGGTGGGGAGAGACTGGAAATGACCTTGCATGGTTGACCGAAACATCTACAGAACCTGGAGCAGAGCAATTGAGTGCAACATGTAGACTGTAAACTGGCTCCGACTGGGATGGTGACAACGCAGTGAAACAGAAGTTTGAGCTGGAAGATGAGCATCTAAGAATTTGTCTTGCTCTTAGAAAATGGAAATCAAAGTCAGCTTGGTGGGGAAGCACTGCTACAATTATGATCAGCTAACGAAGCAGGTGTCGTACGAATAAAACACATTCTGTTTGAATGAAGATTTCTGGTGGAAGAGGTAATATAATAGCAATACCTCAGAGTAAGAGTACTAATTGAAGCTGCCAAGTCCTTCACCCGTAAGTTCTTAAATCAAAGAATGATGTTTATTTTGATAGTAAATTAAAACACTGTAAGAATCGTAATATGAAGTTACATTGATTTGAATGGTCACAAACTGGCTTTGCCTTAAGTAAATGTTGGTCTAGAGCTCATTGGCTTTTGAAACGAAAGCTTTTACAAACTAAGGAAAAAACTACTGACAGTGAGGGTGCTCAAACGCTAGAAGGGATTGTCTAGAGCAGTCTTGCGGCATCCATTCTTGGAGGCGATGGGAACCTGACTGGACAAAGCCCTGAGAAACTTAATGTAACTTCAAAATTAGCTGATTTGAGCACTGGGTTAGAACAGATGCCCTCCAAGTCTTTGGTTGAACCTAAGTTGTTCCGTCATTTTTAAGCTTCGCCTAGTTAATAAAGCCAATTGGACTGAGTATTTTGTTCATATAAAGAGAGCTGGAATTCATTGAGCACAAAGATGCTAATAGCGGTGTTAAAATTTACTCTGCGGGAGAGAAGAATTGACCTACAAATAAAACTGGCTGTTACCAGGTCAGTGCGTTAGCTTCTCTGCCTGCTGTGCTGCAGTACCTGTTTGCGTGTCCTTAGTCCACAGCACATACGGAGTACTTCGGTTCAACTTTTTCCCACTCTGAGGAGATTAAGCTAAACTGAATTACTTTGTTGTGGTGAAGAACGTGCCTGTGGTTTGTTACCGTAGCTCAGCTGACATACTGTATTTCATAGTTGCTTTAATAACTTGATCACGTGCCTAAACGTTTTGGACTCTTATTTATTGGGACTAAGTTGAAATACTTGATGTGGTGCAGTATGGAAAATTGTTACTTAAGGTAGAGATTAGTAAAAGAACAGTATAGAAGGAGCTGGTGGAGGTGGTTAATAGAATTAGGAGACTGATTATTAAATAGGAGTAATTGCAGTGGAGTTCCCTAAGGATTGGTTCTGAGTCTTACTTCATATTTATATTAGTATGGCATGTCATGGTATTTGATGCAAGGGAAATATTGTCAGCGCATAGGTAACTTTACAAGAAGCTGCTCTGAGGAAGCTAGGCTGTTTGGAAAAAAAAGCACTGTCTGGAGCAGAGTGGGTAGAAAAACTTCATATGAAATGTGGAGTCTCCATCTCTGGAGATATTCCAAGGTTGTCTGGATACAGTCCTAGGCGGTGGCTCAAGCTGCTTGAGCAGGGGGGCTGAACTAGATGACCTCCAGAGGTCCCCTCCAACCTCAACCGTTCTCTGATTCTGTTCCATGTTGAGCAACTCTTCACTAAAATAGTTAAAAAATAACACAAATTTTCATATCAATACCTCCTCCACATAGTCATGGCCCACTGGCTGGACATCACTTTGCAAGGCAGCAAGAGTTGTGGGAGTCACTGGTTCAGCTGCTGCGTCTGGTTTTACTTCCTGTGTTTGTACTGTAGCAGCAGGAGTTGTTTTAACACTTTCAGCTGATTTCATTTCTTCCAGTTTACTTCCTGTTGTCTGAAGCTTATTGCCGCCTACAAATCAAAAAAGTTAAATTGTTAACTTTCAAAAAACGACAATGTGATTACACATAATGTGAAAACTGAAGACTTTATTTGCAAATATCAGTGTTCTGTCCAAAGCAATCATCAGTCTTTCAAAATTAGCTAAAACTTAAATGTATTTTAAATACAATTAAAGATTTTTAAAAATAAGTTTGACAACATTCAAGTTATTTGAANTCCACTGTTAGATCTCCATTGTTACGAGGACGTTTCTGTTGCCCAGTTATTAACTGCCAATCTACTGCACGTTGCCTTAACAGCACAGGCTGTTAACTGAAATTAGGACCAACTACAGTATAAACTGCAATACTCCAGCAGCTACTACATAAGAAACCAACGGGGGGGTGGCTTCTTATGAAGGTGGGAGAAGCTGCCAAGAAAGGCCAGGTGGAAACAACCGTGCAGAAATCACCGTAAATTCTGAAGCAAAACTTCTATATACATTCATGTTTTCACCTATCGGTAATTCTCTTAGACGCAACAGAGTTACTCATGCATAAAATTAACTAAATACACTTGTATTTGCTGCACTAAGTCTTAAAAAAATATAGAATAGGTTAGGTTTCAAAATAAAGACTGACTTCTGTACTTGCCAACAAAGTTTATTTTCGGTGTAGATATTTTCTTTACAGCTATATTAGCAGCGGTTGCAGATGTTTTGTTGTTGGACGCAGTGTTAAGTGGTGTGTTTGCCGTGGGAGTAAGAATTTTCACTGCAGAGGATGCAACGGAGGAGTTCACAGTACTGCTGCTAGTTGCTATATTTGAAGCCGAGGCAGTTGGTTTGGAAGCAGATGTGGATGTTGAGGACGTAGCTTGGGTAACCACATTTGGTTCAGTTGAAGGAATGGGTTTGCCAAGTTTTGTGTGCAGTTTTACTACCTATAACAATAAAGAGAAATTCATAGCATGATCTCCCTGGGATAACTATACAAAATTATGTAACACAAACATTGTTGTAACTAAAAAAAATCAATATAACTAAAAAGTTAGCTAATGCTTCTTTACGCAGTTATCTTGACAGAAAAAAAAAAAAAAAAGATGGACATGTAAAAGCTCTTGTCATCTGTAGCACAGAAATAGTTAATAGTTATCTCACATTGCTTATTTCCATTCCAAATTCAGACATTTACTCCAACAGCTGTGTGGGTGAGAATAGAGAGCCAGTAAATTCCCAAGCCAGTACAACTGAAGAACACATTTTGCTCAAACTGTTTCAATGTGACTGTTTCGTTGGCTGGTTCCTTTTCACTCTCTCTGAAAAATGTAGTACATTGAACTATTTTGCTTCCAAATAATATTTGTAAATAAGAGTTATTTAGTTCAGATTCAACAATACCGTCTCTTTTGATCACTGCATTTTAAAAGTATTCATATTAAAAGACTTTGCAGGTTACCTAGCAGAACCGAACAGATTCCCTAGACATAGGTTTTCTTTCTTTTTTGTTTTAAAAAATAGCTCATCTGCAGAGACAGTTAAGGAGGATGTGAGAGGCATATTTCAGAGCTCTTTAGTATCTGCTAGAAAGTAAAGAGGTACATGCTTATTTTTAAAAGTAATAAGCAGAGGCCTTTCCAGAACACGCTTGAGATAGTACTTCTTTTTGGTGACAGCTGACCATCACCTGAAAAGGCAATGCATTTAGTCCGTAAGAATAAAACATGCAAAATCAAGACTGGGTTTGAAAGTAGCAGTAAAAAAAAAAAAACAACTAATCTGTGAGACGTGCCTTTAATGCAAACACACGTACACAATCATGATACGCACACAATTCTACACGTACACTTCTCAGGTTTTTCGTTCTTAATTTTTTTTTTAAAGTATGTTCCCCATCAGAATACAGACATATTAGGGTCACATAATACTATAAACTCAAGTTCAAGCAACTCTTCAAAATTAGTTTTTCTAGTAGAATGTAAAAGATTCTTCAGTGTACTACAGCAATAAATAGAGTCCTTTGAGATTTCATTTTTACACTGAATGACAACCAAATTAGCAGTTGTTAGTGACTATGTGTGAGGAAGAGAAAGCTACACATAAATATATAAGGATAATATATACTACACTCCATGTATCTATGGAGTTATTGGGTATAACCCAAGAATTTAATGGCTCCACTTATTAATGAAAGAAAGAACATTCAGCAAGTTATCTAAATTATGATTTTTGCTCTTGTACTAACAAAAAATTATATTGGGAAAATTTTTTTAAACCTGCTATGAGACTTATTTATTTTAATAGTAATGATTTGTTACTGATGCCACTTTGTACAGTGTTCGAGATTAAAAGAAGTGTAAATGCTGACTATTAAGACTGTATTTGTTACTGACATTAATCTACCCAGAGTTATGAGGAAAATCTGTAATATCTAAACATTCTACACTGCCATTGCATTTACTATTGTATGGCCATATTTAAAACACAGGTCACAGGGGTCCACAGTGCAGCCCACAGTCTTTATTCCAGAATGCCTACCTAACTGCACCCAAAGAGTAGGGAAAACGTGCTTACCAAAAGTCTTGGAAACATACTCATTATAAAGTCTACTACAGGATACTGTTCCTTGCTCCCATATGCAAATTTTCTTTGCAAGAAATACCAAGGAATGATGTAAAGTAGTCCTGTCCCTCGGCACTGACTCAGTGCTTGCCGTGTTTCAAAGTGTACTTTAAGCTTCACAGCACCAGACAGACAAGATGAACGTTGAGAAAAGTCTTGAGAAGAATGAAGGAGCACAAACATGCTACTGCATGTTCCAATTTTACTCTATGCGTTCTTCCTATGATTTACATACTTTCCGCAATACATCCTCTTTTCACTGATGCTATGGCAATATTTTTCCTCCTTTCTCCCAATAAGGCCCTTCTAATAGTGATCTTAAAGTTTGAAACAAAAAGCTGAACTAAACATCTTTAAACAAAATAATTTAAATAATATTGTTTCTGTGTATCTCCTCTCAGGTGAGAAAAAAAGATGGGAAGAAATATACAACTGTTTTATATAATAAAAACAAGAGAAAAGTCTTACTTTCTGATGCTTGGCTCCACGGATATGGGCAGCATAAGCATCTGCTCCTGTACAAGACACATCACAAAGCTCACAGCGCAACTGATTCTGAGTTCCACGAGCAGAAATGCTGCTGTTATTGGTGTTCTGGGAAGCTTTTAATGCTGCTTCTTTCTTTTTGTGTTTCTGGCCTTCTAAGTGTTCTTTATAAGTCTGTTTAAATAAACAATACACACACAATAAGCTATTCTTGTACTGCTCGTTCATCATTCACGTGAATACATGTAATCAGAACATAGTATAAAACACATGCTTTGTATATGACATGCTTCCTACACTGAACATTTCTTCCATGTGACATCTCTAAGGTATTAGCAGGCCACTTCTAAGACCAAGCAATTTTCTTCTCCACCACCAGGATTCCACTTTTAGGTAATAAAATATGCGCTTTTCTCCTCTTAACTTCTTGCTTCCTCAGTCAAGTACTGGTCAACAGTACAATACCACTGAAAACTTGGTATGATCAGAAAACTGCAGTTTCCTGCATTGCATTAGATTATTCTTGGTTTTGAATTTTCCTCAAGCTAGAAAACCACAGTGATCAATTGCATCCAGAGAATTAAAAAATCAATCCAAAAGAAGGTAGTGCATAGATAAAGTGCTGAAAACAAAATGCAGAAGTTGATATTTTTTTCTATACCAACACTGGCAATCTAGAGCAGAGAGGGTGAGAAATAATAACAAGTTTACCTAAAGAGTAAGAACTGTTTAGCCAGATGCACAGATAAACACTCTGCATAAATCGGTATCTACTTTCTACGCACTTGTACCCACTGTGAAACTCAACTGGGGTGCTGGAATACAATGAAGAATACACTTTTAGGCTTACCATTCACAAAATTTACAGAACAGTTTCGAAAAAAAGTATTTTCTAAGAAGTTTGCTACGCTAAAAAAGCGGATTAATTTCACAGTTCAGAATCTTTCTGAAGTCCAAAGCACAGCTGAAGCTTCTCTGTACAAGCTCAGGGGATGCATCTTTTGGTCTTCTCATAGGAACTCTTTCTATAATAGTGCACATTTTCATTTAATTATTCCTTTAGTAGAAGTATAGAACAAAGTCTTTAAAAACTAATAAGTATTCTTAAAGGGGTCAGTTTTTTAGCTGAAGAAATTATGACTGAAGTGTATAGCAGAATATTACATAATACAGGTACCTGTGGTCCAGCACAGCTGATCTTACAAACATCACAGTAGTGGATCTGGGGCGGTTNAGCCAGATGCACAGATAAACACTCTGCATAAATCGGTATCTACTTTCTACGCACTTGTACCCACTGTGAAACTCAACTGGGGTGCTGGAATACAATGAAGAATACACTTTTAGGCTTACCATTCACAAAATTTACAGAACAGTTTCGAAAAAAAGTATTTTCTAAGAAGTTTGCTACGCTAAAAAAGCGGATTAATTTCACAGTTCAGAATCTTTCTGAAGTCCAAAGCACAGCTGAAGCTTCTCTGTACAAGCTCAGGGGATGCATCTTTTGGTCTTCTCATAGGAACTCTTTCTATAATAGTGCACATTTTCATTTAATTATTCCTTTAGTAGAAGTATAGAACAAAGTCTTTAAAAACTAATAAGTATTCTTAAAGGGGTCAGTTTTTTAGCTGAAGAAATTATGACTGAAGTGTATAGCAGAATATTACATAATACAGGTACCTGTGGTCCAGCACAGCTGATCTTACAAACATCACAGTAGTGGATCTGGGGCGGTTTAGGAGGTTGTTTTGGTTTCAGTTGCTTATTTTGGAATGGTGCCTTTTTAGTAAAGGTGGTCCCTGTCCAAGCAGCTGTTGCAGCAGCAGCAGCAGCTGCTGCCGCCGCCTGTTTCTGTTGCTGCTGGTCCTGCTGGTAATAGGACGATGCAGCTGAATACACTGCGGCTTCATAGCCGGAATAAGAGGTACCTCAAAGATCAAAATAAAATTAATGTTACATCACTGTACATCATGTATCAATTACATAATACACTAATTTAAAACATGTTGCATAATAGAGTTGGGGGAGGAGGGCAGGATATAAACAATTTATTCAGATCTTGCTAGTCTGAGTTTTTCTTGATGTTACACAGTCCACAAATACATAGCTACCAATTATGGCAGGAATACATTTGATTTTAGACACATCTTTGCAGACACGCAGTTATGCTAGATATATCAAAGCATCCCTAAAGAATATGTGAAATTTCCTGGTACATCTGGTAAAACCGAGTATGATGTAACAAGAATTTTAAGAAAAGATTTAACAAAGGCCACTTGAAGTAAGCAGTCTTCCAGAAACAGATTTGCTGTTGAAGTTTCAAACTGGCAAGGAAGACAGACATTAGGTAGAGGATGGGGGGAAAAACTGAAGATAAAAGACAGAAAGGCCAGTGCTACTACATTCTATTTTACTGAGTTACGTTGTTTTAGTGCAGAGAAGCTGCTTGCCCTCTAAAACCTGGCTATGCAGTCCTTGATTTCTAGTATCAAAGCTGAATAAATCAAGGAAACTGGGCCTTCATACCTTTGAGCCAGTTTTCCCATAAACTTTCTACATCTACTGGTTCAACTACTCTAATCCTCTGATCAGGCTCTATCTCAAGGAAGTCTTAAAATCCCTTTTTAAACAGAAAACAAAAAGTTCAAGGTAGCTATAATATGCCAGTTGAATACCATCTGGCCATAAAGTTAGTATCTTTTAATCTTTAACTACTTTTTGTATTTATAATGTTTGAAGGAAAGTCTTTTTTTCAGCATCCATTCTCCTCCCATTTTGGGTCAAGACAACACAAACTTGCAAGACTTATATCGGACTGCTCCTCCCTGTCTCTGTAACTACTGTTTGATAGCAGCATGCTCTCTTCCAATTTCCCTGGGTAATATTTGTGTGGATGTAGAGAACACTTGTGTGGATGTGTTTCCTCATTTTTTTCTATCCCCTATCTTTTTTCTCTCCAAACCTTACAGGAAGTAACAAAGCACTGTGTACGTAGCGATGCCAACACTTTTTATACTCTCACATGTAACAAAACAGGCACATATAAACATCAAACCTCTTTTAAAGATACAGCAAAATATTTTGCCATCATAATGATATAACTGGTCGATACTTCTCAGTAGATTATGATGTAATTGAACAAGAGATGCTAAAATTCTGAGTATTTAAAGCTTCTCTTGTAACAACTGCAGAGATCCCAAGAACATAACATGCAAAATTCTTACCAGAGTAAGTAACTGCTGTTGTACTGTATGTTGCACTTTGAGTATAGGATGGAACAACAGTAGCTGCAGCTGCTATTGGCTGCACAGTAGAGGATACCGGATATATAGAAAATGTAGTCGTTGCTGGACTTGGGGTTGCAGGTTTTATAGCTGTCACTTGTCGTGTTTGCTGGGCTTGGGTATACTGAGTTGCCCCTTGGCTATATCCTGCTTTTGGAGCTAATTAGGACAGAAAATAAAAGTGTACAAACATTGATATGTTTTAGCTGAAAATGCAAGCCATATTAAGTGATACTTAACAATACACTGGGGAATCAGCATGGTTACAGTCATGGTTATGCATTGTGTACCATGTATCTATCACAAAACTGGTTAAACATGTCATAGCTCACACCAGTAAGCCTCAGTTTTATTTATTTATTTTTAAGTGTTCTGCCATGTTTTTAAACAACCTTCTCATTCAATGATTTTACTAGAGTACACTAAACCAAAGTATACCTACACTTTACTATTATTTCTAATTAAAGTAAAAAAAAGTAAATAAGATATACGCTTTGTAGCAATCATGATACCAATAATTAAAGAACTACATACATTAAGTAACTAAACAATTTTAAAAGAGAGCCTCTCTAAGCAAGATATCATTTAAACCCAACATTCACTATTTGAACCTAGTTCAACAAGGTTTCTGGACAAATCAACAAGAAGTTTGCCTAGAAGTAAGTTCTAAGTGTATGTAATAACAATCCAGACCTGAGATACAGCTACTTATGGCAAAGTCATGACAATGTTCAAGTTCTAGGAGCAGCAAATTTTTGCGCACATTGACAGAGATTACACAACAAAACTTAAAAAATAAAAAAATCTGGATAATGTGAAATATTCAAAAACTATTTTTAAGGTGATAAAGTAGCACACAGACTGTGCATAATGACAGCAGTTTGAATCATGCCACCCACCTGTCTGGTAGTACGATTCAGCTACTGAAGGTTGAGGCTGGGCAGCAGCAGCCACAGCCGCCGCAGTCGCTGTTGGCTGTTGATAGTATTGTTTGCTGCAATAAGCTACAGCTGGTGCGGTAGATCGAACGTAAGAATAGGAATCCTAAAAATTCAAAAAAGAAAAACCAGCAAATTTCTCCTTAAGTATATATCTGGAGTAATAAAAGTAATTAGCAGAGTCAAAGAAACAACATATTTTCTTCTGGTCTACTAAAGTAGATTTAAAATCGTTCACAGCTACAGCATATACAAATAAATGCACTAAAGAAATTATATTTATGTTTACAGATACTTCAGGCCTGAAAACAACCCTGATTGTCCTTTGCAGACTTAATACAGGAATTAACCTCTGGCTATTAAATCACTATCCCTACAGAACTATTTTTGTTAATGAAAAGCACTACTCTCACTAGTTTCTCACAATGACTGTATCAGATTACATCTCTGTTAAATATGAAGGAAAAAAACCACCACAGATCTCCACGAAAAGATTATTTCTACAAACCACAATAAACTCACAAGTTTACAAACATGACAAATACTGAAAATTTTCATTGGAACAGTTTTTTCAGCTACATCATTTCCATGACCCAGCCTACTGCATGCCACTCAGGCATTTAAGCTAGCTGAGACAAGACAGTACGACTCTTTTCAGCAGCAGTTTCACAAAATCACTTGGAGGCAAGCATCTATTCATTGCTTATTGTGTGAACGTCTAAAACTTAGCTCCTGCAGTGCTAGCACTGATAATCTTCTATAAGGGCCATATGAGACTGCAATCACATCTTATCAGTTTTCGCGACTAAGTAATTTGAGTTGTACTGAAACTGTGATTCACAGAAGAAAGAAAATACAAGTATTGTCACATTCTCTTATCCAAACAGGCCCCCTCCTTTTAAAGCACCATTTAAAAATCATACAACACAAGTAACTTTTTTGGTTTTGGAACCCACCTGGTAATTCTGTGTAGTGACAGGAGGTGGTGGTGGCGGAGCTTCTTGTTGCCTCTGCGTATAACCATAATCCGTAGCCGTGTGCGCTGTAGGATAGCCTCCGTAGGCAGCAGCTGTGGCGGCAGCTGCCACGGCCACGGGAGCGGGCCTGGCCACCGCAACCGTGGCTGCCGCGGGAGCGTAGGCTGCAGTAACAGTGTGCGCAGCCACTGGCGCCTGGTGCACAGTGTAGCTAGCAACTGTAGTTGGATGGGAATAGGCTACACCCGAAGCTGGCTGCTGGCTGTATTAGAAAAAAAGACAGTGAGTAAATAATTAGATTAATCCAACATGCTAAGCTAATGCCTACACGTTTCAAAATCCCAGATCTGGTTAATACTTGTCTGTTCTACAAACAGACCTGGAGCAGCTATCTATCTATGCATACACTTTAATGGCTTTTATTACCTCTCTTCCACCCCCATTTTAAAGGCTGTGTCATTTTGAAATTTCTGTGGATGTACACATATCATACGGCTGATTACTTTCTTAGCAAGAGGGGCGTTTCTGTTGGTTTTTTTCTCCCAAGCAGTGGAACACAAGTCTTTCATTCAAAATAATACAGAAGTCTTAAACTGTTATCTTTTCATGACTAACAAGTTTTTAAGTGCTTTAGTAGTTCTTCAATAAAGCTGAAATACCTGGCAAATTAAGAAAAATACTACCTCTCCGAAAGCTCATTACTGACCTCCACTTGCATGAAGTTTTTCAATAAGCCACATTAAAAGTGATGAGATTTTAAAGACTCCCATGAAAATTAGCTCAGAACTTTTACACTTGATGCAGAGACACTTTAAAGACACACCTCTGATAGGGAAGTTCTCCCACAAAAGTTTAGAATTATAAAACCTGGCCCCACTCGCTCATATGGAAGTCCACTGCCTCACAAGATGAAGCATCAAAAGAACAGAGAGAAGGTTGAGCAAGAAGACTGCTACCAGAGCTCTGGACATCTTCCAGGCATGTGCTGAGACTAATCTGCCTCTCTAAAATTTGCAGGTAGGACATTAATATCTCCTATTTACTAAGCGTGAGTAAATATGAACAGCGTAAATAAAAAATGATGTCTTCAAAGGTTTAATTATTTGAACAGAAACTAATATTATTGCATACACTGATGTGTAACTGTGGATTATGTTGTCCTATATTGATGTGTAACTGTGCACTATGATTAGAAGCTTAGAATATTTATTTTGATTTTTAAACAAGTGAAGAGAACTGGGCAAAATATCACTATCTGGAACAATGATAAGAAATGAGGATTGAGTGATTATTCTGAATTTTTTAGTACAATTCCTGCACTGTTGTTTGGTAATACTTAAGAATCTCTATAGGGTTTCATATCTCCATAGCACTACTAAAAGATAATTCAAAACCAACCCCATGCCTATCAAGGAAGTAGTACACCCTATTTTTCAGAAGAACATAGAAAAATTAAAACTCCCTTGAAGAAAACATACTCAGTGGCACAGTGGAATTGCAGTATGGTCATGATCAAAACAAAAATGAACAAGTTACCGTATTTTTTCCTGAAGTCTGCAATACTTTTTCTGACATAACTGCTAGAAATAAAGCACCTTTTAACTATACCTACTATTATTTTGCAAAAGACACTTCCATAACACCCTTGTCTTTAGTAATTTGTATTGATTTGCTTTTAGAAAAAAACATTTTGTCATTTTAATTACAGCAGAACCGATTCACTTCAATATACAAAAAACCCAGAATATTCTTGCAGCAGAAACAGAGAAAATTATTACTATTGGACTTCCATGCCTGGACTCCACCTTCTTCCCTTCATAGTCCCCTGATTGCGCAAAAGACCACTTGCATTCCATCCAAATTAAATTCAATCGTGAGCTGTACTCACAATTATGCTTCATTTTATTTTAAATTTCTTAGCATAACGGTAGAAAGAAAAGACCTAAAACACTTTGGTGTAGCTCCCACAACTGCTTGAAACAATTCCTCCTACCTGACTTCCATGGAAAGATTCTCTGTTTTGTCAGTTTAAGGTGAGAAATTGGACTCCATCAGGAAATTCAGGAAGACTATTTTAGGATGGTAAAAGTGAATGACAGTCTAAAAAATTAGGCTGCATTATCTATTTAACTAACAGTACAGAAATGTAAAATATTCACAAATTATGAGGTAATTATCGTTATCATATATATCTCCCAAAAACACATTAAATGGAGAAAACAGCACACTGCAGCCGAACATACCAACAATCCAACGACGTGAAGGAAAGTCTTGCTCCACCCCATCCCACGCTTAATTCTTCCCTCCTCTCATAAACTGAACCTGGCTATGCCATCCTATTGCATCCACTTCAAGCTATTCAGTGCACTGATTTAATTTATTAATCTAGCAGAAAACTATGAGGTTTTTTTTCTCTGGCCTTGTTTCCTAACATGGTGAAAATGTTAGGAACATTGGAGCTTACAAAAAAAGTCCGCTGAGTGCCTTAACCCACATAAGTTATACGGAGAGAAACGGAAAAATATGGGGAGAAAAAAAAGGGACCTGTCCAGGAAACATTAACTTGGCTTGTCGAAGTTTCATGAAACTGTGCTTCTATTACTATTACAAAACAGGATACAGGGCTCACAATACACTATGAAGTAGCAGTACCAGTTAGTTTATCAAATGAAATGCTTTTGTTCTCAGAATACCCATAATTAAAGCTAACTGACAACTTTCAGTACTTAATATTGTGAAGAGATTATGAGAGATTATGATGTTTATCAGCAGGACTATTAAAAAGATTTTAGTACAGACAGTTTCGTTTCTTCTGTGCTTATTTTTGTATCAAAATTCCTTATCATGGTATAGAATTAACAGCCCAAATCATTTGATTTCTAAGGCTAATACAGTTCTATGACCATGTTTACTTTAGCAAACCTGTTCCCCTTGCTTCTGCAACATCATGCAGAGCTAGTGATCGAGTTTGCAAGACTGAAAGAAAAATACCCTAGAACTGACTGCTTCTTCCTTTTTAAAAGTTATGTTACATTACGTTACAGAAATTCACGGTGACATCTTTTCTAAATTTATGACATTCCTTTTTTTCCCTATGCTCTTACTGAAAACCTTTTAACATTAACATAACCAGACACTTTCATGTAATTGATTTACATAAAGAGATTTTTGTGCCAACTTCTTCATTTAACTTACAAGAGTTTTTATCCTTGTTTGGTGATTAGTACCTTGTCCTGGTTCCAGCAGGGACAGGGTTAATTCTCCCCAGGACACAGGTATTCTATGCCACGTGAGCCATGCCCACCCTGAGCTGCCAGGGGAGGCAGGGCTTGGATGGTGCTGGGGCGAGCCTGGTTCCTCTGATTTATTGTTGTTGGTTTTTTTCTTGTTCCCTTTGCTGTTCTGTTAAACTGCCTTTGTCTCAACCCAAGAGTTTTGCCTTTTTCTTCTGATTCTTCCTGTATTGGGAAGACCCGCGAAAGCAGCACGTGGTTATTTGTTGCCGTCTGAGGCCAAACCAAAGTGGGGCTCAAAGGGTTGAGATAACGACAGAATCCAACCAGAGCTTGAACAAACAAATTTGTTGTGTTTATTTTGTTAGGTAAACAGTTGCTGGTCACCATGTTGCTTGGTTTGTTCTCATGGCTGTGTTATGTAAATTCCTCTATGGTTTATGTACTCCCTGCGATGATTTTTGTTACTTCTGGGAGAGGGATGAGGATTCTCATTCTATTATCCTGTGAGATATCAGCTTATGATACGATAAC
>VXBH01008201.1:0-45159 GCA_013400035.1 Rynchops niger
CCAGGGTGGCCTTGCCGGTGCCCGAGGCGTCCCCCGGGGCTGGCACGTCCTTCCCTGGCGCTGCCCGGCCCCGACTCACCCCACTGCGCCTGAGCCCCGGGGGCAGCTCTCCCCTCTCCCCCCCAGGCCAGCCCCATTTGGGACAGGGAGGGAAACGGGATGAGCTCAGCCGCTTTCCTGTTTTCACATTCCCAGCCCGGTCAGCTGATAAAAAACACACTTTCCTCCGCGTCTGGCCCATCATCTGCCCAGGACAGGACCAGCACCAGCGAGCGGCTTTGCCGTAAATACAGGAGAATAAATAAATAGCAAAGACAGCATCCGTCGGCGCGGTGGCAATTCCGCCTCCGATGAGCACGGCTCTGCCCAAAGGCGACCCGGGGATTTATGGGCTCCCAGTCTCGGAGGGCTGTCGGTGCCCAGAAAGGCAACCTGGATGCTGGAGCGTCCCAGTTTAGTGCCAGAAAACCAGCATCTCGGGGCGCAAACCCAACCCCCTGAGGAGGAAAAGGGATGGGCATCCTGGAGCCGCATCACGGCTGAGCAGCATCCCCCCAAAATAAATCACAACCCCGCGGGCAACCCTTCATCCCCAGCAGCCCCTGCCATCGCTTTGCCCCCTCCGGCCCGCCCCAGCGCCCCAGGGTGCGCCCCGCCACCCCAACAAATCAAACCGACCCCATTTACTGCCCGTCGGCGCTGGGGCACCGGCAGCAGCTTCCCACCGGCAACGGCTCTCCCGTGCCCGGGTGCATCGGCGAGAGACGGGCTCCTCTGGCCGGGAGCCACCGACTCCCCGCAGCGCGAAAAGCCTGGCCCCGAGCTGGCCTCAGGGTCCACGTTTGTATTTCGACACCCCCGCCCCCCTAAAATGTCAGTGAGCAGCAGCTGGAGAGCAGCGAGGAGCCCGGGGATCGCGTTACCCACGGGCTGCGCTCGCCCATGGGCTTCGGGGACGGCGGTGCAATGGCTCAGCCCGGGCAGGGATCAGAGACATGGGGGAGATGTCCCCACCCAGCCCCTCTGCTGCGTGCTGAGAACGGCCAACGCTCGTCACTGGAGTGGATGGATAAGGGTCGGGACCGCACCGGGCTGCTTCAGCCCTGTCGCCGCCTCCTGGGGACGTGTCCCCAGACATGCTGGGTGCCAGGCGGGAGGGCAGCAGGTGCCACAGCCCAACCTGCACTTCCAGGAGGCTCCGCCAGCACTTTGGACCCAGCCGGAGCAGCAAGTGCCAGGTTGGAGTCACGGATCCCAGGGGAGGAAGCAAGAAACAATGTCTTCCTCCTAAAAAGCCGCTTCCAACCCCATGCCATGGCGGGGGCCAACCTCTGCCGAGGACCCAGAGGGGCAGGGGGAGGGCAAACCCCTGCACCGGGTCGGACACGGTGTCGGCACCTTGTCCCCAATTTCTCCCCAGGCAGAACCGCATTCCCCGTCACCGGTGAGGATTAACCGCCGGCCACCAGCTTTCCAGGTGGCTGGAAGATGCTCGTGCCGGCCACCACCGCGAGACGGGGAAACTGGGGACCAGGGGGACGAGTGACCAGCTCGAGGGTCACGACATCGACCTTTGGGTCAGCACCAGGGAGGGAACACAGGGACCCAGGCGTCCTGTCCCCGCCGTCCCGTGGGTGCAGCCGCGGCAGAGGGCGAAGGGCAGGGGAAGGTGCCCAGGAGCGGCCGGGTGGGACAAAGCGGTGGGCGAGGTGGGTGCTGCAGCACCCGTGTGCGGAGCCTGGGGGCTCCCGGGGTGGCTCAGGTCACCCTCCACGTCACCCCCCGGCCTGGCAGGGACGTACCTGTGGGGGATGCGGGACCCCAGTGGGTCCTGGCAGTGAAGCCCGGTGGGTACCGGCCCCGTGCCCAACTCCTCAGCCACCGCTCTCTCCTCCTCCCCTCCCTCCTGCCTCTTCCACACACAAAATAAACCAGGAACCACTTGGCAAGTCAGATCCTTTTCCCTGTTAACCCTTTGCCCTGCTCCGCTGCCGATCCTCCGCACCCAGCCCTGCCGGCGGACGGACCCCCACCCCCACGGGGCACCCCAAATTCAGCCCTTGAGCCCCATTGCTCCCCTCCCTCACCCAGCAGCTGCAGCTCCGCGCTGGGCTGCGGGTGCCCTTGAGCGGAGCAGCCCCCCTGTTTCCCACTCCCTCGGTTTTTAGGGTCCAAGAACCGCCTCGGGGTCCCCCTCGGAGTCTGAACTGCCCTTTCCCGGCTCGCGGGTGGCAGTTAGGGATAATCCATCACGGGTTGTAGCACGGGGCAGGGGCTGGGCGAGCCCAAAGCAGCCCAGGGCAAGAAGCACTACCCTGTGCCTCAGTTTCCCCATCTCCTGGAGGTGGGGATTTCCTTCCCCCCGCCGGCAGCTTTGCATTTTTCCAGCCCCGCCGTGGGCGCGGAGACCTGGGAAGGGTGCGGAGACCTGGGAAGGGTGCGGAGAGCTGGGAAGGGTGCGGAGCGGGGCACCCACCGCCCGCGATAAGGGCGGGGAGAGCGGAGGTGACTCAGGCTCCTGCTGGCCACTGGTCACCCTCCCCATGCAGCACCTTCTGCTGTGGGGCTGAGCCCCACACCCGCTCCACATTCCCCCTCGGCACAGGACCCAACCGCGAGCCACCGGGCCCGTGCCGGAAGAATTTACACACCTTGGAGAAACCCAGCTCATCCGGATCCCGGAGGGATTTCATTCCCTGGGAAAAGCCACCCCGAAACCAAGCGGGCGCAGACGGCGCCAACCCTTCCCGCACCCGCGAGCGACAAACACCCCGGGGGCGTAGAATTCCCATCTCCCAGAAGCGGCCCTGGAGGTTTTGCAAACCTCCGGCAGCCTTTGCTCCGGGTGTCCCGCCGTCCCACGGAGCGCCCGCTCCGCAGAAAATAAAAAGGAAAAAAAAAAAAAAAAACTAAATAAATTAATAGCCTCTGGCCGCGTGCTGTGCCACCGCGGGAATGTCCCCCGTCCCCCAGCCTTGGCACCTCTGCTGGATATTCCTCGGGCCGCAGATTCCACCTGGGAGGAAGGTGTTTGTTTTAAATAAAGGGGTGGCACCGGGGACCTTTGCGCGGCTTTCAGGAGAGCGGTGCCAGGAGGTGACGTTTCCCGGGAACAGCCAGCTCCGGAGCTGGCACAGCCGGGTTGTGCCCTGCCCCGCGGCGGGAGAAACCGCAGCGGCCGGGCTGCGGAAAAAACCTCCGGAGCTTTTTTCTGGAAGCATCAGGATTTTAGTTGGACTGGTATCCCGGGCTCGGGACTGGGGAACGAGCCCATCCCCAGCTCACGGCGCTGGTTTTGGGGCCGCAGGGGAGCTCAGCAGCCGTTTCGGGCTCCTGGTTTTCAGGCTCCGTGGGCAGGAAGGACCCGAGACACCAAAATGCAGAATATTATAAATATTTCCAAGGGTTTTCTGGAACTGGTCCCTCTCCGGGGTACAGCAGGACAGGGCTCGGGTCCCCCGGGATACGCTATGGGTCCAGTTCACCCAGTTCCGAAGCTCTACCATTAACGCACCGACATCACCGGCGCCCGCGACCAGTATCCCCAGCGCCGGCACCGCTCCAGGCTGGGAAAAGAGCACTATTATTAGAGATCCAGCACGGACAACCCCTCTTTACACCAGTCTCCCATCGACACCTCCCCAGCCCGTCCTCAAAAGCCCAAACGGGAGCGCTGCCGGTAAACCGGTAATGCTGGTAAAGGTGTTCGTTACCTTCACCCGTCTCTGCCCGCCGGTCCCGAGGGTGCAGCCAAAACAGTCCGGATGCGTCCCGGCTGGGGAGCAGAGCCTTTACATCTCCGCCTCAGGGAGCAAATCTCCTCCGCCGGCACATCCCGGTGGGCTGCACCAGTCAGACCAGTTTGCGCGAAGCCCCTGCACCCTTCGAAGGGGGAGAGTTCCGGGAGCATCAAACAGCCACCGTCTCCCTAATCCCGCCGCTCGCCCGGCGAAACAAAGGGTGCAACCGGTGGCGGCGAAGGTTGGGGCGAGGGGGTGAGGAATCCCGGCTGGGAGACATTGTTCGGGTGACAAAGGCGCAGTGTTCGCGCCGGCCCGGCTCGGGATTTCTATCCACCAACACGAAATTCCCGGCTGCCACCACCGTGCCGGCCAGCGGGCTCCAACGCGTGGCCAGCACCGGGCTGTCGGGGGCCACCAACCCCAATCTTGGGGAGGAAACCGGCCACCTCTCACCGGTCCCCCGAGCCACGTCCTCGCCGTGCCGCTGCCTCCTCCGGAGAAAAAGCACAAATCCATGCCCGCCGCGCAGCCACAGCCATGATTTATTTATGGCGGCGAAGAGAAACCTTATCCCAGCGCTTGGGGCTGTCAGGAAAGCCGGTGCGAGGTACCGGCCCCTCGGAGAACGGAGGAATGAACCCAGCGAAGCGACTTCTGCTCCGCAGACGATCCCCTCCGCTCTCCTTCCATTTATTTTCCTGATGGAGAAACGTCCTGATGCCTTTCCCTGACTCCTACACCCTTCGGCCGCTTCTGGAGGCCTCCCGGCCGCCCTGGGGAAAGAAACTCGGGCTTCTTCCGCGGCGTTTGTTTTATGACAAAAAGCCTTCGAGTTCCTCCACACACCTCGACAGGGCAACCGGGGAAAATAAAAAGCATAACCCAACCCCGAGCCACCGGACACGGCAATTAACTGCTCGCTGAAAAAAATGAAAGACAACGGGGCTCCCCAGGCCCCGCCTGAATGTGGCGGACAAGGGGGTTGGGGGCTTTTGGGTGGTTTTTCTTCTTTTCTTCTTTTTTTTTTTTTTTTTTTTTTAAGGGAGAAGGCAACACGCCGAAGGCTCTGGGTCCTGGCCCCACTGGTGCGGGAGCCGTCGCTGGGACCGTGTTGGGTTCTGGGCTCGGGTTAAAGTTTGCAAAGGGGCTCAAAGAGCACAACGGGGGTCCCAGAGAAGCCCGTGGGGCAGGAGGAAGGGCAGAGGGTGGCTCGGGAGGACGCTCAAGGGTGCCCAGGGCGCTACAGAGACAAAAGGCAGCTGGGGGAAGAGCAAGGGACGGAATAGAGGCATCCCAATTAGCACAGGGGACAGAAGGAGGGCTCGGGGGTGCAAAGAACCTGAAGAGGGACCCCTCCAGTGCCCACCCAGACCCCCAGGACCCTTCTGGAGCCCCCAGTACCTTCCCAGAGCCCCACCACCCTCTAAAGTCCACCCAATACCCTCCCAGAGCCCCCAGTATACCACCGAGCCACCCGGGAGCCTCCAGCTGCCTCCAGAGCCTCCCAGTACCCACCAGAGCCCCCAGGGCCCTCCCAATATCCCCAACATGCTCCCAGATCCCCCCAGTAACCTCCAAACCCCTCAAGGACCCTCCAGGTGGCCCCAGTGTGCCCACAGAGCACCCCCAAGGCCATCCCAGAACCTCCCAGTAACCCTGCTGAGCACCCCCAAGTGCACCCTAAAGCTCTTCAGGACCCTCAAGAGCCGCTCAAGACCCTCCCAGTGCCACCTATACCACCCCAGTACCTGCAAGAACCCTCCCAGATCCCCCCCAGTACCCTCCCAGAGCCCCCAGTTTGTACATTTGTGTTAAGTTAACGTATTTTTTTTTCCCTTTTTGGATGGAGGGTCTTGGCCCACTGGATCTCGGTTGGCGGTTTTTGCTGAAGATACGGAGGTTTTTGATCCCCTTCCAAGGATGGAGCTGGAGGCGCTCAGGGGTCTACAGCGATCTCCAGGCTTGGAAAGGAGACGGTGTCAGTCGATAAGGTTTCACGAGTGAGCAACGCTTTGGCAAAAAGGGTTATAAAAAACCCCAACAATAACCGAGCTGGTGAGCTGCGAAGGCCAAAACTAGGTGATAATTTTTATGGGGGATCTGAGTATCTTCAAATGTCACCTTGCGGAGGGAGAACTGTTCAATTCCCCCACCTTCCCCAAGGTGGCAGTGCCACCTCAGGCCAGCGCTAAACCCAAAACTTTAGCGCCCAACCCAACGCAAAGGTCATTCTCTTCAGTTTTTCCACTGAAACAAACTATAAGGCTCTTTTGAAAGCCCACAGTAGACCCATAAACGTGAAGCAAAAGGGTTGGCGAACCTGCAGTCCCAACCAAATGTTTTACCGTGGAAACCTTCAGCCTTCGGCATCGGTTTTACCATCGCTGCCGGAAACAAGCGCCGTGGCCGGCGATGGGTTACCAAGTTATATTTCAAGCATCGTCACCATAAGAACTTACTTTTGGTCCGTAGCCTCAGTTCCTAAGTCAGCCATCGTCTGGGGAGAAGCCTCATTTGCGGAGAGGTTTTATCAGAGGTGCGTCACTGCCAGACGTGACATTTGCCGGACGTCTGACGTTCCCTCTGCCACCCCTTCCTGCCTCCAGAGACCAAATATCGGACTTTTGGGCAGTGAAACCCATCTTTTATTTTTCAAAGAAATTCTGCAGTTTCATCCACATCACACAGCGATACAACGATACCTGCGCCACCGCAGCAGTACTCAATGCTAAACTGGGGAGAGGAAACCACGACCTCCGTTACAACGGTGGGTAGCGCAATTTTATTCCGGGAAAAAACCTTTCCCCCCGCCCCAAAAGAAGTCACTAGGTACCTGTAAATCATATTCCAAAATCGTCCCGCGCCAAGGACCCCCTCCCAGCCTGTAGGACAGGCCGACCTAGGAGAAGGACGGCGCCCACAGGGCTAGGAAATGATTCTTGAAGTTAGTAGATCCACGCAAGCGTTGCATCAGCGGCTTAGCTGAAGCCTCAGGAGTCCTCTCTGAAGCACGGGGCCCGTCTATATCAGGGGGTAAGAGGCGTAACTGGCGATGCCGCAGTGGTTCGCGTGGTTCCTCGACATGCGGATGTAGCCCCCGTCGCCAAAACTCACGCCCCAACTTTTGGGCCAGGAAACAAATAAGACAGAGAGGAGAAAAATTCAATTCCTTTTCCTGGGAGCGAAGCAGCAGCTTTACCAGCATCTCCCAGCATCAAAGTGTGTTCATGAACTGCTTCATGGGATCTCTAATCCTGTCTTGTGGCAACACTCGTCAACATAAAGGAAAATTAAAGCGAGCGTTGGTGTCTTTGAAATGCATTTAGAGTTCCTTCACGCTCTAGGATGACATAAAGGTGCTTTATCACGGCTAAGCGTGAATCCCTAGATTTATTTTCCTTGTACAAGCACCCCACCGATCTCCCTCCCACCTGTATAACTATTGGTCATTATAAAATCCCGAGGGTGTCAGGTCGAGCGGCGGGAGGTTCTCTTGGAGAAGCCTTTCCCTATAGACAGTGATCACACAGAGAGCAGGAGTTCGGTGTCGTACGGCTGTGCCTTTACCTGTTTTTCACCAGCCAGTAATCCTTATCATTTAGAGTGCCGTAGCCGATGACGAGGACTCCGTGATTCACCTCCTGCGTGCACCGGGGGTCATCGTACACACCTGGAAAAAAGGCGTTTGGAAGCGTGTCATCAGACCACAAAACCTCGTCTTTGCGTCCAAGCCAACCTTCAGCGTAGTCACTAACGCTACTGTCTTAGGCATTGCCACACTGATGCCTTCAGCCAGGAATGAAACCCCAAATTCCACCAAATTTCCTTAAGTTTTACGTGCAGAAAGACACAGAAGACTGTGAAGATGATCTCCAGAATAAAAGGACATACCTGACCTGTACAAGAAGAAGGTGGGCTGGGTGGCGTCAATGGCGACAGAGACAGGTCCGATGTTGGCTACAGCATCCTTCAGGGCTGTTTCGTTGGCGTAGGGGAGCTCAACGTACTTGGAACAAGTGGCGGCTCGCGTGGAAGCGTTGTATTGACACGTCCCGTTCTGGTAGGAACAAGGGGGAGTTGAGAAGAGGAGCATGAAGAATCCACCAGGAACATCTCAAGACTTTCAGGTAGGCGTTTTCTCTCAGCCCTCTCTTACCCTGTGCCACCCTGTTCTTCGCTCTTTTTTGACCGTCATTTTTGGATTACAGAAGAGAGGGCTGGAAGAACCTGGAGAGACCACCTCACCCGTCTCACCTCCCCCCACCAAGAACAGAACAGAATTCTCTGCCTTTTTTCTAGAAACCTCCGATGACAACACTTCTACCACGTCCCTAGAGAAGCTGTCCTTGCTTCCTCATCCTTCCCAGCAGAAGACTCCTCCTCATGTTTAACCTACATTTCTTCTACTGTCAATTAAGGCCATGGCTTCTCATTCTTCCTCTGGACACAGAGAACAGAGTCTTTTGTGCATGTTTGAAGACTTGTGTTCCGCTTCTCTTTCTTGGACTGAGCTGCTGGTGCTTTGACCCGTTTCCATAGACTGCATTTCAAGACACCGGGTCGTTTCAGGGCAACTCTTGTCTCTGGCCACCAAAACTTTGTTAAGATCTTTATTTTCTGATGGCTCTTTCCCTATGACCTTGCAGCAGTCGTACACCATCCATTACAGGCAACGTTTAAAAAACCAATTGTATGAACATCGTTCACTGGAAACCTCTGCCCACTGCAACGGCAGAAATACCAACATCCCATTTTTCAACTACAGAAGGTGGAGTGATACAGAGAGCTGAGAACAGGACCCGTCCCATTTTTCCCTTCCGTGTAGGACGTTGCCTAATAATTTATGTAGGACAGAAATAACCATCTACCCAGTCCAGTCATTCACCTATGAGAAAAAAGAAGTCTAAAGGTCCCTTCCCTGGGTCTGAAAGAATCAGCTGCAGAGCCTGAGAAGATGACACGAGACTGGTAGAAACCAAGACAGAGGGAAATCGGTGGGAGAGGAGGAGAAGGGTGTCTACGCAGGAAAGCAGAATGGATGGCCACGTTGCTTCCACGCTCATGTGTCTCTCTGCAGACGAAGAGCTGTCCAGGTGTGACACCTACCTGCGCCGTGTAGGGGTAGGCCTCATCCGAGTCAATCCCTTCGTTGTCGATGATGTACTGGAAAGCTCCGGTCATGAAACCTCCGCTGCAGCCTTTGTTCCCGTACATCATGGAGCAGTCAATGAGGTTCTGGGCGCTCAGGGACACCAACTTCCCCGTCTTCAGCTTCACCTGGGCTTCCAGGGCTCCCACGGCGCTGAACGCCCAGCACGACCCACAGGCGCCCTGCAAAAGCCCTCGAGATGCTCAGACCAAGCAAAGGACCAAGATGTGGGGAGGCAAAGACAGAGTTTCGTACCTGGTTCTTCACATCCGTGACGCATCCCTTCTCCCTCCAGTCCACCGTGTCTGGGACTTTGCCGCCAGGCCGCGGTTGGTACGTGGAGCCCCGGTTTGGCTGAGGAACAACGTGCAGCCCAGTTAGCAAAGCCGCCACGTCCTCGCGGGTCTGGTGGGAAAAGAAAAGACGGTCTCACCATCTCCTTGTCACTGGCAAGTCCTACCCTGGGCGTGTTGGAGGTGGAAGGGGATTTCCCTTGAGCAGGTTGAGCTGCAAGAGTTAGCGGGTTTGGGGAGTCCTTGGCTTTTTGATTTTTTACACTTCATTTCTAGCCCTTCATCGGAAAGGGCAAGAAAAAGAAAATACAAAGCTTCACTCCAGCACCAAAACTCCCTAGAAGCTGGCGTCTTTCGTGAAACACCACAACAACCTGGGGACATTGAAGAGGGACGATTGGCAAATACGTATAATGAGCAGGACCGTGTCCGCGCACCCCAACCGCGGCATGAAGGAGTGATTTCCTCAGGCCAGGTTGCCTCATGCCGGTAGGTCGAGCACAGGAATGTCTGAGCAGTTTGTCCACGGGAGCCAAGTCCACGAGAAGAGTTGTTGGGCTGGGAAGGGTTGTCGGGAGATTTTTCCACCCCTGACCCATTTATACTTTTTATTAAATTGACCTCGCGGGTAATTAGAGACAAAGACAGGCCCCTTCTCAGCAGGGCGGCCAGCACCTACCATGTCTGCCAGGTGGTTCATGCCCAGCTGGTAGGAGTGCAGCCCCAGGGACTGCTCCAGATTGTGCAGCGTCACCAGGCGCAGGTTCCTCTCCCACGTCACGCGCCGGACCCCTTCCTCTTTCTGAAATCAATCACAGCCCCATGACGTGCGGCAACGGCCCCGGCAGCCCTTTCACTCCGCTTTATCCCCCCAAAAGTTGTCGGAAATCCCTGCCAAACCCCCACTGGAAACCCGCAGAGGTCCGAAGCGCTGTCGGCTCTTCTCCCTGATGGTCATCCCTGGACCAGCACCCACCACATCATCAGCACCCACCACGTCGGCGCCCCACCACTCCTCCACCACCACTCCCAAGACTCCCGTACCTCATGCTGGTACTCCTTGCCGTAGGTTTTCTTCCAGAGCTGCCAGTGCCAGTCCAGCGCGGGGTCGGGGTGTCCCAGTGCCACCGCAAGCACGGCCAGGAAGGCGACAGCAGCCAGCAGCTCCATCCCGCTCGGCTGGGATTGAGGAGTCGGAGCGACACACGGCACGACGCGCTGGGAGCCGAGGGCTCGGAGCTGGAGCCGCGCTTGACCCCTTAGTGACAAATCCGGTTTGGTGAGGGAGGCAGAAGGGTGATGACATCCCTGACCCGCGCTCCCTGCCGTGCCCTCCGCGGGCTTTCTACACCGGGTGATGCCACCAGCTCCTCTCCTGCCTGCCCAGACAAGCTCCCCGCAGCGCTGCTCGCCCCGCTCGCCTGCTACCCCCAACCCCGGCCAGAAAAATCCCATCCAGAACTCAGGAATTTCCCTCCAGGGCAGGGGCGGGGGGGGAAAGTCTGCTGGCCCCAAGCCCTGGCCGTGCGGACACTGACACGCAGGGACACATCCACGTCTCGCCTCCCGGTTCCACCCTGCCCGAGAAACCCTCCCCAAGGAGGCTGGTCAAAAACAGCGCCTGGTTTTGACAAACCTGTGTTTTCCAGCACCTTAAAAAGCGAAAAAATAATATATATATATAAAAAAAAAAAAATCCTGTTTTCACCCAGCGAATGTCCGCCATGAGGATGGGCTACTACGTACGATTCAACTACCCCGAGAGGGCTTGGAGGAGATTAGAGATAAAATGGAGTCAGAGTCAACATAAAAATACCTTTACTTCCTCAAAGCTCAGTCCTCCCAGAGGGGTGTTAAAATACAAAAGCACCCAATGTACCTGAAAAGGCTTCGTCCGGCGGTGGGCACTGATGCTCAGCTCTCCGGCAGCGCGTGTAGGGGGTAGGAGGGATGCTGGGGACAAATCCAGCGTGTCCCCGCTGTCAGGACGCCCCTGACCTTCGGCACACGGCGGCTGCAACTCGTCGGGCAAATCACGAGTCAGGAAATGAGGAAATGCTCTGATTTCGTTTTCACTTAGCTGGGAACTGGGCTCGCCGTGCCGGTCTCGGGGTGATTTGAAGCAGGACCCTCAAATACTATCAGAAAATGATGGCAGCTGAGAAAGTTTCCTTTTTCCAGCACCCCAAGAACGAACGGCCAGGCTCTCACGGGGGTTTCTGTGGCTTATGGGGCCAGCGGGCAGGAGCAGGGCTCCCACCGACGGGATTTTTGCAGTTTTTTGCCCTGGTGCTGAGCTAAGTGACAGGATGCGGTCAAGCATGCCGCCTTGCTACTGGTTTGAACTGGGTAGACCTGAGCTCCCGTCTCACCTCGGCAGTGTAGCAACCAGACCAAAGGCAGCTCTTAGGAAAAAAACAAAACAAAACAAAACAAAACAAACCTCCATTTATTCCCTTGTCTGTGGGGCAGCAGAGAGGGGAAGACACGGTCGAACTACGGTCATGCGATGGAGCTGAGCTGGCCCACCTCAGCGCTGCACGGACAGCAGGAGACCCGTTTAATGGACGTTACGTTGCCGTCAGGCCGAAAAGGCGGCCAGCAAAGTCTCCGCTGCCTGGAAATCCCGCTCCAGCCTCTTCTCAGGGCATCTCCAGGTGCCACGAAGGACAGCCAGGCAGGAGGGCGAGTTTCTCACCACTACGAAGCATCACGGGATGTAAAATGGCTGCAAGAAACCATCGTCTAAGAGAAAAGGAGGAAACAAAACTGTGTCTCAAGAGCTTTGAAGATGCAGCTGAGTCATTTTCTAAAAAGCCGGCGGAGATTGCGAGAGCGAGCAATGACAACAGAGAGCCCTCCACCTAAATAACTGGAATAACTCCCAACGGATTATCCCTTATTAATGGCTAAGTCTCCCTGGGGAGGGGGAATGCGCTGGCCATCAAGACGCTTGAACAAGCCAACGGGGCGGCCGCTCCTCGTTTCTGCCGCCGGTCTGTGGGAAGGCGGCGGCATTCCCAGAGGAAGGAAGGCCGGAGGGGAGCAGGGCAGCGTCTCGGGAGCTCGTCGCAGTGCGGGGGAAACCTCTCTGGATCTGGGGGTGGGCACCAGAACTGGCAACGCCCCAACGCTCCCCAAGGTTCCTCGCCATCCGGTGACCGAAATGCGCACCCCAACTTTTGGAAGAGGAAAGAAGCAAAAATTAGACAAGGGTGGGGGTAACTCCCTCCTTCCGCACCACCCCTCACCCTCACTTTTTTCCCCTCCCCATCCCTTTTATTAAGTTGGTTTTTTTGGGTTGGTTTTTTTTTCAACTCGTGCTTCCTCCCCGGCAGCCACAGGAATAGCCAAATTCGCATCTGTTGGCCAAAAAGGCTGAACCTCTGGCTTCCCTGCCGGATTTCGCTGCCACTAACTCTTCTAAGGGGGAGGCAGAGGAAAAGCACTTCTTTTCTACGTGCTGGAGAGAGTCAAAACCACCAGGGAAATACCAGATAAAGGTGAATGAATTAGTTTTGTATACTAAAAATACATTTTATATATATATTTTTTTTTTTTTTTTAAATCCTACCAAGGCCAGAGATGAGAGACAGGAGGAAACTGGTGGTGACACGAGGATAAAGGAGCTTTGCTGACAGAACTGCCCACAGCTGGGGGGTTTTTTGTTGTTGTTTTTAAAAAAGATAATGGTTTCAATCGGTGAACGTGGCTTTGCTGACAGCGCAGTTTGGGTATTTTTTTTCCAGAGATGCGTCTGTCCGAGCAGGACCCTGATTTCAACACTTCGTTTCTTCTTGTTCTGCATTTGGAACAGTGAAAAAAATACGTTCCCAAATAGATTTTAACGCAAGGGGCCCCCGGCTGCCATGACCCGCGAGGCTGCGCCTCCGAACTGGCTGGAGGAGGGGGTTCACCAGCGCGTCCCCAGAACAAACCAGTTCGGTTCCTCAGCCAAGAACCACCAGCCCCTTGTGCTGACCCAGACCCAGGACGGCTGGAAACCCTGGAGTTTCCCACAGGGCAGAAATCCCATTTTTGGAGCCAGCACCGAGGAATCAGGGCGGGAGCGTTTTGGGTGACGTACGTGGGTTGGGGTTTGTAGGGCTCCATCAAGGGCCCTTTTCACCGGGGTTGTGATGGACCTGAGCCCTAAAAACACCCCAATAAAGCTGACGGGCACCGAGAAGTGCTTTGCTGGCGGGTCTTTGGAAGCTCTGTGCCCCTGGGAGCGGAGGCTCGAAGGAAAAGCTGAGGGACTGGGTTTGCCATACCTGTTTTTCACAAGCCAATGGTCCTCCCCGTCCCAGGATCCACAGCCAGCGACGAGCACGGCCTGATCCACCGCCTGGGAGCAGCTCAGGTCACGGGAGGTACCTGGAAGGCGTTTGGAAACAGCTTTTGGTCAACTGGCCCTAAGTCACTGCCCAAATGGGAATTCAAGTCACTCTTCGGGAGGCGTCACCGGCGCCCGGCGCCAAGAACGAGGGCAACACGCGCTAAAGGCGAGGCAAAGCTGAAATAATTTCTATTTAAGGGAGCTGGGTCACGGGAAGGAAAGTGCAGCCCTTTCTCGTGGTGCCCTGGGAGACCCACCAGCTTCGTAGAAGAAGGTGGTGGGCTGACGGGTGTCGATGCTGACGGAGATGGACCCCACGTTGGCCACGGCATCCCTCAGCACGGCTTCGTCACCGTGCGGCAGCTCAACGTACCGGGAACGCGTGGCTGCCAATGACGCCAGGTTGTACCGGCACACGCCATCCCGGGAAACCAAGGCAAGGGGCAAAACGCATCAGATCTTGCCCAGGGTCCTGCTCTGCTTGAGTCAGAACGGACACTCATGGCATCAAATACAGCCGAATCCATGGTTTTCCAAAGGGGGTTTCCTCTGGAAGCAACAGGACAGCGAATTCCTCCATTCGAAGCCGAGCCAACCCGAGCGTCGCCAACCTGAGCCCTGTGGGGGGAGGACGCGCCCGAGTCAATCCCGTGGGAGCCGCTGAAGGAGGAAAACGCTCCCATTTCGTTCTCGTTTTGTGGCGTTCTGGTTTTGAACAACCCTAACGGCGCAGCCCCCCCCCCGAGGAATTAACCGGCGTCCCTCATCCTCTCCGTCACCCGGCCGGGCCCTTCACCGCCCGGGTCTTGGTGGGCAGGGAGTGGGGAGAAAGAAACTTGCGGGTGTGAGTGAAAATAATAAACAATAAAAAATACAAATGAACTCATTTTGAAGCGTCTAAACTTTATGGTGCGCGAGTTTTTAAAGCAAATGTCACCGTCCCTTCCCCGTTAGGGCTGGCCCTGAGCTTTGCTGTGGTCGTTTCTTGATCCGTAGCGTTAAAGGGGCGCTTGGGTTTGGGTTTTTGGGGTGACGTGGGGTTTTGGTTGCAAAACGCCCCCCAGCCCTGGCACAAAGCTTTGCCCCGAAGCCACGGCGCTGCACCCACAGCAGCTGTTAATTCCTTGCTCCGTTTTCTTCCTCCTTCACCCCTCCCGTGTTTCTTCACCCTGTTCCAAGGGTCCTGCGAAAACCAGCCGGGACTTTGCAAAAAGACCCAGCAGCATCTTCTCTCCCGCTTTGCCCCGGAGCCGGCCGTCTTTTGCCGTCAGCTCCTGCCCCTTTGGAAAAGGGAAGGACTTTTCCACCACTGCAGCCCCTTCCCACCACACAGCAAACCAGCCCGAGTGGTTATTCCCAACAGTGTTTATTTTAAAAATAAAGTCGTATTGTTCTCTACAGCCAGCCCCCACTGGGATGCGAGCTGGAGCGGGGAGAGAGATCCGTGCTCTCCATGGGGGATATTCCACCTGCCTGGGATTTCCCCGTGCACCCGCGTTCCCGGAGGCAGAGGCCAATACGGGACCTGTTTGCACAAGCGTCTCCGGACGGATCAGACTCTCTGGAGCCAGCCAAGCCCGACCCTGGGAAGGCAAAACCCGGCACAGGAATCCCAGGAAAAGAGAGTTGGGGGGGATCTCATCGCACCGTTCATCCACAGCCGGAGGTCTCTCCCCTCTCGCCGGGGGAAGATTTCTCATGGGGAGGCAGAGATTTTCCCCCCAGAGCGACATCAGCTTCGGCGCCGGGGAGCGAAAAGGCCGGGTGTGAAGGCGGGGAAGGGGGGAGGCTGCTGGACGCGGTGCGGGCCGGGAGCGCTCACATCTTGGGGAAGCTGGCGAGGTTGGCGATGCCGCAGGCGTTGTTCATGTTGCGTGCCAGGAGGACGTAGCCCTTGTTGCCCCACTCCTCGCCCCAGCTGTGGAGTGCAAAGGCAGAGCCTGAGCCACCGGCAAACCCCAGCCCGGTGAGGAGCAGCCGCGCCGTCCCGCCATACCTGTTCTTGATGATCCAGTGCTTGGTGCCCTTCTGCGTGCCGTAGCCCACCGCCAGCAGCGCGTGGTTGATGTTCTCAGCGTTGCAGCTCTCGTCGTAGTACACACCTGGGGGACAGGACGAATGACTACACTACAGAGAAACCACCCAGCCGTGCCTCGGTTTCCCTGAGCTGCACCAGAGGGGGNCCGATCCTGGCTACGGCCCGCTTCAAAGCCTTCTCGTTGCCTTCAGGGATCTCCCGGTAGCCACGGCACTTCGCTGCCTTCCCGGTGGGGCTGTACATGCAGCTCTCGTCCTGCGTGGGACCAGCAGGGTCCAGGTGAGACGGGGATGGGAGAGCAGTCGGCAGAGAGCAGATGGAGACCTTACCCCCCCCTCCCAGCCCCACACCTGGCCGATGTAGGGGTAGGCGTCCTCCGAGTCGATGCCGCGGTTCTGCCGGACGTACTCGAAGGCGTTGGTCATGTAGCCGCCGCCGCAGCCGTCGTTGTTGGCCACACAGTCCACCAGGTTCTGGGGGCTGAGGGAGAGCAGCTTCCCCGTCTTCCGCTTCAGCTGCCCCTCCAGCGCGCCCACCGAGCTGAAAGCCCAGCACGAGCCGCACTGGCCCTGTGGGGACACAACGGGTGACACCGGGGTGCCACCCCGCTCTAGGCACCCCCGAGAGCACCCTGCTTACCTGGTTCTTGACGGGCGTCACGTAGCCTTTCCTCCTCCAGTCCACGGCAGGCGGGGCTCTCTCGGTCCAGTCAGGGACGTAGAGCGTCTCGTTGCGACGTGGGCGATCACGGGGCACCTTCAAGCCCGTCATCGTCCTCACCACCTCCTCGCTGGTCTGGGGAAGGAACCCGTGGCAGATGGGTGCAGCACTGGGGCAGAAGGATGTCCCCAGGGCAGGAGGATGTCCTCAGATTGGGATGCTGGGGTAGGAGGAAGTCCCCAGGGGGACATGCTGGGGTACGAGGACATCTCCAGGGCAAGAGGATGTCCCCAGGGGGACATGCTAGGGCATAAGGACATCCCCAGGGCAGGAGGACGTCCCCAAGATGGGATCCTGGGGCAGGAGGATATCCCAAAGGGTGTTTTGTTCCCTCTCTCCCACTCCAGTGCTGTCCCACCCCAGTGACACTCACCATGTCACCCAGGTGGTTCATAGCCAGCTCGAAGGTGTGGACGCCCAGCGCGTGCTCCAGGTTGTGGCTGTTGATGTACTTGAGGTTCTTCTCCCAGATCAGCCTCCGTGCCACCTCATCCGCCTGCACCACAGGGCGAGACAGCGCTGGGTCCTCCCCATGGCCCCCTCCACCACCGTGGGGACATCACTAGGGTGGTCCCAGGCTCCCCTCCCATACCTTGCCGTTGTACTGCTTGCGATAGGTTTTCTTCCACAAGTCCCACTGGGCGTCCAGCTCCCGCTCAGGGTGGAGCTGGGCCGCCACCGCGGGGACCAGCAGGGCCAGCAGCGTGGGCCACCACATCCTGGGGAACAGGGACAGAGACTGAGCCTGGGGGGGCTGAGCCGGGGGACAAGACCCTGCACTCACAACCATGCCAGGCTCTAGGGGACGGGGACCCTGTGCCCACCCCAGTGCTGGGCTACAGGGGCCAGGACCCCGTGTCCATCCCGTTTCCCGACCACGGGGACCACCGCACACCCCAGTATTGAGCCACGAGGCACCGGGACTCCAGACCTCCCCTGGTAATGGGCTGGGGGAGGCCAGAATCCTGCACCCACCCCCAATTCCAGGCCATAGGAACCAGCACCCCCTGCCCTCCCATTTGGGGGCCGGGACCCCACCCTGCTTTGGGGGCCAGGGGGGGCCAGGACGCTGCGGCAGGCAGTGCTGGCTGGGTGCAGGCATCACATGAGCCGGGACAGCTGGTTCCCATCACCACTGGCACCATTCCCGCAGCGCCGGGGCCACGGGGAAATGAGTTTTAGGGGTGCAGGGAGCAGGGGGGGAAACTAGGGGGGGAACCAAGGGGGAGATCAGGGGGGAACCCGGGCATCCTGCCCCCTCCCATGCTTGATCCACTCGCCTGCAGTATCCGCTCGCTCGCCAGACCCCCAGAGTAGAGCAGAGCAGGGATGGGGACACCAGCCTGAGCCTGTACCCGCAGCCCCGCTGGATGCATCGTGCCTCAGTTTCCCCTTTTGCACCTCTAAAGGTCCCAGCGCTGCCATATGAGACCCTATTCCCCCCCCACTCACTGGGCTCCAGTTCCCTTGGGCAAAAGCCCCCCGAGTGCCCCAGCAAGGCCTTGCTGGGTCTCCTGGCCCCCCAGGGGCCCCCCTCGCACGCCGCTTACCCCAGCATTGCGCTGTTGACGGGGGAACGGCACAGTCCGGGGGATGCGGGTGCTGCGTCCGCAGCTCTTTTATGCTGCTGGATTGAGGAAGTTACGAGGCAGCTGGAAAATTTTGGCAGTCGCCCGGGTCTGCACAGGGCTGGAGGGAAGGAGGGGACGGGGAGGGGGCATCCACGAAGCAGCGGCTCCCTCCCGGCTCCACGTGACGCTGCGGGGCTGAGCTGAGTCAGCCCCAGCTCTGGATCCTGCCCCGGGGACATCCTCTTGCCCCAGCATCCCCTCCGGGGACACCCTTCTGCCCCAGGGATGTCCTCCTGTCCCAGCATCCCGCCTTGGGGACACCCTTCTGCCCCAGCATCCCACCTTGGGGACACCCTCCTGCCCCATGGCTGAGGGGCTGCTTGTTCCCAGGAGACCCCTGTTCCCCCTCCCCAGCAGCCCAGGGAGGGCTGAGCACCCACCGCTTCAGCAGAGGCACTACGGGGCAGGATCAGACCCTGCCCAGCATCCTCAACTCTGTCCCTAATGTCCCCAACCCAGGACTGCCTCCCCTGCCACCTCCTGTCGGTGCAGGATTTGGCCACCCCATAGCCAGTTCTGGGGTCACAGGTATGGGCCGGGGGGACCAGGCTTATCCCTAAGCCCCAGGCCCAGGGGAAGCTGGGCCAGACGGTGCTTTCTGCAGTGACTGTCACAGCGTCACGCGGCTCCTGCCGGGACAACTCAGAAAACCTTGTTCACTGCCTGGAAGATCCCGGTGGCATCAGTCCCCTGTCTCAGACACACCACACCAGGGACATCATCGTCACCCAGCCGTAGGTACGAGGAGGGACTGGCCCGGGGAGCCAGGGGCAGAGCTAAGAGGATGGGAGAAGCATGGAGGCAGGGATGGAGACCAGAGCCACCCCTAACCTACACCCGTGTCACCCCATCACCACAGGGTCCCCGGGGAGAGGGACCCGTGCCCCACGCCTGAGCTCACCCTTCCCGGCTGCCGAGAAAGCGGGGTCTGAGTCAGCTCAGGGCTCCACCACGGACTCACTGTCCCGAGCACGGGGCCCTGACTCGGCTGCGTGTGACCCAGCGGCGAAGCCACTGCCACGGGGACGAGACCGTGGGGACCGAGCGTTTTAGGGGGACAGAGATAGATGAGAGGCTGGCGGGGGGGAGGCTGAACTGGGGGCACGGGGCTGATTGCCTCTCCAGGTGCAGGGCTCGGGGAGAACACGATGATCCACAAACCCAGAGATCACCAGAGCCTGCGAACGCACTCCAGCCCATGCCTGCAAGTGGGGAAGAGGAGGAGGAGGAAGGGAGAGCCCAGGGGCTCACCCTGGCTCTGCTGCCCCAGCACCGCTGCGAGGCCAAGGACAGGGAGTTGTGACCGTGGCCACAGTAGGGGGCAAGGGGGGGGAAGGCAGAAGTGAGACACAGCTTTGGAAAAAAAAAAAAAAAAAAGAAAAAAAAAGAAAAAAAAGGGAAAATATCTTGTTGTAAAATCTCTGCTACATATAACCATCTGCAGCTCCTGCAACAACCAGCCCCCTCCCCTCCCACGGAAGGGATTTGGGGTCCAGCCTGCCCCAAGCGATTGTACGATAAAATAACCCCCCCCTTACATTGAAAAATAATACAATTATCAAAACAGGATGTGACAGAAGGAACCTCTCGCCACCAGCTCTGGCCCATGTCCCCCACCGCTCTGCCACAGCCCCCCGGAGCCCGCGGCAGGGGGGGGTATCAGATGCTGAGACCCCACCAGCCCCTCACCAGTCCTCGTCCTCCGCTGCTGCCAGCGTTGCCAAGCTGGTTTGGCATTTGCCGGCTGTTCCAGCTGGTTTCTTTTCCCCAGCAGCTTGAATTGTCCCGTCGCAGGACCCAAAACTTGGCGGGGGGTGGGGAGCGCTAGGGCAGCATCACCCATGACGGCTCAGGGAGAGATGGGCTCTGACCTGGGGACACGGAGAGTTGGAAGTCGTTGCTTTTCATCCATGCGGCATCCAGGGCCCAGCATACTGGGGGGGTGGGAAGTTTGAAGCACCACAGGCAAGTCCAGCTCCTGCTGCCGCCCAACAGCCAGATATCACTCCAGAAAGCATCAGAGCCAGAGCTTCACAAAAGGTCCAGTTCCCCAGGGCTCGATTTTTGCTGAAACGGGAATTTTCTTCCTCCTTTGGCAGTGGTGGGGTTGGGGGGGGCTGAGACGCTGGAGGATGGTGCAGCTCAGCGCTGGTCCTCCGTGTGCCCCCCTTCATGCTGTAAGCAGGCGTTGTGAGCCCCGGTACGAATACCCGGGATGGTTAAAACCTTGCCGCTTTACAAAACACATCTCTTCTAAGCCCAAGAAAACACCCCACGGGGAGGGCACGGGATGCGAGGGGCTGCTGCGGACAAAGAGGGGCCCATCGTGGTTAGCGCTGGTAGCATTTTCCCTGGGTAAAAGGATGGGGGTGGATCAGGGGACATTTCCAAACTCCCTGATGGGAGGTTCCCACCTCTCCATGGTTAAATTTGGATTTGGAGTTTTAGGTGAGAGAATAAAACCAAAATCCTCCAAATCTCAGTTTCCCCACAAAAGCAGGAGAGAAAAATGGAAGCTTTCTGCTCCACTACCAAGAGGAACCTCTCTAGGTTTCTGCAAGCACTGAACGGGACAGTGAGCAGCGCAAATATTTTGAAGCCTTCTCCGCAGGGACGTTATCAGCTGGGTACGTCTCCAAAATCTGCTCTTTGGAGCGTCTCCCCCATCGTGGCAGCACCAAGACCCATCAGTCCAAACGCCACGTCCCCGCCTGCCCCACGCCGGCAGAGAGGGCACTGCCGGCCAGCATGGGGGTCTCAGCGCAGGGAGGAGGGAAAAATACCCATATTTCATCCAAAACAAAACCAGGCTTCCAGGAAAGCTTCGTATTCTTCCCCCGCTGCAGTTGTGCCAAATTTCCTTCCGCTGCAATGAAGAAATTTTCCTGTTGAAATCGAAGCAAGGCTCGCCATCGTGGGGGGAGGAAATCAAACTGTTGTTCCAGCCCTTACACACCCTGAGGAGAGCAAGAGTTGCCACAAATCTTTTTCCACTGAAGAAGCCAGAAGATTCAAAGGTTTAAAATTAAAAAAATNTTCGCCCGCTCTCCTCCATTTTGTGATTTGGCAACAGGGTCATCATATGGCATGAATTTTTCTTTAAGGAGACGGTGAGCGTAAAAGCAAATACTGCCGTTCAGAGCATGTAGTGAAAAACCGCAACTCCTCAGCAAGGCCCCGAAGGAATCCAGGGCCCCTCTGTGCAGGGAACCAGACGCCCAGCTCCGAAACGAAGGCGAGGAACTCCATCCACGCGTGGTACAATTGCACGGACAGTGCGGAGCAGTTTTTCCCCCGCCCAGAAGCTGACAAAAAGCCTGTTGAAACATTGGTTCGTGGCAGCACAGAAACCATCAGCTGCAGAACTGATGCATCGAGAACAAAGCTACACGGATAATATTTTTATGGCTCGTAACTATCCCGTCATTCACAGGAACGACTGGGCCCCGAGGGAGTCGGTAGGTCACGCTGACTACAGAGGCCCACATTCATTGCACAGTTCACAGAAGAGCGACGGCATCCACACAAACACCGAGGTTCCTGCCAACATGGGAATCTCTGCGTAAAGCACCCTGGACCGGAGACACAGTAACAACCCTCCGAGGACGGCCAAGCTTCCTCAAGGAGAAAGCCACGACAAGAGAAATCCTTACAAGGATTCCTACACAAGCATCCTCCAGAATTGCATTATACAGGGTTAACGCTTGGAAGAGTTTCTTCCAATATTTAAAAAGTTACAATACGTTTGTGTTTTATAGAAAAAGAGTCACGGTATAGAAGATTGAAAATAAAAACAGTAAAAGCCACCTTATGAGTTTGGAGGGGCTGTCTGTAATCCAGACAGGAATCCCTCCGACCAACCCAGCGTGCAGAACGAGAACCGCGAGCGAGCGGCTCCGGAAACACGGGGCCTTTGGTCAATGAGCGCAGCCGCTCTCGCGGCGCTCGAGTCCTGAGGCCTCCAGGCGAACAGTCCCCCGCCGCCAGCGCCGCGCAGAGGAGGAGCCCAAAACCACAGCATCTTCCTCCCGCAGCACGGCCATCCCTCCTCCAGGCTGCCGGGCAAAGTCTCGCCTCCGGAAGGTAGGAAGTGTTCAGAAAGTTCAGCAGTCTTTGAAAAAAAAGACTTAGGTGTTTTCCTTTACACGTGGATATTATATAGAGCTATAATTTGCTTCCCCCCCCAGGGCTTATTTTATTCTGAAAAAGAAGGGAATATATTCAACTCTGGGAACTCTTCGTTGTTGTAGTTGGGTCCTTGGTCTCCCAGCATTGTCAGCATGTCCTGCGAGGGTAAAAGGAGAGAGTCGTTACCTGGACTAGAACATCACGTTGGCAACTCAGGGCCGGAAGAGTTTGTCAGAGCAGACACCACGTACCGGGATGGCCCCTTCCCTCCCACGGGCACAGGGAGGTTGTATCCACGGCTGTAGGAGAGCAGCGAATTTAAGTCACAAGCAGTGACTGCACCAACTCCTTTGAAAGCAGGGGGCAGCAACTCACAAGAATATGAACTCTCAAGAGTTATCTTCGCTTTATTACATTAAGGGAGGCGTTTGGCTCTTTCGTTACTGTTTTTAATTAGAGCTAGAAGGGTTAATTCAACTGCGGAGCTGGTAGAATTTCACACCGATCCTGCAACCAACCGAGACACAAAGCCAGGCCCAGCTGAGGCCCTTCTGCCTCCCCTTTCCCATTTCAACTCCGTCAGGTTACTCACAAGTTTGAGACCTCACCAGATATTGTCAACTAAAGGGACAAGCTCTCGGCGCTTCAGCCACCCGCCCACGCTTGGGAAGCAAATCCCATTCGTTCCCACAAGATCGGCCCACACCAGTCCTCACTCGTGAGGATTAAAAAAAGCACCGTCTTACTGAGAAGACCTCAGGCTGGCTTGGCTGCGGCTGCTGCACATGTTGCTCCCCGGAGGCCGGGCCGTGGTGTTGTCCTTGCCACTGCGGCCACATCCCCACACCTTCGGCTGCCCGCGTCTGGAACGGGGCGGGGGTCTGCGCTGCCTCCGCGGCTGTTTAACAGAGAACAAGTCAGTAAGGGATTCCCGGTGCAGAGCCGTGATTTCTGGGATCCTTTAACGGGACTGGGAAGTGCACAAGTCAGTGGGTGGTGCCTGCGGGTCACAGGGTAGAACGTCCCCTCCAGGAAAAGCCACTCAACTCTTACATGTATTAAGGCATTTGTCAGTACCCACCTATGGGGCAGAACAAGAACAAATGCAGGGGAGGTCCCGGAGGGGTTTGTTTCCTCCCAGTCAGCCGTAAAATGGTTCAAAATTCATCTGCTCTGGAGCCTTGCACTGGGACAATGGTTAAAGGCGATAAGGACGGTGTTAGCCAGGGTAGGGATTTAGCCGTGCTCTCCACATTTGGGCACTCCCAACAACCACACCAGAAAACAATCGAGATCGCATCACACCACGGCCGTATCTGACTGAGGTTCCCAGCTTTCCTCTGACAGGATTTTGTTGCCACCCCAACCTCCCCAGCACCCCACGCCATACTCACTAAAGCCAGTGCCACGGCTCGCAAGGTTCGGGTAAGCCGCGCCGGTAGGGGAAGCCGTAGAGCCAGGTGCGGTCATGGGGCTGAAGGAGGACGGGGTGCTTTGGAAAGTCCCCATGCTGAAGGAAGGGGGCCGAGTCTTCACCGTCTGGGATGCCACTTGCTGTAAGAGAGCAAGAAACGGGAGAGAAAGGAGAGAGATGTATTTATTCCAAACCTCGTCTTCACTAGGGTGAGAAGTTGCTGGACTGACCCCAAAGGAAAAAGCGCCCGGGCACACAGCATTGCTCCAGCACTCAGCTAGAGAGTCAGAGCAGGCTGACTCACGATGGCGAGAAGAGTCTGTAAGGCAGCAGGGACTCAGGGCCCGCACCCAGGGTTCAGGCTTTCCTACCTGGGGTGTGAATGCTGGCCGTGTCCCTGGAGCCCAGTTAGTTCCGCTGGCCTGAGCTGGGTTGGAGTGGCGTGAAATCTGTGCTAAGATCCGGCCCGCTGACGAGGGCTGCTGCTGAATAATGTTCACAGGAGGCACCATGCTGCTGCTCCTGGAAGACAGAAGAGGCACTCTTAGGACACTAGATATCACGTAGAGGACGAAGAGGGACAAACGCCATCTATGTGAGCTATCAGTGGAGGTAAATGAGCCCAGAAACATGGGGCAACTTTACTCATGTGCCAGTGCCCATCACGCTGCCCTGCTGTGGGCACAACTGGCAGGAGCTGCTGGGGTAGTGAGCCAGGCTCCTCTCACCCAGCTCTTCTCGGGCTTCAGTCCAAGCATGGTCGAGAGGCACAGCTATCCCATGGACAAGCTTTGGGAGCAACAGAACAGAGGGCTACCAGGGAATCGAGGCAGTAGCTGGGGAGGTGAAGATGAGCGTGAGGACTGGCACAGCAGAGGAAGGGCCATGCTGACTCTGCCCAGCCTCAAAGCTCCTGCGCCTCCGACCAGGAGCAAAGCAGCACCAGGCACGAGGGCAGGAACCCTTCTCACCCCCACTCCTCAAAGAAGCCCATGTCTGCATGGGTTCCCCCCGTATTTTCTGTGCACAGCACATAGGAACACATTTATAGGCAATCACCACCGTGCAGACAGAGGCTGGGAACACTCAGCTGTGGCAGAGGGACACACAAAGAGAACAGGAACAATTGCAGGACAATACAAAAGGAATGCGAGACCACCCAAAGCACCGCACAGGAAGCCTCACCTGAAGTTCTCGGCAGGTCGCGATGGTGTGAAGGTGTTTCCCTGCGTAAAGAGGGGCTGGTTGGCAGGCACTGTGCTGGCAGGAATGGCTTTGTTCTGGTCTGTGGAGAGAGGTTCATTCATGTTAGGGCTGAGAATGTCTCAGCAGCAGGGACAGAGAACCAGTTGCAAGAGACATGCTCGTGTAAAGGAAGACCATTTTGAGGCAAAGCATCAAACATGAATGTCCCTTATCCAGATACAGACTCCAGATGGTTTTGTAAAGCCTGTTTAATTTGATTTCCGCTCCATTTTCTAATAAACTTTGCATTAAAGTCCTCTGGGGTTACAGCATCCACTACATCCTCTATCCAGACCAGGAACACGGAGAACGGCTCTCTGGGGACAAGCACGAAGGATGAGACTAAGGCGGGCAGTAACACAGAGCAAGGGACACCTTATCACGCACTGCCTCCTCACACCTCTCCACTGGCGTATCAGCGTAGTCTGGAATTATCCACTTAGCATCAAAATCCGCACTATTCTGCAAGACTGGGCTGCCACAACACAGTCACAGCACCCAGAACTGCTGTGGGTGACTTAGGAAAGAGCAAAGAGCACTTTGACTGCAGCTGAAGTCAGATGAAGATGCGATGTGCTGTTGGACATGTCTCGCAGCCCAACACCCCTCACCTGTATTGATACCGCTGTAGATCTCGCCGAACCTTGGGTCCCGCTCCTGATTAAAAAGGCTCTCTGCCTTCTCCAAGGGCTTGCTGTGCTCGGGGCCAGCAGCGGTCACAGGCTGAACGGGAACCTGGGAGCGGGGACAGATGAGAGCTGTCAGCACCTCGAGCACAAAGGGAGTCAGCGGTGTCGCAGCCAGCAGGGAGAACAGCCGAGGGCTTTGCAGGCAAGAGGCCGGGCTGCTCTCCGGCCTCCTGCGTGTTTTATCACGACAGTGTGGCCATTTAGGACTGGCAGCACGGACATGGGCAGAGTGGAGAGGGTGCCACAGGGGCAGCTCAGCACCAGGCAAGCAGATCCAGCAAAACCCAAGCCAGAACACCTTCCTCTCCAAACTCTCAGCAGCCTCGAGTCAATGTTGTTTGGCCACCTTTAAAGCCCCAGCAAAAGGTAATTTAAATAATGCAGGACAACAAATACAAGGAGTAACCGAAACCCCTGTTGATTTACCTGTGAGTGGTCGTAACCAGACAGGCTCTCTCTTCCTGGGCCCACTTCCAGTTCTGTCTGTTGTGGAGGCTGCTGCTGCCTAAAATAGAAAGTCTCTGTAACAGGAGAACACCGGCTGCTAAAAACGATTGCCAAGGGAACAGATACTCTGTGGTTACACCAATGATTCATTAGCGCAGAGGAGTTCATTGCTGCAGAGAGGAAAGTTTGGGTAGGAAGGCTATGTGAGAGGAGGGCAGAACCAGCAAGAGAGGCATGGTAAAAGGAGCTGAGCACCTCCTGACCTTGAGGGCAGCTGGGCCGTGCCCATCTCCAGGGGAAGGCTGACACTCTGCCCCAGCTGGGGCCTCGGCATGGAGTTTGACAGGGCAGGCCGAGACTCCTGGCTCGAGTTCCTTTAAAGCAAAGAAAAAAGAAAAAAAAAGAAAAAAAATTTATTTAAAGATACCAAACGAAAGCAAACAGTTGGCTACTGCGTGTAGGAGAGCGCGCCTGTCTAGGACAAGACTGGAAGCTTTGCTTTTGCAAAACCTGTTCGAGTGAAGGATCCTTCCACTCGGTTTCCGTGGTCTCTGAAAGGGGGGTGGCGTGTAATATAATGCTAATGGCTGGGAGCCAAAGGGCTCTGCCCCCTCCCACTCAGTCACCGAGCAGGGGAGCAATTAATAACCTACACCAGGAGCACGGCCAGACCTGCATCATCCTTAAAGCACAGGCAAAGGTTGAAAGAACCTAAAAACCCCCAAGATTTTTATATTCAGCTCTATGTCAGACGCTCCAGAGCTGGAGCCTGCAGAGACCACCAGCAGTTTTAGGTTTTAAGCCCAAGATGTTGGTGGAGTTCATTCTGTTCTTCTGTTAACTGTCAGAAGTCAGGTACTGTTGAAACCCCACAAGAAAGGAATAAAAATCCAGCATTTTCTCAACAGTTCTTTTGCAAGCTGCTGCTTCAGTAGTACCTGATCTCAAAGATGAAACAACACAGATTACCTAGCAAAGACGCACATAGATAAAACACACTCAAAACACAATCAGACGCAGATCACTGCTTCTCTGGTCTGAACTTATGCAGTGCTTTTAGAAGCGTAGTATGGATGTGAGAATGGATGCGTGTGGAATGAATGAGTTCAAAGAGATATCTCTCTAACAGCAGGACAGGAATTAAGGCCTGGATCAGATCTGCATCAGATTTCAGCCCTGCGCTCACAACCACAGCTCATTAATGCCAGAGGGATTTGTCACTGCTCAACTCAATACTTTCTCAGCAGAAAGCATCGTCTCACCAGCTGCGGGAAGGGAAGAAGTGCTACCTGCACTCGGGGACCTTGCCTCACTGAAAAAAAAAAAAAAAATCCTGGCTTTTCACCTGCCCACAAACAATCTAGCCTTCTGCTTGCCTGGTGGAGAGACTCCATCTGCTGCACTCCCCCAGCCTGCGCTTATGAGTCACATGCAAGAACATTTTTGGGCTTTATTTCAGCTGCTGCTCTTCTGTAAGGGGCCCGGAGCTCAATCCTGGAAAGACAGAGCAGCTCTGCTCAGTCCCAAAGGAGACGTACCAAGGATCAAGAGAGAGAAAAGGAGAGCAGCAATGGAAGCTGTCTGCCCACTGGAGCTCGCTTCTGAATCCAAGGACAAAACTACAGCAGTGGAGAAAAATAAGGGTTTACTTCCTACCACCAGCTGCAGGCAGTCCTGCTCACGTGAAAAGCCACACTCTGGACCAGCTGCCTCTCCTGACTGTCACAGGAGTCCAAGAGCTACATTCAAAGGTGGACTTCACTAATATTAGCTCTGAGACACAGACAGGAGACTCGCTCCAGTAACCAGAGTTAAAAAAGGCACTGCTGGAGCTGAACTTTGCCAGCTTGCTAAGCCACGCAACCGAGACAGCCAAAGGGATTGAATTTCTTGCACTTTATAGTCTTCTAGTGCCTGCCACGGCCCAGGAAAAGAGCGCTCACGGGACCTGGCAATGTCTCCGGGGCCTGTGCAAATTGACGGGGAGGTTGGTGAGGGGGAGAGGCCAAAACTCCCACAGTTCTGTGCTGCTGGCTATTCTGGGACAGGAGCCCATCAGGTTTGTGTGCTACCACTGGTGGTTGGCAAGTCATTTCCATGTACATACTTGACGTTGGTGTTGGTACAGATGATGTACTCAATTTCATCCGAGTAGGGGTTCTGGAAGGTAAAGGAGCTGGTTCTCATCCAGAGCCATTCCCGGTTTTTGGATCGGAATCGGAACATGACTGACAGAACCTGGCCTTTTAACTTCACCACCTAAAAAAACGTAATGCCATCAGTAGTACCTGATAAAAGAAGGCGTTGAAGAGCAACCTGCTTCTGAGCCACCCCCCGCTGAAACCCTGCGATGGCCCTTTGCCTCAAAGCCTCCAAGACCGTATCTCAGTCTTCCCCAACTAAATGGCACTGCCACCGTTCCCTGATGCTGGTTTGATTCCCGAATGATATGGGAAGGGAATCTAATACGCCCTTTTTGGCTTCTGCTTTTCTTATCTCTTTGCACCGGTGAGATGTATGGAAAAGCCTCCAGTAAATGAAGCACATGCTGTTGCTTCTGATTCCAACTATTTGGACAAATGGATATGAGCGGCTACTTTTTGGAGTCATGAAAGCACAGGGGCAGTCTTACCTGCCCTGCCACAAGTCCAACGCCCTCAGAAATAAGAGTAACGACAACAGGGCAAGCAAACCACATCCATTTCGAGTTCTGCAGCACTGGGCAGGGCCCTAGAGATGAACCAGTGTTTCAGCCACAGAAGCATGGCATTCAAGTAGGCACTTTGTAGCCACATCTCTGGCCCTAAAAGCAGACTGGGCCAGCAGCCAGAGGATGAATTCAAGAGTTAAACATCAGATGCTTCTGGTTTATTCTGCATATTTACCATTATGTGACTATGTTCTGTAACTGTTTGCCATTGGACAATGGAGAAATATCTAAGGTTTATTTTTCTCTTGGTTTTCCAATTAGTTTCATTGCTTTGCAAGCGCCAAGACAGATTCCACACTGCATGCAAAGTGGTAGCTGAGGCGTTTTACCTGCTGAAAGCTGTCCCGCAAAAGCTGCTGGTCTTCCGGGTGGCAGAAATCCACAATGTCTTTCCCCAGAAGTTCCTGATTTTAAAGGAATTGGGAGAGAGATCAAGTCAGTTCATCTGGCAGGCAGGCTCCCTCTTTCAGGTCTGCCTCATTAATTCCAGTTTGGACAGGTAGTTACCGCTCCCCCACCGCACCACTGTTACACAAACCAAGTACGGGAACTGGCGTGCTTTATTTTAAAGAGAAGCACAACAGCGGTTGACTTAACGTTTGATCTTTAACTCAAATGGAGGCAAAACCGATCTTAATTGACATTAGACATAATCCAGAGCCACCCGTCCTTCCAGTGATCAAAGTACTTAGAAAAGCACATGAAAAAGCAACTGGTGGAGAAGAAACACATGTTTGGTTTAGGCCCTGGGCATTGTTTTATCAGATCTGTTAGACAAGCAGAGCCACGATGTACAGGAGAGGGAGGTAAGTGTCAACAGTAGTTTGTTCTTAGAGAACTCCTACCATTTTCTCACCTGCGGCTGGTAGCCAACAGTAGCCACACAGCGGTGATCTATGAAGGTGAAAATGCCTTCGGTGTTGTGTCGGGAGATGAACTCTGTTGGCTGACAAACATTGTTCATGTCTGTGCAGTTGGGTGAGCTAGTGACCTGCATGGTGAGACAGGTACAGTGTTAGCGAGTCTTGGAAGGGCTGTTTTCTCCTGACCAGCCAGCCCCGCAGCCGGATTTGTGGCCATCAGGAAACATCTTCAGACAAACTCTGCGGGCTTTTAGGACAAGGCAATGTTGAACCATCAAAAGGCGCTACCCACCTGGAGCCTGCCAATAGCCACAAGGCAAAACTTGCTGCCCTGGCCAGCGTCCGGGTCATCATCAGGTAGCGAAACACCTGAGAGGGGTGCCAAAAAATTCCAGCAAGGTTAATACAGGAAAAATTGCTGATTTCAGAGGAAAAAGACATACAGTTCTGGCTTCAGTACAACTCTCCACCCTGTTTTGTAAGTCAATAGCCTTTCCCATGAAGGAATTTAGTAAATTAAGTTGTCTCCCCCTCCCTTTTTTTGGCCAGAAGGGTTAATTAAAGTTCTCTGTAACTTCCAGCCCAAGCTAGCGTATCAGACACTGTAATATTATTTTCATCCTCTACAGTATCTCTGCCATTCAGAGACACAGAGCTCTGCTCCAGCATCTGCAAAAATTAGTTCCATCCTAAAATAGGCAAAAGTGGCAGGATACATTTGGAAAGCATTTGCCGGCACGTTCAGTTCAGAGAACGGACAACTTCAGACCATATGCTCTTAAAAACAGCCACAACCAAACACTTCAGCTGTCGTTACCTGCAGGGGGCCAGGCTTTTATGTAACCCGTGCAATGCACCACAACGTAGTGAGGTTCGCCATCTTTTGCGGCGCCTAAGCCATTCCTGCGGAGAGAAGAACAGTCCGATTGTGCCATATATTACACTGGGGTAAGGTCAGGCAAGGTTTCTACTTGTACTTTAAAAAAGCTTCCGCAGAATCTCTTCAGCATAAAAAAAAAAAAAAGAACAAAGACTTACCATAAATGCAAGAGGTTCAAGAACAGATTAAGCTAGAATCTATCTCAATTTCAAATTAAAAAGGGACAATATACACCAGAGCCCAACAACAACAGTGTGAAGAATATGTGGTGTCAAGTTGACTTCAAATCCAATCTTGGCATAAAGAAAGATTAATCCTGGGGAGGATTATCTTCCTCAACGTGGGGGTACTTTGGTTCCTCTACCCACAGCTCTATCTAAACTCTTCGATGAGCTGTACTAGTCTACCCTACACGCTCACCACCACGCGTCCCCGCCACTCTGATGACGGAGCTGTAGCTCATTTTGCTCCCAGCAACACCGCGTGCTTGCCCGTAACTCTGGCGTTATTTACCTGCAGCGATTCCTCATAAAGCTGAGACGATTTACAGAGACCGGATCCACTGAGCTGTTGCCACACCTGTACCAGAATGAGAAACGCGAGGGGAAAGGCTTTTATCTTTCTTGGTCAACATCAGAACGATTTGATAATCTCAAGTAAGAGGAAGCACTCTATAAACAGGGATAAACTTTTGATTCTCCATCACACAAGCAAAAAGCCCTCCTTCTACAGACTTCAAGGGAGGTGACACACAGGGTCAAAACAAATTGTTACTTGAAACTAGATCTTCTACAACAGGCTTGAGAGTTATCTTAGCATAGGGCAAAGAAAAACCTCAAGAACTCGACTGTTAGCTTTGTGTGGACCGCTCAGGCATGTTACATCATGTATATGAGCAAATAAAAAAAAAACAAAGAATGAATGAAATGAGCGAAAAAAGCTGAAATAAAAGCACAAGGCGACCAGGAAGGAAGATCAGCTTCAGGCTCAAGTGAGATTTCCCCAGGGAATCTCTTCATTACCTCATTCGGCAGATGAAAGATCTTCGGGAGCCCATGCACATCCTCATGGACTGCTGGCCTTCCTTCTTGACAGTCCCCGTCTTCAGATCTAGGATGCGGCCTAAAGAAAGAAGAGAAAACAAGATGCTGCTGCAACGCGAGTCCTTGCCCCAACACAGGCACCAGGTAACATATTAGGAAACTAGCAAGACACAAGTGTCACCAATGGTACCTTTAGATGCATTCTCAGGGGGGGCTGCAGGATCCTTGTTAGAAAGGCACCAGGGTTTGGTTCCTTCTACAAAGGGAAGGTTTTAATCCAAGTCCTCTGCAGGCTTTCACCCTGCCCGCCCCCGCCAATCCCTCCTCAGGCTGCTTTACCTGTCAGGGCATTCTCCGATGTGGAGAGCTGCTCCCTCAGCTTGCCCACGTCGTCTGGGTGCACCTGGTCATACAGGGTGCTGCCAAACCACTCGGACTGGGGCTGGTTCAGGACAGGAGTGACCGAATCCGAGACATAGACCACCCTCCCGGTCTCACAGGACACTATGAACAGAAAGCCGTCGGCTGCCTCTAGGATCAGGTGTTTGAGTTCCTGCATTCACAGACAGACAGACACACTCTTAACTCCAGAGCCAAGCAGCTGACACCCCCTACACCCACCCCGGGTGCCCATCTCCCCCGACCCACAATTTAATTCTCCCCCATGACTGCAGTATTTCCCACAAAGCAGCATCAAGCCAAGACCTGGTCAGTGAGAAAGGAGGGTTTGTAGGTGCCGTCAGTGGAGGTATTGCCTGTGCCGCGCAGGGACTTCATGTGAGAGACAGCCATGCGCAAGATGGTGAGCTTGTCTGGTTTGCGGGCCAGGGCACTGCAGGTGGGCACCATGTCCGAGAGCTCTGTGATGTAGGCAGTCATCTTGTTCCTTCGCCTACGTTCAATCTCGCTGTGATTTTCCCTGCAAAAGGCCAGTGAGGAGAGGAGGGAGACGAAGTTACCAAGGGGCCAGAAGCCTCAGCCATTTCCCCACGTCAACGCTTCCAACGAGGCCAGAGTGCAAAACACAGAGATGCATCAGGGTCGTCAGGAGTTAGAAGGGCTACAAGCGCCTCACATGCTGGGCGTGCACAAAGGAACGCAGGAACAAGTGCAAGGAGGAGAGTCTACAGTTGGACCTTCTTTGCTGCGGACAAGAGCCTCCCTTTACATCACCTCAGCTCCCCGGTACCTGGTGAAGGCAAGGAGCTAGGCTACGCTATTTTAGCAGAGAAAGACGCCTCCCCATCAATTCCACAACACTGCAGCAAGCCAAAGGGTTTCTTCCTTTGCCACGGCCTCTGCTCTCAAAGTGGGGTTCACCTCACTCTACTGAGGAAATCTGCTTTTAAACAGCACTGGTGCAGACAGCCTACAAAGACTCATCCCACCCGCTGTTTGTCCCAGGATGAATCAAATCCCCTCCACCAGCACCTTGCAGACACCCATGTGTCTCCCTTAACCATACAAGGAGGCCAGGGCTGCAGCCAAGACTCGGGCACCTAAATTACAACAGCTGAGTCTCACCTTGCAATGCCTTTATGGAGACACTTCTCAGTTACATACAGAACCTTTTACAATATCGTGGCAGGAGGGAAAGCTTTAGAGCAGATATACACCTGATTTCTGTATGGATCAAGGCCAGCACGGATGGACCATCTACCTACCAGGTGGTGCGCACAAACCGCTAAAGAGGCACCACCACAAATACTGCCCACGTACAGTCCTTAAAGAGGTTCTTCTCACACCTTTTACAAGTCTGCTCACAGGGCACAGTCCCCATCAACCCCCGGAGATCAGAAGGTAACCTGTTTGGACTTGGTTTTCGTCCAGTATGTGTAGTTTAACTGGGTTACTAGGGTGAGTTTTTCAAAACAGAACTTAAAAGCCAGGTTTCCTATAGAGAAGGATGGATTGGATGCAAGGAAGCACACGGTGGGAAATGAAAGAAGATGAACGTGTTGGAAGGAACACAGACAGGCAAGTGAATTAGGATAAATATAAAAATGGAGCATTTATCACTACCAGGTGTGTGCAATCATTCAATGACCTTGCTGCAAGAGACTGATACCCAGAAAAAGAAGTGTTTCAATTATCACACTCACCTTTAATTCAGTTTCTCCAAACTCACATGCTCAAGTGTGAAAATGAAGCTGCCTCCACTACAAAAGCTACTGGGAAACCACCAGACATTTTCCTTGCCCCACTGCCAAATATTCTTTACTACAGGCTCTTGCACGACAGCAATAACTGACTATTGGGAACAGAGGAAAGCGTCACTGCTTCACGGGAGGAGAAACCCCTGAAAAGCACCGCTCTTTGCTGCATTCACAGGCCCCACCTCTAGGGTTTCCTTATCTCCTCAAATATTGAAGCTACGCAATACTGCAGTTAGGAAAGGCTGTGTCTGGGGGTCATTTTTTGTTTTAAAACCGTCCAGCAGGCAATAAACTGACCAGAATTGTGGCATTTTCAGCACTCAAAACAGTCTTTTTAGTCCTGTGCATTGCTTAAGAACAAGCCTAGGGTGGAACTAAGAAGTTACAGGGTAAGTCTGCAAGACAGCAAGCTGCAAAACAAGCCATTCTTCTTCACAGATTACCAACCCTAAGCTCTGCAGCAGTAACGAGCTGTGGGTGGCAAGCGACAGAAACCTTGATGAGGATTTAAGCAGTTTTTATTCTGCAGCTGGGAATGGGAAAGGGTACGTTGAGAGCTGGAGAAATGCAGTCCTGACAAGACACCATCTCAACCAGCCGCAGCTGCACGCAGCGCTCTCGTGGTACGTTTCTGTATTGATGGTACAGCATTCAAAATTACTAGTTTGTCATTTCAGCCACAGTCCCTCATTAGTTACAAAGAGGAACTTGAGGCGGGGGGAATAATCTTGTTTTCAGCAAGCCTAAATCACTGTAATGCACAGGACATCACCTTTCCTGGAAGGTTTCAAGGGGTAGAAATAACCTGAACTAATACACTTTTTAATGTCTGGTTTGATAGCACAACAGCATTCCTGCGACAAAACCTTACCAACGTGAGAATGGGCCATTTGGCACCTTGATCCAGCACATGAGAAACTGCATTTAGCCCAGCTTAGCAAAGCTACAGTACTCAGTGAAAATAACGGCCCAACCAGGCTCTACCCTGCAGCCTTTGGCAAACAAATCCTTTTGTGTATTCCCCAAAGACATTCTCACAAGGGGACTAAATGCCTTTCCCCTCCTAATTCCAATTACACAGCGATTTCCAGAAGTCTGTTCAGCTTCAAGTCCTCTACTGCAGCAGATGAGGGAAGGAGGGAGGGGAAAAAAAAGAGAAGGGACACCTAGAGAAACATTAAGGAAAGGAAATACTCTGCTTGTCCATGCTTGAAATCTCCATTCTCCTACCTGGCAAGTCTCTCCTTATCCGCTGAACTCTGTTCATCATCAGACCTAAAAATAAAATCAGCCATCTAAGCTAAAATGGAAAAAGTTTAAAGAAATGAAAAATGGGAAGGTGTGCTAGGAAACCCAGCCTACAGACACGTCTGTTTTGCAGAGGAGCAGTTCCATAAAACAAAGCAGTCATTAGTTTGCAACATCACACATTAAATGGGTGCCCGCTATCTGCACTGGTTTGAAGTTTTAAGATGCTTACCAAGACTGCAAAATAGGCAAGGGGTAGCTCTGTTTTACACATAACTGAGATGCAGATTATTCTGCGCAAAATTAGAAGGTTATTGGCAAAACTAGGAACTAGGGTCCCAGTTATATCAAACTATTCTTTCTTTAAAGAAAATAAACCAATAGCCTCTTCAATAGTATTAACAAATCAGAAAAGCAGATTAAAAAAAAAAAAATCAAAATGCACAAACAGCGTAAGATTCACAGCTAACAACCCACATTTTTGTAACACTGCCACATAAACACCATTCAGGACAAGACAGTCGAGATGGCTACACGACAAAGAGCACAAAGATGTTACGCACATCATCTACAAGAAGGCACGCAGACACCCTCACCAACCTGCATGCACTCTCAGTTTTCAGGGAAGAGGAATCTGCAAAGCTTGTTTTACAGAGCCTGATGATAAGTTTTCCTCCTTGAGGTTTGGCTGCCTTGGAAAACAAATAATCCCCCAAAAGCTACCGCCAGGAAAGGAGAAGGTACATGTGTTCAGCGAGGCTGGCATGCAATCTCAAAGGCTGAGTCTAAAACATATACTGTGGGTTTATGGAGTACAGGAGCAGGGTTTAGCATTACTCAGCTGTGGTACCCTTCCACTTCAAATAGGTTTTAATACAGTACTTCAAAAAAAAAAAAAAGTCACGTTCACTTCCATGCTCTGTTTTGCCTCACATCGTCTGAGGAGGGAAGAATGTACTGGGCAAATGAGGGCTGCCGGAGCTGCGAGGGGCACGATACGTGCAGTCCCACAAACAGAGCCGAGGGGCAGAGCTGCCGAGGGGAGCCGTGCCACGCTTCTCCTGCGGCCGCACACTAACACCACCCACGACTCTGTCGCTGCTCTTCACCTCCTGCCACTCTCCTTGTTGCCTGAGCCAGTAACTGCAGGCGATAATCTCAACATTAACGTGCGCAGGAATTGCTGATGCCCCACCAGAGATGGGCTCTGGCCCTTTGCAGTTCAGAAGTGACATGCAGTTGTTTTGTTTCTTCCTCTATTCCTTCCTCGCCCACCGTGTGTGTATTAATCAGGGTGACCAAAGGCCACACCACAACAGGGTCACAGAGCCCAGGTCCTGCTCCAGCACTGCACAGTTAGGTAGCAGAATTTTTAACTTTAAGGGCCATGAAGTTGTTCAGCACCACAGTGCTTGCCTACAGCATGCGCTTTTTTCAGTATTTTGCATTATCTTAGCGTTTAAATGTATTATTAGGGTCTGCTATACCTAATGTTCCCATGTTCCCAGAGCTTACGACTTGCACTAGGGAACATTAAGTGGGGGCTGGCAGACAGATTTCTAATGGGCTTGATTTTGGAATAAGTCAAAGCACTTAAGAGGGAGAACCCCAGCTCAGACGCCCTGCAAGCCCTTTGGCAGACAACAGCATGACGGTGACCTGACATTTTTTGGCTTTCCCATTTTTCTTGCCTCTCTGCATTGAGACTCTGACACAGCTTTATAGCTCCACCTGAAACATTACAGAATAGACATTTTGCAAAGCCTTTATTTCTAGTCTCGGGGCACGGCCTCAATGAGATCAGAGGGAAAGGCCCCTGCACCCTACATCAGCCCTGGCTCGCCCTGCGATGGGATCTGCCCTGCTGACCCTCAGGCTACTTGACACAACATGCTGGGCAGTCCTTTCCCCAGTGTCCTCAATCACTTAAAATTTAACTCAAATTTCAGGAATTTCTAAAGTCAGACCCCTCCTTAAGACAAGGCGCTAAGCGGACTGTCTTGGCCATTACTCTGTATTTGCTCATTTTATCTCTTAGCAAGATACAGCCCGATGTGCCTTCGCGCTGAGAGGACGCTCTGGAATTTAGAGCACTGGGAATATATGCAAGAGAACTTCACTTTGGCAAAAACTTACACATCAAAACAAAATAAACCCATGAAATATTTGAGTTCCACGGCCTTCAGAAAGCTGTAAAAATACCATGTGGTCAGTCCCAGTACTAGATGGTACTGAGCTACTCTCAGACACCAACAAGTAGACAACGAGAGCCAAAATATTGTCTATAACGTTACTGTACACCCTGATCTCCAGGAAATCCCCATTTCTAGAGAAAGCTTCTGCCCAGCTCCCCCACAAAACACACAAACCACAACATTTGCCAGGAAACCCTGTTCAAGTCAAACTTGAACTAAGCACGAAACTTGTCTCTGCAAGTTTCTCAAGCAGGAGAAAAGAATGAGAGTCCAAGGCAACAGCTGAAAGAGACGTTGAAAAAGAGGAACGTAATTTCATAATGACCTGGTCCATAAAAACATCAAGGAAAATGACTGGATCCTTTGTTGCACCTTCCTTCAAAAGGAGAAAACCTAACAGCTAGTTAGAGGGGTGCTGCAGGATCTCTCTTACATTAAGGTGGCTTGGCACCAAAAGCTTCAAAAACTGCATCACAGCAGATTCTTACCTGGCAAACCTCTCTTTATCATTTGGCATCGGGTCATCGTCGCATCTAGGAGAAGGGGGAGAGGAAGAAGAGTTCTTAAAGTGTTTACACTTACTTCTTGCCCAAAGACACCCGAGAGAAGAACAAGGTTTAATAAATCACACAAATGGTGTTAGAAAGGCAAACCCTACTGTGCACAGGCAGTCCAGAACCATACTCTTCATTTACCTAGTGAAAGACTACAGTTTAATTATTTTTATCACTTTGATGATGTCTTCCACATCACATTTACATCAAGGACAGTGGCATTACACTCAGTAAATTTAAGCACAATCACAAAGAAACAGGTTAAATAGCACTTTGAAGATACAGTTAGCCCAAATCAAGACTCTCATCCGAAGGCTTTCAGTAGTTAAAGCCTACGTTCATCAGGACCATTATCATCCCAAAGCCACTCCGCAGTCATCTTTAAAGCCTGTAACATATGGCCTTGCGATATCATTAGTTGTCCAGTCCTAAACCATGTAGTGCAACTACAAATAAATGACATGAGATCTTCCAACTCTTCTGCGTTCCATATGGATCACGAGAGGAAACACTTGCAGCCTCACCAGCTCCTTGGGAGCAAGGATGTCTCTGAGCGACGCATCCTCATAACAGATGAGAATTAAGTAACACGTGTCTGAGGCACTAACAAAAGCCAGCATCTCGCTGTTGTGCCGATAAGCCATTTGGCAGAAGATCCTTCTCTACAAAACCCAGAGGCTTGGCCAAACAGCAGCGCTCCTACAGCGCTGTGCTGGAGCAACCCGCAATTGCTGGAAGCATTTGCAGAAACTATTTAATCTTTGAGATGGTGATACCGAACAGAGCAACATCACCACAGAGTTTTGCAGCCCCGCTTCAACCCAGGGCTCGCAAGGCTCCGTTCTTCAGCTGGCCTCGTCTGGCTATGGAGCCTACCAGGGAGACTCGAGATGGAGCCTGCATCCAAAGCAGGAACAGGATCCCCTCCCACCACAGCTCCTTCTCCAGACTCACAGTCCCCATGTGCACAGCAGCTCTGCTTTGGCATCGGTTGCAAAGATGGAGGAATACTGCTGACTAGGAGAAAGGGAAGAGTTTAAGGAAGTGGAGCAACTGCCTCCTTCAGACTCCCCCCGCTGCCCTCCGCGCTGCTGGAGAGGAAAAACCACATGAGCAGCAAGCGCCTGCTCTGGGGGAAACACACAGACACACCGAGACCACACAACAGGAACTTCTGGATGCGATGTTCTCCCTCACCTGAGGAATTTACTGTTCCCTTCTCCATCATCATCAAAATCAAGCCTGAAAAATATAAGCAAGAAGAATTATTAACCAAGCAGTTTCTCCTTTACAGGTTGCTTTTCCATCTGTCCCTACGTGGATGCAGATGATTCCCGAAAGGAAGATTTAATTAATCCCAAGTGCTATTGTGAAACAACGCACAAAGTTTAGAAGGGGGCTTCCTTTACATGTCTGTCAGGAACAGAGCAAGGAAACAGTTCAAAAGAGAGACAGCCCGCTTGGCGCACCCAACTGCATCACAACCTCCCATTCCAGCTGCTCCAGATCTCCTAGCAGCGATCTGAACCCAACAGGCTGCCACAACTGCTCCTCTCTGCCCAAGGGACTGATCAACAGCCCACAAACGGAGCACCCCCAGCTCAAAAGCTTGCATCAGTTGCATTTAAAACAACAAAGGAGGGCAAAATACTTCAAGAGTTAAAGTTCACTCTGGTGACCCCCACAGTTAGCGTCCTTAGTTCAACACCAGACAGCGTCACTGTGTTTGCTGTAACAGGGTCAAAAAAACCATTTCTAACAAGTGTACATGGGAGGACCAAGGAAAAGCTTTTCGCTGCACTTCCTTTCGGACTAGAAAACTGGCATGTAGCTGCAGCACGGCAGCGTGCGTGTTTGTAAATGAAGTGCGAGGAACAAGTAGCAGACAGCGTGGGAGGAGCTGCAGGGAGCAGGAGCACCAGCAAACGGAGGTGAAGGAAAGAGTTGGAGTGACTGGGGGAGGGCGGGGAGAGATTTTAATTAGCTTGAAAACTAAGAGGGAACTTCTTGTGCCAGGAATTTTAAAGCAGCCACTCAATATCCTTTTAATTTGCAAAGGCATTTTTAGCAAACAAAAAGCTTACCACAAGCACATTGTGGCTTCCCCCCACCCTCTCCCAGAGGGGGCAGTTGCAGAGGTTTGAGTAAGGCCCCAACATTCACATTCTCTGCTCTTCTACCTCTCTTGTAGCAACTGGCTCGTCTCACTGCTTCAGTGACTCTTCTTTCCCTCGCAATCCTTCGTGAGCAACCCTCTTCTGTGAGGTACAACTCAACTGTTTAATCCCCTCTTTTTATATGTAATGCAGAACGTGGCTTTAGCGGCTGTGACTGGCATAAAACATAGCACTACGAAGTAAAAGGACTGCGTACAGCACATCTGAAGGAACCAGGCAACTCTCCTTTGCTTGGAAGCAGACAAGTTTCTTCATCAAAAGTCTGACCATTCTTCCAAGAGAGAAATGCTTCCTCAAAAATACACTTCACACACACACACACACCTCCCTGGATAAGCAAAAGCCGCTCAGCCCCTGAGCACACACTCACCCGGGACGCCTCTTGTTGGCTCTCTGAACGATGGCTCCTCCAGCTTGCACACCCTGTCCAGGGTTCCCGGAGTTGACGGCTGCACCCAGCGAGGAAACATCTGATGCCATTTCTAAACAGGCGAGTGGAAAAAAAAAAGAAAAAAAATAAACCAGTGTGACGTCAAATCCCCCTCTAGTTCAGAGGGTGGAGAATCCTCCACATACAGCTCCCATTAAAAGCCATTGCATTTCAGCATCTGATGTGGATAGATTTTGTGCAATGTGCGTTTCTAGTCCTTTCATCTACTGCTTTCTCCAAAGCCTGCACTAAGGGTCCATTGCAAGCTTTGAGCACATGCTGTTTCCATAAGCTAAAAGCTTAGATTGCTAAACTAAAAGATGTGGTCTCCTTTTTAGACAGAAGAAGAGTCTGATGCGATTGCGGGTAGGGGCTGGACCCATTCTCATACGCAGAGGGGGAGGTGAAGAGTTGCAAGTTTGCCTAATAACACTAACACTGCCTCTTGAAGAGGGTTTATTTCCCTATCTAAGAGACAAAGAATTAACCAAGACACTTGTAAGGCACCTTGAAAACCACGATCTTTCAGAGAGTCAATTCTATTCTTCGGCAATGCCGACCTGTGGGCACCACAGGCATGACTACCAGTCTCTGCCTACACTCCTCCGCAACCGGGCACGCAGAGAAACATCAGTTCCTCCCAAAAATGACACTACTTCCATTAAGCACAATGGCAGTCTTGCTTGGAGCTAAAAAACCTTGAGTTTTACATGTAGAAAAGTTGCACAAGCAGCAGGAATGCTAATCCATGCTTTTTAAAAGATGAAGCAGGCAGGTAATGCTCTCAAGAAGCGTGGAATTGGTACGCCTTCAGAGATCACGCCACCCAATACTGCAGTACTGCTTCTACAGGAGGTTCCACATAGATACAACATTTGAGAAAATAAAAAGCCTACTTCAAGACATGGAAAATAAGCCCCTTTTTGTGTATGGGAAAGAAAGAAGTGAACAGGCTGCCCTCACAAGTTGGATGGCAGGCCCAAGCCTGTTACACATTATGGGGTTTTTCCACAATGAAAGCAAAGCGCCCGAGCTCCACGCAACCGCACACAGACTGAACCTCTTCCCCGGCCGGGCTCCCAACGTCCAGCAGCATGGGTGCCCCTTCTCCTTCCCAATCACTTCACCAGCAGCTCCCAGCTCCTACCAACATGAGCAGGGATTTCTCCTTCCCTGCATGCCGAGACACTACAGTTGAAAGCAGCGTTTGACAGCAGACACTGAGCTTTACTTCTTCGATCCTCAAGTGGGGCTTCTCCCTAATCCCAGCTCTTAAGGCACACACATCACAGGCTCTGCCGTTGTTCAAAGCTTGCTCAGCACAGCTTAAGCTGAAACCATGTCGTAACATTGCCACAAGAGCTGCCTTCAACGTCCTCCTACCCTAACACAGTCTGATCTGCACCAGCACCAGGGTTTTTAAAACAAGTTAAAAGGCAATTTTTCATGTTTCTCAAAAAAGTCAGCTTTGTACTCATTTTAACGGCTGTGGTTTTTTAAGTTTGCTGCTAACCAACTGCCAGACTGCAACCAAAACAGTCGCTCCAGCCAGAGAACCTCCACCGCAATCTTTGCAGGCCGAGCTGCACAAAGCACCTTGAAGGTAGAAAACCCGCTTCTCCTTTATCAAAGCGGAAGGGACCAAAAAACCCAAACCAACACACACCAAAAAAGCCTATTGCTGGGGTTCCCAAACCACAGCAAAGCAGTACACCCACACCGAGAGCTGCTTACGTGTGAAACGCTGCCGGAACTAGTGGGACAAAGCAAAGAATTGAAGTCAGGTTTAACAAATACAGCGACAAATTGGAGCTTAAGCTGAGAGATCATCAAATCTTAGCTCAGCCAAGACCATGAGGGTATTGCTGCTTTGTTTTCCAGAGAGCAGCTGGCATTGCTGAAGAAGTTTCTTCCTCGCCAGTCCATAGTATTTCCCAGGAGTGACTAAAATATGGAATAAGCATCCAGCCTGGAGCTCAGCCGTCGAAGGGGCCAACAACAACAGTCCCGAACAACAGCACGAGCGAACACACCCAATTTCAACACTAACTACAGCAACAAAACACAAGGACTTCTCTGAAGATTCAAAAAAAACCTGAGACCAAAGTATAAGGTATGGAAACATAGATATTTTTAAAAGACAGACAATTATTTGAGGTTAGTGGTTTTCAGCACGTGAATACATAAGGTCTCTGCCAGGAAATCGGTCCCTGCAAGATAAAGCGAAGTCCGCTGATGTGATGCACTTAAAATAAACAGAGGTTGGCCTTCCTCACACTCCATCCTCCTCGCTGGGACCACAGACCTTCCCCATCTCCTCTCCACCCGAGTGTGGATCATTTGGACACCTCTGTGCGCCTTCCCTTATTTCTAAGCGAAGTCCCAAGGTGCAGAACGGGCTGACATCAAAGGTCTCTGCTTAGTGGAACACGGCCCCGAGTGCAAGTAAACCAGGTCAGAAAGTTTATTCCTTTTCCCGAGGAGCCTGCGGCTTTTCAACACATGTATTTAAACACCACGGGCTGAACAGAAATAAAGTTTCTGGAGCATGGCAGATAATCATTTTATTAAGGAGAGAGGAATTTCCGCTCTCGGGCAGGGGAAGGAAGTGACACTGTGCTGTTCCTCTGCAAATCAACTTTTAAATAGGGTTGAGGGGGAGGGAGGGTGTCTTTGTTTGTTTTTAAAGGCCTCATCTGAGCCTTTGCTATTTCTAAGGAGCCTATGGCGTGGACTCGCATCTCACACTGAAACCGCTTTACCTCATGCTTCAGCATCTACTTGGAAACATTTGCTCTGGTGGTACAATACGCCCTTTCACAAGCGGAAGAAAACAAAATATCTTGAAATTTGGTATGGTAAATTGGTAATAATTTGCTCTTCATACTGAGGGAGAGCATCAAAATGGTTATGTACTCTTTCACATGACCCATTGGCCTCTGCACCACATCCTCACCCCCAAAATCAGGAGAGCATGGGGCAGGCAGATGGGAAGGGAATAGTTATATCTTGTTCACCCTCCATAATTTCTAGGGCACTCACACAAATGCAAAGTTTCCTTTCAAAACCCCCATTTTTCCCTAATCCAAACACAAGCCATACAGCAATTTTACACTGAGGTCAGCATGGAGTTGATGGAACACAACCTATCAATGCAACCTCTAAAGGCTCCACACACAAGAGCGGGCGATGGCGAGGGTCTCTCAAGCACACACGTACTCAGTAAAGCTCCAGGCCCAGACGCACATCATGAGAAGAACAGTCACTTCCAGAAATCCCTCCACAGCTGCACTTGAAAGCCACCAGCTTCAAGCGTAAAGATGTGAGTAGTCAGAGGCAACCAGAGCCAAAGACCCAGCTAACGGAGTCAACCGATTCTAAGAAAGCCTGGTACGTTACCACTTATGAAACAACCTTCTTCAAAAATCAGATGTGTCACCAAAAGTCCCAGTCAATCTTTCTCCAAGGGCAGGGTAGGTTTCGTAGAGTCAACGCTGCAACAAGCGATACCTTTGTTCGGTCTCTGTTCCAGCATCAATCCCCACTTGCCTTTACCGTGTGTTAAATCTAATTAAGGGCAGAAGACATAAGCAGGGGCAGCGCAGAGAAATGACAGATCGTCCTTTGTAACTGACTATAAATCCGCAAGCACAACCACAATTCAGCCAGCAGTTCAACCCAGAATAGAATAGGCTGGAAGATCGCTACGGGAATGTCATCTCGAGCGCCAGACTTCCCGCCCAGCTCTCCTGGGAAGGGCTCTGTCGCAACTACTGGCATCTCAACAGTGAAAAAGCTTCAGAAACAAAGTCACACAAAGTATTCAAAACTCTGATTTACGAGATGGGCCTTCCGTAGCTCTTAAATGCATTTTTATTGTACCACTTGGCCTACTACAGCCAGGCCCTGTACAAAGCACAGCAGAAGCGGTGGTTCCTGCTGCAGTTTCACCATATGGGTGTTCACCAGGCTCGGCATCAGCCAGCACATTTTAGTTCAAATTTAACCACTAGGGAGCTCCCCAAAAAGCCATGGAGGTTGGGAGCAGATAACAGCTGCTACGATAAACCAACGTACAACTATAACTAACACTCGCATTTCATTCACAACGGCAAGGCTTCGGTGGGACCAACGCACATGGCTTTGTATTTCCAGAGCGTCTCAATTTCTGTGTCTCTGGTACCTTAAAGACATTTATTTTTTAACTAGATGACGGGTTTTTTAGGTTGTTTGAACTTCTCCTGTAATGCCGGCTCAGTGTTTTCATCCCCATGGGAACCGCCTCCAAGAAGCATTACAGAAATGAACTCAAAAACCATAGAAAATAATGCCTTTTCCATTGTCAAGTATCTGAAATCACGCAATCATAAAAGTAAATGTTTGAAGTGAAGCTGATCAATCATATCCTCATCCAGCCAGCACTAAGTGTCCTAATAATCCAAGTTAATATTAAAACCTGTACAGTAATGCAAGCAAGGCAAGCCTTTTTTTTTTTAATCCCTCCTCCTATTTTCTCCCGGTTAGTGATACTATTCCCTTTTCACTCCTAACCAGGAGATTTTAACAACCTAAAAGTTGCTTAAACGGGCACAACTGAAAGCTTTCAATCTGGCACTCTTCATAATTTAAGTCTTTTTCAGTTAAATAAGACCAGTAATCTGTGCGGTGGCTCACCTCACCCTCAGAAAGATGAGGGAGCAGAAAGGTTTTGCAGACTTATTTCTCAATTAGTTTCTCTGTTTTCAGAGAAGTGCTTTATCCACCCCTCTCCCAGGTGACCTGCTTTGCCCGTGTAGCATTTTGGGGGAGGACAGAAGGCCCAGGATGGCACAACACTGAACACAAGCTGCAGTTTGAACACTTCAAATAAGTTCCAACTTCTTTTTCCAGTAAGTACGAACACACAAAGGAGCTCCAACTTATTTTTGTGGTCAGTTTTCCCATCTTTTGCCATGGCCTGCTCAAGCTGCGGTGACATTCAGCATATTTGGGAACATTATCCAGTATTCACTGGAGCCCTGCAGCCCATTTTTCAACATCAAAAGGAAAAAAGGAAAAAAAAAAAAA
>VXBH01008201.1:52542-70237 GCA_013400035.1 Rynchops niger
AGCTGCAGAGGAGGGTGTGCTTAGGTACAGACAGGGAGATTGAAGAGGTGAGAGCGGGGAGGCAGCGGGTAGGAGGAAGGTGTCTGTGAGTGCTGCTGATGTGGGGCAGGCTTGAAAATAATGGAGAATGGATGTGGTATCGCCAGGGCCAGCTCAAAGGGGGACGTGGGTGCTGCAGGCCTGGAGAGAGGAAACTGCTGGGGCCACCCTTGGGGCTGGATGTTATAATGCTCCTTATCCACCACAGGCAGGGGAGGACGGGGGCTCCTCTGGGCTGCTGCATGAAGGTGAAGCTGTGGGACAGATTGGAGAGGCACCGGCGTGGTTCTCCTCCCGGGCTAGGCAGAGAGTTGGGAATGGCTCCACAGGTTTTGCGGAGGGGAGGGCGCTGAGGTGAGGAAGGATAAGGCTCTGGCGTTCAGCAGGTTTGGACGGTCTGTGCAAAGATCAGAGGAGACACGAGGAATCTGGCTGTCCTGGTAGCCTCTGGCTCCACAGTGTGCTTCCACTTCAGTTGGTTTAGGTTTAACAACATATATAACACTTTTTTCCTCGCTAACTTTCCAAAATTGGAGCTTCTGCTCTTGCAAGTGCGGTGCTTTGGAGGACGTGCTACAGCAGTAGGGTCTCACCAGCCTTTTCTCACCTCTTTGTGGTGTCAGGTGCAGCAGAAATGGATTCCCAGGAGATCAAAGAGCTGCAGCAAGAGGTGATGGAGGAGCTGGGAATCTCCATGGAGGAGCTCCAGGATATCATCGACAAAGAGCTGGAGAAGTTTGAGTGTGTGAAGCAGAGGAAGCAGCAGCTGGAGGAGCTGGAGAAGTGCGTGAAACAGAAGGAAGAAGAGGTGGCTCGCGTTGACCGGCTCTTTGATGATGCTTCAAGGTGGGCGCACTTGGAATCGTAGCCACGTGTCGGAGTTGGGCGTCAGAGCAGAGGAGGGGGAGATGGTGTGGCAGAGCCCCATGTCTGCAGTGCTGCCCATTTCCATTCGCTGTAGACCGATGCTCTGATTCTGCATCGGTTCCTTTGTGTGTGGTTATTGAGGGATAATTAAAATAATTCCCCTGGGGCTTTAAATCCTTCACATGAATGTTCTTCCCTCACCTCATCATGGTTGTATTTAATTAGCCGCTCCCCAGCGGTCAGTTTCTATTTCTCTCCGCAGCGTTGTGGGAGGTACAGCTGGGCTCACCTTGTCTTTTCCTGTCTCTGCCCTTCTTTTCTTCCCCAGAGCCATTGATAAGTGTGAGATACTGGTGAAGGATCTGTACTCCAAGCTGGGCCTCCAGTACCGTGAGAGCAGTTCTGAGGAGGAGGACTTGGCTGCCAAGCCCATGGAAGTGATTGAGATCCCAGATGAAGATGACGATGATGTCATGAGTATCGATTCGGGCTGGAAGCACAGTTCAGTATTTCATTGCGCCACCTGGGCCTGAGGGGAGGGATGGAGATCTGAGTGTGTCCTGGCAGAGGATGGGAGTGAGAGGGATCAGAATAAGGATATCGTGGCCATAAGCCATGCGGGGCTGTAAGCCGGAGAGGATCAGGTAGGAAATGCCGTTAGCTCGTGAGGAACATCACTGCTTGCGTGCTCTGCTGGGGCCCGTAAGTATTCCATGGTTCCTGGAGCCCCAAACTGGGACTTCTCTCCTTTCCCACCTGCCCAACTGTTGTCCCCATCAAACGCTGCCTCTGTGGGAGCTGCCTGTGCAGCACGTCGTGCCCCTAGAAAGGGTGGTTTAGTGAAAGAGTCGCTCAAGTGGATTTCTTGCCAGGGACAGAGAAGGCTTTTGAATGGATCCTTTTCTCTTGTTCTTCTTCTTTTGGTGATGTAATTAAGATGGATTTTTTTTCCTCCCCAAGATGTTTTAAACCACTTTTTTCTCTTTAAACACAGGCGACAGCAGTTCCAGAATTGCAAAGGATCAGACTCTGGTGAGTTGAAAAAGACCTGACTATAGTGAATTTCTGCAGTGGGCTTTTGCTGCAACACTTAGGACATCATTGTATGTTGGGGAAACAAAAGAAAAGGTTCTTCGTACTTCATTTCTCTTTCCTTCCTTTCAGCTGCGGGAAGCCATGGCTGCAATGAGAAAGTCTGCCCAGGATGTTCAGAGATTTATGGATGCCGTGAACAAGAAAACAAATGCCCAGGATGCACAAAAAGGTCAGTGTCTGAGAGCTCCCTGGGGCTGGCACCTGTGTGCCCTTACTGTGGTCCTGCCCAAGTCCTGCACCTGTTGGTTTTCTTTCTGAAAAAGAAAATAACTATTCTGCTTCCCCACTGGAAAAAAATACATTAGGATATATTGATTCCACATTCCTATTTAAGACCTTTCCGAAAGCACATACGAGTGGTGCAGTTTCTATAACATGAAAGCGTTTTAATGATGTTTAAACCTCACTCGCGGATTACTCCATCTGGTAAAACTGAGGCACTTAGGCTGACTGAGGTAAAGAAAAACTAAAGAACGCCTCCTGTCTCAGGTCTGACACATCTTCTTCCAGTTGCGTACACAAGAGTAGGAGCCTTTGGGCAGTTTCTAACCCATTTTCTGGTGGTTGTTCTTGGGTAGATGCGCAGACCCCTCAGGAAACTCCTGGCACTGCCCAGTCCATTGGTCCCGCAGTGGCCGGGAGCGATCTCAGCAATGACGGTGATCTGAACGTTGGCATGAGGATCCTGGGCAAGAAGAGAACCAAAACGTGGCACAAAGGAACTCTGATTGCAATCCAGACAGTGGGTACGTCCTGTGCTTGCTGCTGTGTCTCGGTGCTTGTGGCTTTCACTAAGCTTTGGGTGGGTGACGCTGGTGAGGCTTGGAGCAGGTCCTCTCCTGTGCTGTGGAAGCAGCACACCTCCACAATAACATTTTACCTTACAAATTAACTTCTGAAAAGCTATCAAATAAGTTCTGGGCTTGGATCGGAATGATATATGGTGTTGGGCTTCTTGTATGAAATCGCTTGGCTTTTAATAATCTTGCCGTGTTGAAATGTCTTTCAGCTGCTGGTAAGAAGTACAAAGTGAAATTTGATAATAAAGGGAAGAGTTTGCTTTCTGGCAATCACATCGCTTACGACTATCACCCCTCACCTGAGAAACACTACGTTGGCAGCAGGGTTGTGGCAAAATACAAGGACGGGAATCAGGTTTGGCTGTACGCTGGCATTGTGGCTGAAACCCCAAACGTAAAGAATAAAGACAGGTATTAATTCTCCTCCACAGTCATGTACCCCTCTCTCTGTTTTGTTTTTGTTTCTTTGTATTGTTTTTAGGAAAACAAGAAAAGAAAAAAGGTATGTTTGTATATATGCTATTCTGAGAGCTAAATTCTGCCCTCCCTGTGGATGTAGTTGTGAAGGTTGTTTCTTCAGTCTTTCTTATCTGAAAGCTCTGGGTGGAGCTTCCATTCTATTACTCATGTCCCCGAGTCAGAAACCGTATCTGGTAATTTGGTCAAATTATCACACAAATGGAAGTCTGCGCTGCTCAAGGCATAAAACGTAGCGTTAGGAAATATGAGCCCTAGAAGCCTTTAGTGCCAGCAGTGTTGCCAAAGCACTTCAGGAGAAGGAGCAGCAGGTCCAAAGCAGCCTCTTCAGTTGCATATAAATAAGGGGCAGGGCCTCTTCCATGGTGTGGTTTAGGCTTGTGGTCTTTCTGAGAGTCATAAAGGATATAATCGCCCTGTTTGTTTTAAACGGGGATCCGCCATAAATGCCTAATTGTGTAAAGCTCTATCTGATACACCTTTAATAACTGAAAATGAACTGCATTTATTACTCATATTGCAAATTTACTCCTCCTGGCTAGACTGGCTGTAATGCTGATGTCTCCTAACGCAACCTTTGTACGGCTCCGAGTCCTGAAGTTGTTATTCAGGGGCAGGCAGTGCTCAGTGGGTGCCGTATGCAGCCTTAGCGGTGTCCCCTCCGAGCTCTTGGTCCCCTGCAGGCACTGGGGACTCTCTCAGGCCATCTCCTGTCTGCAGGTGGAGCCCTGGAGCTCCAGCTCTGTCCCTGTGGTTCGTGTTACCGTGTGCAGCCTCCGCTGCTGCTTTGTCCTAAGGGCTCCAAAAATATCTTTTCTTGCAGAGACTAAGAGCCATTAAACTGTCTTTTCCCTTCCTTTACCTCCTGTGGCTGAGGGGCAGAGGGAATCTGGAGCAGAGGGAGGGAGCCTGTGCTGCTGGGAAGCCTTTCGGCAGCCTCCGTTTTTGGCTTTGGGAGCACAGGGATAGCTCAGGGCTGGGGGAGAGCTGTTCTGAAACAGCCGGGGGAAGTGACAGTGCTGTAAAACTCGTTATCTCCTGGCAGAAGTGTTCACTTCGGTCTCTCTTCGTCCACCATATCTGATCTGAGGGTCTTTGGGACAGGCAGGGGAAACAGGAGGGGTGCTCCACTTTCATTATGTGACATGGAGCTGCGTTTTGTCCAGCTGCATTTCTAATTCCAACCTCCAACGCTTGTTCTCTCTGCTCTTCTCCAGGTTCCTGATCTTCTTTGATGATGGCTACGCTTCGTATGTCAAGGAGTGGGAGCTGTACCCGATCTGCAGGCCACGTGAGTGCTCTCTGCCTCTCCTGTGTCCCAACACTGAAACTATCCAGAAAGCCTTTGGGTACATGAAAGATCCTGGGCTCAAAGGCCAGGGGACAGACTGCATGTCCCCTCCGGTGCTGTGCCTGTAGACGTTTGCTTAGCATATGAAGCTGGAGGAATCAGTGGTTTATTCCTGGCAGAGTGAGTGTGCTGTGACTGCTTGCACTCTGGGTACGTTAGCGTGGCTGGATGCCCTACCACCAAAAATCCGGCCACTCAGTATTGCTGCTTTGCTCTTCTTATGTAAAAATCCGTCCGGGATCTCTTTGAAAAAGAAGTAAAGATGCTCTTTGTAAGACTCTTTCCTCCTCTTCTCTTTCCTGAACAGTGAAAAAGACCTGGGAAGACATAGAGGATGTTTCCTGTCGCGATTTCATCGAGGAGTACATCACAGCATACCCCAACCGCCCCATGGTGCTGCTGAAGAACGGCCAGCTCATCAAAACAGAGTGGGAAGGGACTTGGTGGAAATCCAGAGTGGAAGAAGTGGATGGCAGTCTGGTCAAAATCCTGTTCCTGGTAGGGCGATTTCCCTTCTCCCGTTAGAGGGGGAAGGTGGGCTTAAATTGGAGCCGGGGACTGACTCTTTTGGGCTGGTCGAGTCCGGTTTCCTTGCTCCTGTCAGACAGGGGCCTGAAGCGAGCCGGTATTTTTTGTAGTACCGCCAGTTTCTACTGTGCATTTGATGTGAAGGTGAGACTCCTTCATTTGCACGACAAAAGCTTCAAAAGCCATTCAAAGCGTTTTGCGTGGGAAACTTTAAAGTGGTAGATGAATAAGAAAGAAAATCCATCACCTGCAGGTATTCTGTCCTCATCCCTTTCTTGATGTAAATACCCAGACATGTCTTCTGTCTGAATACAAGTGCTGGTTTGAAAAGCAGGAGAAAAATCTGAGCAGAAGCTGAGATAATTCTGCTTGCTTCAATTCTATAGATTGCAGAAAGGGAGCAGACGTACTATCTGGGCCCACTTGGCTCCCTTCCTGACTAGATAACTGCGTAGCCGCTGGGGAAGACATTGCACACTTGCAAGTTTAACCTCCTTGTCCTAGAGCAGATTGGGTTTGTGCGGAGGCGTTAGTTTGTCTTCCTGAGGGAGTCTGGTTTTCCAGCAGTGCCTCATTAGTCGGTTGTTGAGCTGAAAACACAACTGCAGTTGAAGCCTGGGGTCTTGGTATTTCTAGATTTGGTTTGTATTCAGTGTTCCACCAGCTATGATGGGGCTTTTTGTCCTCTCTTGGCTGCGTGGTCTTTCAAGAGCCTTCAGGTCAGTGCTTTCCCTCTTTTCCTTTTGATTCTGCTCACCGTAAAAGCACACTGGTGTCTCCCAGGCCTGTATCGTACCTCTGGAAGCTCTTGCCGTAGGTACTGTGAGTGTTGCCTTCTCCTTGCTGCAGGATGACAAACGCTGTGAGTGGATTTACCGGGGTTCCACGCGCCTCGAGCCCATGTTCAGCATGAAAACTTCCACAGCCTCCACCCAAGAAAAGAAGCAAAGTGGACAAGCAAGGACACGTCCCAACGTCGGTGTGTGGCATCTTCTTCTTTAACATGTATCCTGGAGTATAAATGAACGCATTGTGGGTTGGTGGGGGCGGGTGGGTGGTTTTGGTTTTTGTTTGGGTTTGGTGTTTTTTTTCAGCAGAACTCCTGGAGATTTAAGATTTCCAGTGGTCTTTTTCTTCTGGCATAAAGGTGCTGCGAAACCAGGCTGTGGTTGTGTGCAGTGATCACAATCTCTTCAGGGTGACTGGCTGTGACTCGGGGCTCAGCCAGTGACACAGCATTAATTGCAAACACCTCTGTAGTGGTTGCCACAAATCGGTATTTTGTGGCTAGTGCAACAAACTTTGGTTGATGGTAGAGACTATTCCTGTTGATACTTTGCTTTTTCCCCTTCCCCACTAGGTGCTGTCAGGAGCAAAGGGCCTGTAGTACAATATACGCAAGATTTAACGGGAGCTGGTACCCAGTACAAACCTTTAGAGCAAATGCAGGCAGCCTCGCTGGCTGCACGGTCCGTTTCTCCGCAGCCTGCTGAGATGGAGTAAGTACTCGAGTCAGTTCTCTGCTTCCACCACTGCCTCCTCTTGCATTTCGTCTCCAGTGCTCAGCTCTTTCAGGCACCGCCCTTTCCGTGTAGAGCAATCCTCAGGTGCAGGTTTCCTCCATGGCTTGTTTCCTGGTTACACGAATTGGTTTTAGTCATGCTTCTAGGGGAGACTCTAGATAAAGGCCGCTGGATGAGTAATTGGGGGCGGGAGAGCTGACAGCCCAGTACCCCCTGAGCCAAATGCCGTGTTCTTACGCAGGGCTAAAGCTTCGCGCTTGATGTATTTCCAAGTTAGAAACGTTTGCTCCTTCTCTTCTGAAAATCTGAATTGCTCCCTCGTGTCACGATCCAGGCACTGGCCCCCGGCTGCCTTGTATTCCTCCACTTGGACTGACCTGCTCGCAGACCTCGCTGACTTACGAGGCACTGAGAACTCGGGATCAGTGGCTGGTCTCGGTGGTCACGGACCAAACCTCATAAAGCTAAGCCACAGCCAAGTCGCACACGTGCCCCCTGATGCAAGGGGTCCAAGCGGGACGTTCTCGGAGGTGCAGGCTAGTGCCGAAGGAGGCCTGGATGAAGGAGGAACTCGGCCTTGTGATGAAGGGAGCATGTTGGAGAACGCCAGGGTACCTGAGCATCTGCTCTGGGACTTCAGTAACTTTCTAGGGGAGAGAGATGCTGTCCCGGTTCATTTTTGCCACCACTGTGGATTTCCTATCCGAATCTGTGGACGCCTGGTCCCCTGCCAGCACGTCTTCTGCTGTGACTGTGCCTTGCTGTATGGGCAAAAGGGAGAAAGGAGATGTCCCAGCTGTAAGGAACCTGTGCAGCATGTGAATCTTTATTTCCCGGATGCTCTCTAGGTTTAGCAGCATCTAAGAAACCCCACCTGCCCCCAGCTTGGGTCTCAGGATGGGGTTCCTCTCAAGTACCAGTGCAGTACGGCCCATTCTGCCCCTGGATGTTAGGGGCTAACTTGGAAATGCTCCTCCTGTGCCATTTTGACCAAGACTTGAGAATCGAAGCCATAATAGCCTTGTTCCTCATCTCTTATGTGACCAAGAAGAGCGGCTGATGCTGAAGGAGGTCTGCTCCGGCGTGAGAAGTGCACCACTGGCTCCTCCGCCGTCAGTCTGGGACCGCAGCTGCGACCAGAGGAAGAGCTGGGCTGTTGCGCTAACGCGAGGGCACCCCGAGCCATCAGGGCTGTAGGAAGGACGTGCAGTGAAGATGATGAAGTTGGACTGCGGCGATCAGCCAGCCTGAGTCTTGTCGGCTGACAAATCTCTCCTTTTCCATTTCACAGTCCTTGCAGTGGTTACAAGAAACACTTTTTTTTTTTTTTTTTCTCCTCTCCCCACAAAGCCTTTGACTTCAGGATCTTGTTTTCTGGTCTGGTACAAGCAGACACTACAGACGTTTCCCTAAATCATGAACTGCACAAAGACAATTCTTTTTTAACATTGATTGAAGGCAGCATACTCTATCCATGTCCCCGCTGTCCTGAGGGATGCTAATGGGTTAAAAACACATTGGTTTTGGATCATTAAAATTGGGAGAATGGTTTCTTCACTCTGGTGTTTTATTTAGTCTGAAGAAGGCCTGGTTCTCTTCCCTCACTAGTCTGGCTTTCAAGTTCTATGGTGCCAGGGAGCTGCTATCAGCCATTTCTGGCTAAAGCCTATTGATAGAAGCTTTTTGCTCTTGCTCTCAAATTTTGAAATGTGTGTTAACACCTTGCTTTTAAGGCAGATGTTTGCAGAAACGGTCGCCCCCTCCTGCTCTCACTGGCTGTCCTGATAGCATAGCTATGTTATTCCACTTGTGGGAAAAACAGTGGCTGATTTGGGGTGTTTTTCTGCTTAATCGCTGTAAATGGATTGAAAACCTCCGCTGCTGTTTGCTCAGAGCATGAGGGTTAGTGTCTTCCAGGTGCCTCCCACCTTCCCGATGGTGGTCGTCGGGCTGCAGAGGTGTTTGAGAGCCCCTCGTAGCCCTTTTGTCAGTGATGTTATTACCTTCCCCTCTACAATCTTATCTTGTTACTCGGTGCGGACAAAAGAGTCCTCTGTACTTGTTGTTCCTCCCACTGCTCAGTACTGTAGCGCTGACTGAGCCTCTCTAAACTCATTTCTGCTATTGCAGGGGTTTCTTCACGTACTGGTTTGTCCGGCTTCCTGAAACAAAGGCCTTGGGCATCCTCGTTATGCTCCCTCTCACCCTCATGTCTCCATTCCAAATAAATAGCAGTAGCTCAGAAGTCACTCCTAAACGTAGCTGAGTTCTGGGCACTTGGTTGGGGTTGTTGCAGGACCGCTGTAGCACAAGTAGTCAGAAATGGGCTGATTTTCACACTCGTTAGGAAAAATCTGCTCGGTTTTACTTGGACGGGGCACTGTTGCTGACTGCCATGGTGGAGTGTTATTTTGACTCCTACCAGTTGCGCGAGCGTGTGCCTCTTGCAAATTGCCTCCCTTCCTCCCTCGTGCAGATGCTCCGACAGTCAGCTGGCCCAGTCGAGAAAGCAAGTGGCCAAGAAAAGCACTTCCTTCCGTCCTGGCTCCGTGGGCTCCGGGCAGTCGTCGCCTTCTTCACCTGTCCTCAGTGATACGCCTCCAGCGGGAAGGACCGGTGCAGCCCCGCAGCATCGGTGAGCAAAGCGCGTTTGCGCTTAATACAAATCCCTGCATCCTTGGGAGAGTTTGGGATGCTCGTTTGGTTCTAGTGCAGGTTTATTTTGTTATGGACTGACACCTTTATATGTCAGCTTGTCCGGTCCTGAGCATTTGTCTTCCACTTACCTTGTTCTCTCTCCCACACAACTGTTCGTTATGTTTTGTGGTTGACTTCGGCTTGGAGGGTCTCTTATCACTTCTGACCAGAGCTCACCCCAGCGGGACCCTGGCCAAAGCCTCTGACCATGCTTGTTTATAGAGGACTCCTGTTTCTGTGAGCTTTCTGGGGCTCAGGGGCGAGCTGCTCTTAGTGTAAACCTGCAGGTGGCTTTTCCACAGGGGTGGCTTTGTGGCAATCAACCCACAGCACAGAAGCTGTTGATCCCAGTTCTGAGACCGCAACCAGGTTGTGCGTGTTTCTGCTTCCCTAGGTCCGATTTAGGGGGTTTTCTTGTGTTCTCTGCTGATGGTAATGCTCCCTTTGGGGCCTGCCCGGCCGCACTCCCAGGGGTTGCTGGGGCTTGTGTCTAATTGGACTAAGCAGCAAATCCAACGGGGTGTCCCAGTGTGTAACCACCAGCTGCTTTGATAGGAATTAAGTGCCTGAAATCCTTTTGCAGTTTGAGAAGAAGGCACCGCTCTTCCTTAAGCTGCGGTTGCTCAGTGTATCCCTGTCCCTGTAACAGGCTCTCCAGCGGCCAGGCGGGCAGTGGCACGGCACAGGCCTTCCACGGCATGATGGACCGCGTGCCCAACGAGCCCCCATACCGAGCCCCGCTGGAGAAACTCTTCTACCTGCCGCACGTCTGCAGCTACACCTGCCTGTCCCGCGTCCGTCCCATCCGCAGCGATCAGTACCGCAGCAAGAACCCCCTGCTCATCCCGCTGCTCTACGACTTCCGACGGATGACAGCCCGCCGACGGGTCAACCGCAAGATGGGCTTCCATGTCCTCTACAAGACGCCGTGCGGGCTCTGCCTGCGAACCATGCAGGAGATCGAGCGCTACCTTTTTGAGACAGACTGCGACTTCCTTTTCCTGGAGATGTTCTGCCTGGACCCCTATGTGCTGGTGGATCGCAAGTTCCAGCCCTACAAACCCTACTACTACATCGCAGACATTACCAAGGGCAGGGAGGACGTGCCGCTGTCCTGTGTCAATGAGATCGATAACACCCCGCCTCCGCAGGTGGCCTACAGCAAAGAACGCATCCCCGGCAAAGGGGTTTACATCAACACCAGCTGGGAGTTCCTCGTGGGCTGCGACTGCAAAGACGGCTGCAGAGACAAGTAGGTGACTCCTGTGTGTCGCTGGGCCTGGAGTGGGGGGGACAACACCTGGATGGTGCTGCCTGCCCTGAAAAAACAGCCCAAGGCGGCCCTGCTCCCGGCTTTGAGCCCCGCACAGCTCTGCTGGGTCACAGATTTGACTCCAGGTCAAGCCCCGTGTGCCCGTCTCTGCATATATTCACGCAGAAAGATGCGATTTCTTTTTCTTGCTGCAAAACCGGTGGGTAAAACTATCCTCTGGGGCACGGGTGGGTTTTTCTGTGTGTGTCTCTAGATCGAAATGTGCCTGTCACCAGCTGACAGTCCAAGCGACTGGCTGCACCCCAGGTGGACAGATCAACCCCAATTCAGGATACCAGCACAAAAGGCTGGACGAATGCCTCCCGACAGGGTGAGTAGAGCTGAGCTGCCTCTTCTCCTTCCCTCACAAATACCAGCCCCAGCAACTTGGCCTCCAGTGCTCTCAGAGAGGCGGTATTTCCCAGAGCTAAGTGCTGAAAACCCACCTCTGTTCTTGGTTCATCGGCTAATGCGTGGCCCAGGATCGCTGTGCATGACCGTAGAACCTGGCAACCACACTCTTCCTGCTCTGCTGAGCTTTAAGCCGCTGCTGCAGCTCCCTTCGCGCCATGACTGGTGCCACACCAAGCCTTGGGACACGGCTTTCTCCGGGAAGATGTCACCGTTCTCCTTTCTTTCAGAGTTTACGAGTGCAACAAGAGGTGCAAGTGCAACATTAACATGTGCACCAATCGCTTGGTCCAACATGGGCTCCAAGTCCGACTGCAGTTATTCAAGACGCAGAACAAAGGCTGGGGCATTCGCTGCCTTGATGATATTGCTAAAGGCTCTTTCGTCTGCATCTACGCAGGTAGGATCTCGCCCCGCGGAACAAGCGGGTAGAACCCTCTTCTCAGGTGCTGTGAGTGAAAAGCTTCTGTTGAGCCAGTGCTTTTCCCAGCGGTCACATGTATTCAGATAGAAATCTGCTTTGGTTTGGGTAAAGGAGGGGGTGGGGGGGGAATACGTGTTTGAAAAGATCTGGTTGTGGCAGGCCTGAAATCTAGGCTTTGTTTATGGCAAAATGCAAAACCCAGCAGAACGGGTATGAAGCTCTTCCTGCGCTCGTTAAGGGGACAGGAAAGCGAAAACTTAAGACGATGAACTCGCAGCACTTTGATTTCCCAATCGATGCCCCTCCCTTGCCCAACTCCGAACCGAGAGCCCGGCGTGGCTGCGAGTGCCAGTGTCAAGAGAAGGGCTGGGATCCCCAGCGCCGTTTCTGCCCGCTGAGGGTGAATCGACACGTACCGGCTTCCTGTTTACGTCGAACCAGTCGCTGGGACATGGGCACAAAGCAACAAAATGCAGAAGTTGCGCAGCGTGGTTGCGTTGACTCTGAAGTGAAACTAACTGCGGGCATTGCCTGAGTTCTGGTGCTCTGGTTTCTTGCCCTTAATGTTGCCTCTGCGCCACACCCTCGCCTCCAGCCCTTCAGAGGAGCAGCAGTCCCCCCGTTTGAGTTCCTGGTTAGAGATTTCCTTGGTGGAAGCTTGAGTGTCAGCACGGGCCCACTTTAAACCAGCCACACGCTTCAGGTTTTTATTACCTCGAGTATTTCCAGCCCAGCTTTGGAATAAAGCGGGGTCAGTCCTGTTTGCTCTCAGAGAGCCTTTGGGGAGGATAAAATTTATGGGGTAGGAATGACGTCCCGGGAAAACTCACACTTGGTTTTCTATTCCCCACCCCCAGGGAAAATCCTCACAGACGACTTTGCCGACAAAGAGGGGTTAGAGATGGGTGATGAATATTTTGCAAACCTGGATCACATTGAGAGCGTGGAGAACTTCAAGGAGGGCTACGAGAGCGACGCAAAATGCTCTTCGGACAGCAGCGGGGTGGACCTCAAGGACGAAGAGGAGGAAAACACTGGCACTGAGGAGCAGGAGGAGTCCAACGAGGACAGCTCTGATGACAACTTCTGCAAGGACGAGGACTTCAGCACCAGCTCGGTATGGCGCAGCTATGCCACACGACGGCAGACCCGGGGCCAGAAGGAGAACGGGCTGTCGGAGACAGCCTCCAAGGACTCGGGGCTCACCCGGCAAATCAGCCACGACGAGACGGCGGTGGCTGCCTCCTGTAAGCTGCCGGTGTCGGAAGAGTCCTCCAAGAACAAAGTGGCCTCGTGGCTGAGCTCCAACAGCATGTCTGACGGCTTCCAGGACAACGACAGCGCCTCCTCCTTCAAGATGAGCGAAGGCAGCGAAGCCAAGGCCAGCAAAATGGACCTCCCTGGTGAGAGAGAGAAACCTTCCGCGTCGGCCCTGGGCAACGTGGACGGAGAGTCAAAGGCAGTGAAGAAAGATGTAAGGGAGGGCTGTGGGACTGGCAGATGAGTATTGTCCCCTGCCTTGGGGACAGGGATGAGGAAATGGAGGCGCAGAGATGTGCCTCAGCTGTGTTTTTGCCCAAATGGCTTCTCCACCTGTACAGCAGGACTAGGTGGTGGTGCCCCTTGGTGTCCCCTTGCCCTGCTTACTTGGCCCTTGCCTGCTGTGGTGGGGTAGGGAGGTGTCTTTCCCTTTCCTGGGGGAAATGGAGACCCACTGTGCGGGATGTGGAGCCGGGGGAGACCTGGGATCAGAACTTGGCCCTTGTGGAGCACCCCCGGGACTGGGTATCGCACTGAGCGGTGGGGGACACCTGGCTTCTCACACCCAGGGTGGTGTTCGGGGACCGTTTCCACAAGGGCTGAAGAGAGAGATTTTTTTTTGAAGGGAGAGATTTTAACCTTCTGTACTTTTCCCTTCTGCAGGAGCCTGAAGATCCAACCAAAATTCCCGGGTAAGGTTCCTTAAATTGTATTTTCCTGCCTTTTATTTCCAAGTATCGCTCTTGAGTGAATTGCTGCAACTCTAGGGCTGCCCCTGAACTCTATTAATCACAGAATCCCAGACTGGCCGGGGTTGGAAGGTGCCTCTGGAGATCACCCAGTCCCACCCCCTGCCAGAGCAGGGTCACCCACAGCAGGGGGCACAGGGACGCGTCCAGGTGGGGTTGGGATGTCTCCGGAGACGGAGACCCCACCACCTCTCTGGGCAGCCTGTGCCAGGGCTCTGCCACCCTCCAAGTCAAGAAGTTCCTCCTCACGTTGAGATGGAACTTCCCATGGTCAAGTTGGTGCCCGTTACCTCTTGTCCTGTCCCCGGGCACCACTGAAAAGAGCCCGGCGCCATCGTCCTGACACCCCCCTTGAGGTATTTATAAGCGGTGGTAAGGTCCCCCCTCAGCCGTCTTTTTTCCAGACTGAAGAGACCCAAATCCCTCAGCCTTTCCTCATCAGATGTTCCAGTCCCCTCAGCATCTTGGTAGCCCTTTGCTGTCCCCTCTCCAGCAGTTCCCTGTCCTTCTGGAACCAGGNGAGCTTTGCGTCATCGACAAACTTGCTGAGGGTGCGCTCTGTCCCTTCAAATGCCGCTGACAGAGTAAGCAGAGAGGTCGGGAGGGTTTGGAGACAGCAGCCTTGTCCAGCTCCCAGCTTTCCTCAGCTCCCGTGTCTCTGCCTGGCCCGCGGGTGGGCTCCTGGAGATGCCAGCGTGACCCGCTCTTGTCCTCATCCCGCAGGCTGAGCGACGTGGGAAGGATGTACGGCTACAACCCCAGCCCTCCCAAGCTGGAAGGGATCCGCAGGCCGACGAGCAAGACGGCCCTGCTCCAGAGCAGACGGCATTCTCTCGCCCCGCAGCCCACCACGGACGTAAGCGCTGGTCCTTCAGGCTTCAGACCTGGGCTGGAAGGGAGGGGGCTGGCTCTGCCTCAGCCCGGGGCTGGTTTGATGAAGGCCTTGAACCTTCCTTTGGGTTGTTTCTATCCCACTTTCATTCCCAGTTGGGCAGCAGCGCCGGGCTTGTGGTTCATTGTTGTGATTTCCTGGAAGGGGGTTGATTTTCCTTCGCCCAGTGGGGGTCTTTCCAGGTTCTGAAAGCCCAAAAAAACCAAGGACAACATGGTGTTGGGTCATGGGTTATAACGGGACGTAGCACCTTGGTTGGCAAACCCAGCACACCAGGGACCCATTGCGCGGCACAGCCGGGTCTAGGAAGCCATCCTGGGGGACAGTCTTTGCTTTCTGGGGACTTCTCCCTTCCTTGCAAAGCCCAGAGCACCTAATGGTGCAGGCTCACGGATCCCTGGCAGTCTGGGTGCTGCCGGACTTAACGGGCTCCCTGAGACCCCACTGCTGTCTCAAACACTGGCCTGGGAGATGGGGCTTCTGTCCCATTCCAGCTCCGATCGCAGTGTCCGCGTGTGCGATCCCCTTCGAAACGGCTTCCTAGCGCACCCAGATCCTCTGCTAAAAGAGAGCAAATGCTGCTGGGGGAAGAAGGGAGCCCTGACCGTCGCTTGGGAAGCGATGGGAGCGATGCTCTCCCTGACCCCAGCGGCGCTCAGGAGCTGGTAATGCCTCTCCGCAGGACGTGCTGACCCTCTCGAGCAGCACGGACAGCGAGGGGGAGAACGGGCAGGCGGCGGCGGGGCAGGCCCAGGGCACCGCCAACGACAGCGACGACATCCAGACCATTTCCTCGGGCTCCGAGGAGGAGGAAGGGGACGACAAGAAAAACCCCTCGTCTGGGTCAGGTGAGGACAGCTGCCGGGGGAGGAACAAGGGCTGAGTGTGGAACGTCCAGAGGTGCAGCGAGAAATTCTGGCCAGAATCCACCAGGAAGGGCTGACAGGGACGTAGCAGCTGCGAGCGTGGCCCGTCCTGCTCCAGGCGCCCCGGAACTCTGCGTAACGACCGAGGTCTGAAGCTTCCCCGTGTGCTCTTTGGGACGTAACTGCAAAACCCGGTCCTGGAGACTAGATATTTGTGGATAGCTGAGAAAAAGCAACAGTGGGGGCTTATTATGGTGGGGCTCCAGGCTCTGCTGGGTTGAGCGGAGAGCTGGGAGATTCCCGGGAGCCGTCCCAGGGTGGTATTTTAAATCTGAGCTGCGTCCCCAAGGGGTTTGTTACTTCTGTGTGAAAGAGGAGAGCGTCTTGGGCCAGCAGCACCACCGCGGGGTTCCTGGAGGGTGACCGCGGCCGTCTTTGCTCCGCTCTTGCGGCAGGTCCTGTGAAGAGGCAGGTGGCGGTGAAATCCACCCGCGGCTTCGCCCTCAAATCGACTCACGGGATCGCCATCAAGTCAACCAACATGGCAGCGGCCGAGAAAGGCGAGAGCGCGCCCGTCCGCAGGACCACCCGCCAGTTCTACGACGGGGAGGAATCCTGTTATATCATCGATGCCAAGCTGGAAGGGAACCTGGGCCGGTACCTCAACGTGAGTCACTGCCCTTGGCAGGGGAGGAAGGGAAGGGGACATATTTGGGGTGACCTGTCCGTTCAACGGGCCTGTTCTCCCCAAGACTAGATAAATACAGTATAAAAAAAAANACTCGAGGATGTTTTCCCCGCCCTGAATGAAACAGGGCAGCTGCTCCGGCCCCGTGACGCCTGGTAAGCAGGACGGCTCAGTCACTCCTTCCAGTGCCCGTTACCTTTGCGAGCGTGGGTCTTATGACTCATCCCGGGTTGTGCGGGCAGGGGAGGGAGCGTGTCCTGTCCCAGCAGGCGCGCGCTGGACGCGGCGGACGAATCGGGAATGCTGCTTGTTTATAAAGCCTTGTGTTTACTGCTGGCTGGTTCGCGTCCCTCCCGCCGCAGGAACTCGCTCACTGCGTTTGTCTCCGCTCCCTTTCCAGCATAGCTGCAGCCCTAACCTCTTCGTGCAGAACGTTTTTGTGGACACGCACGACCTCCGCTTCCCCTGGGTCGCCTTCTTCGCCAGCAAGTGAGTGGCAGCGCGCTTGGGGAAGGGGCTGCTGGTTCACAGGGCTCGGTTGGACCCAGCTCCTTGGTGCGGGCTGGGTCTTTTCCTCCTCCTGGTAACCTCAGCCCGGCTCCCGGAGCGGGGAAAAGCTTGGAGATGAGTCGGGTGAGAACATCGCTTCCTGCCGGGGAGAGATTCTGGGGCCATTTGCATCAGTTTTAGGGATGTAAAGGGGGAGTTGAGCACGGGGCAGCCGGCTGCCCCAGCGTGTTTGAGTCCCAAACCTGCGGGCGGTGGTGGATCCCTGCCACGTCCCTCTTTGGCACCGCCAGCGCGGCGTCTCCTCTCTGAAGCCCCACGGGAGTGATTAATACGGGAACTTTGTCCCTTTGCTCACTGCGGCCGCACCGGCTGCTTCACCCTTGCCCCGGGGGAGGCTGGACTGCGCCGCCCCGGCCGGAGAGGTCGGACGGAAGCGTTGCTCTCTGCTAACAGGAGCTCCAGCTTCGCCTCGGCGCGGCCTCTTCTCCCAACCTGTGCCTCTTTTTGCTTTCGCTTCCCAGGAGGATACGAGCCGGCACAGAGCTGACCTGGGATTACAACTACGAAGTGGGCAGCGTGGAAGGCAAAGAGCTGCTGTGCTGCTGCGGGGCCATCGAGTGCCGGGGGCGGCTGCTCTGAGCCCACCCCGGCTCCCTCTCAACCGCGGGCTTGGTGCTGACTTTCCCTTTGTGAGGGTGAAGTTTCTCCTGAAGAGGTGGTTGTTCAAGAGTGACTGTTACGAAGCTGAGTCCAGGGGCTTCCGCTTCTCCCCTTCACTTGAAAATTACAGATGGACACGGCACAGAAACGTCACCTGGCACGTGGTGACAGCTGCGGCGGGGGGGTGACGCCAACCTCCATGCTGCGACCTTGGCTTCTCCTGCATCCCAGGGGCTGCAGTCACCCTGCGAGAGGACAATCTGTCCCTCGGCATCGCCTGAAAGGCCACGAGCCGAGCCCGTACCTGCCCGAGCTGCTGCCAAGCGGCTGTTCCCGCTCTCCTCCCGCTCCCCACCACCTTGAAGACACAAAGCCCTGGGCAGCTGCAGCTCCGGCGCCTGTCGCTGCCCGTTTTCCAGCAGGAAACGCTTCCCCAGGACTCCGGGGGTGGGACTGAGCCCGGGGGAGGGCGCGAGGATGGAGATAAGCCCAGTAAGAGCGGACCAAGCTGGATTTGTAAGTGGTGATGTGGATTTAAATGAAGAA
>VXBH01008204.1:0-10690 GCA_013400035.1 Rynchops niger
TCTGTGATTCTGGGATTCTGTGACTTTGCGGAGCCGCGGCGTTAGTGGGCCAGGTAGCCAGCTGGTGTAATTAGGTGCTACGGGTTCTGCCAATTGCCCCCAGTGGGGGGTCTGGCAGGACAGGGACAGGGACAGGGACAAGGACAGGGGCAGTCCATCACGCATGTGGGGCTTGCTCTGCATGTGGGTGGGCTTCCCCACCTTTTCCCGCTTTTTTTCTGCCCAGGTTTTGATGCTTTTCTGCTTTCTGCTGAAGCTGCGGCACTCGATGGAGGAACTTGAGCAACGCTGGATAAAATCGAGCGATAGGGTCAGACCCGCGCAGAATTTGGGAGCGCAAGACGGACAGCAGCCCGGTGCCGCAGGACTGCGCTGCTCCCTGCGCGTTCGGCGGCGTTGGAGGATGGATCCCTGCCTGGAGCAGGGCACGTGTGGCACCCCGGGACCGGCACCTCGGGATCCGCACCCCACCGGGTCTCGCTTTCCAGGCAGCGAAGGTCTTTAGGCTGCACTAGGGAATGATCACACACTGTGAATGCCAAAACTAATTTTTTTAAATCAAAACCACTCGGGAGCTATACAAAGCCTAGAACCACATCTAAACCAGCTTCAAATTCATTGCCTGCTGAGACGCTGAGCGCGAGCCAGTCCTCAACCTTGAGTGATCCATTTCAAGCCAAGATATACTTAACCAGGGGTCGTCTGGCAAAAAAGCCTGGACCTATTGATCCTTGAGAAAAAGTGGTCAAGGGAAATAAAACTGTCCCAGTTATTGTCTTACCATGTTCTCTACCACAACTGCAAAACTTCAGCAGCAGAAGGAAGGACAGGCCAGTCACTCCTGCCTCGAGCAGGTCTCCCTTGGTTGTTGTTGATTTGGGTGCCCTAATTAGAGGAACTCCTGTTCCGCCAGGCAGGCGGATGGGTGGCGTTACCTCTGGGGGTTTAATTTTTGTAATTTCTTTAGGACGATAATAACTCATAGAGCGTGGTGGACCAGAAACTGCATTTCTGTAACGCGCACAACAGCGGGATCAGAAACTGCTTCGAGCAGATCAAACCTCAATGTTCCCAAAGAGCCAAGGGAAGATGTCACCTGCCTGGGCTTGGATCTGTCACGTTTGCAGAGCAGAGCTGTGCCGGGGGGACACACAAACCCCCACATGTCCCCTGGGAACTGGAGTCAGCACAGGGGGCTGGGGGAGGAAACTAAGAGGTTCCAAGGCATTTTGGGAAAAGACTCTCTGGAAATCCCATCCTTGCTCGCTAAGCAAGACCTCAGGGGTCGGATCCCGCTCTCAGTGAGGGGGCTGTAAAAGCCGAGTAAATCTGGGGGAATCAGCCAAGGCCACTTCAGGCTGGGAAGTGACGTCTGATTTCCCATCGCGTGCATGGCAGCAGGATCTGCGCCCCCCCCGCTTCCACCCCCCCGCCTTCCTAAAGCTTCTCCTCATCCCCCCTTCTGCCATCTCTTTCGAAATGTTTATGTTGGATTGTCTCACGATTTACACTGGAAATCCGGGCAATGCGTCTCTCTTGTGGAAACGTGCAGTGTCAGCAGCTGCTGATCCGAAACCCCGGCCGCATCCTGGAAACCCCGGTGCCGAGAGAGAGAGGGAAGAGTGCGGCGAAGGGGCCGGCCATCCCTCCTCCAAAGCAAAATTTGGCACCTTCAGGGAGCGTTACAGGACAGGGGCTGTGCAGGCAGGATGAGAGCAAGCCGTGGCAGCGGGGCTCGTGCCGCTGGACCCGCTGGCAGCATCCCTGGCCATCGCATGGGCCGCGCGGCCGCCACCCCCCATGTCTGCACCTTCTGTGTGCGCGACAGAGCCAAACGGGAATTTTCTGGTGGAGTTTCTTTTCTGCAGGGAAATTCCAGTCAGCTGAAATCGAAGATTTAGGAGAGAAACCCTCCTGCGCTCCTGAGGAGGAGGAGGAAAAGGGGAATCGCGCAGGGCCAGGGCTCGGGGCAGCAGGACAGAGGCAAGTTCGACCCCTTGCACCGAGCCAGGCAGGACAGGACCTCTTGTCTTGGGAACTATCCCAATTTGAATGTGACTCTGGGGTTTCCCGCCTTTTCGCGACAAATTCTGGATTTTTACCAACACAGAAGAGTGGAAAAAAAAATCGGCAGTGTCCCCAGCCTCTCCCTTCGGCTGAGGTGAAGGGTGGCTGGTGTCCCCGAGCTGAGCTGAGCAGGGCTCATCGCCACCATCAAGGGGTGAATTCCTTACGCCTTGTGGCAGTGATGGTGATTTTCCTGGGATAATGCAGGGGAGACGTTCCAAAGGCAGCTCCCCTGCTTGTTTGTGGGAATACATGAGTGTACCTTGAGAGACTTGGCAGGGGTGGAAGTGGGGATGGACCAGAGCAGCCCCCAGAACGACCCTCACCATGATGGGGAGTACATCAGGATTTGGGACACCACGGGCAGGAGCCCCGGGGCGTCTCTGCACCACGTCTCTGCAGCCATTTCCACGTCAGGTCCCCTCGGCCGAGCCTGGCGGGGGGATGGAGCCTTTGTCCCCCGGCCGTGTGCTATTTACTGCTCGCTCTGCATCCTCACCGCAGGGCACAGAGGCTGCGAGGCCATATGAGACCGTGGCGATGAACATCTAGCCTGACCTACTTACAGCCCAGGCCCTGGGACTTTCTGGAATTCATCCTCTTGGAAACACGACGTATAATTTTAGGGCAGTAGAAATCCGCGCTGGATGGGGATGTTGTCCCAGCCTCCGCTGGGTCCCTGACGCCAGAATTGCTTTGACTGCCTGGGAGCGCGCTTGCCACCGCATATCAATGCGCAGGCTCCATTAACAGCTCAAATTGCCGCTGATATGCTTCTCATTATATTTCGAGCCTTACGCATCGTTATTTCATTTGCAAGACAGTATTTGTTTTCCCTTCCCTTAATTCACGTCCAAAAAAAAATATATCTCATTATAATGCTGTTGCTCGTTGCAATTGGGAGCGAATCGCAGCTTAATCCAACCTGCCAGGGAAACCAATTGCCCCGTAAAAACCTCCTTGAAGTCTCCATGAAGGGGCAGGCGGAGGGGGGAGAATAATAAAAAGACATGGAATTAGGAGGTGCCGAGGCTCGTTTGAGAGGAGAGAAAGGGACCGTGGATGCTGACAGGATGGTAATGCAAATCTCCTCTTGAGCATCCAAAGAATCAACTAAAGGGATTAACGTGAGGACAGAGAAGAAATTACTTTAGTTGTTTCCCTAATTCGATTCAAATTATTTTTGTACGGCGTCTTCGTACAGAGCATCTCACAGCTGCTTCACCCAGAAGAGGAATAATAGAGAAACACCACTCTGGCAGAAGCGCTCGCCAGTACAGGCGTCTCGGCGGGAGGAAGGAATATGAGTGCTGGCCGTGAGGATTTGATTTTCCAAATCATCAGGAAATCACATGCCATTTTTTTTCTCTTTTTTTTTTTTTCCAATTTCAATATTACTAATTTCCCTAGGCTTTCCTCAAACCACCTCCATAATATACTGAGGCTGATTCTAATCTCACACTGCTTTTATAGCACTGTAACTCTGATCTCACACTGGTTTTACACTGGTGCAGTTCCACTTATTTCAACCGAGTAAATTCCTGATTTATGTTCTGTAAACGACAGCAGAAATAGGCCCATGGTGTTCCCTGGAGCAACGCCTGGCTCACATCACGCTGGGGTGAGGAAGAGGAAGATCAGGTCCCTTGCAATGTAAATGATGGAGAAAACGGCCATTAAATTACATTTAGACCCTTACTTTCAAATACACTTTGCTTTTTTTTATAAAATGTACTGTACTGTCTAAGTTTCAAGTGCATGGGAGGAGATCAGCTAGGAGGGGAGGCCAGGAGACATGGCTCTGGTATTAATGGCAGGTCGCAGCCCCCATTCCCCTCTAGTTTTTTGGGAAAGAATCCATCTGCATCCCCTCCTCGCTCCGGTTTCTTTCGCCCATTTGTGCACAAACTGCCTCTCTCTTCCTGGGGCCCGGTTCTGCTTGGTGCTTGGGATTAAATAGAAATGTGTGCATCCTGTTTGCTTTAAAATATTAAGATGTAATCCTGGGGAACGAAATCCCTGAAGACAGCGGTGTGACAGGGCAGCCTGCAGCACGGCCTTTCCCCCTCCTTAGCGCACAGAGCCCTTATCAGAGCCGGAGAGGAGAGCACAAGTGGGCTCCTCCGCAACGAGCCACTAACGTAACTCTAATTAATTTACTTTTTAAGGCTACACACAAGGGAGCTGACCAGTGCTTTGCCCTGCGGTCTGGCTTGTTTAGAGCATACATCATTTCCTTGATTTATTCTCTGTGATGTAAAAGAATGCAACTAGCATCTTGATACCTACCTCTGAGGCCACTGCCTCCCCCTCCACAGGAGCGGGCACAGCATCCCGAATTAACTCCTCAGTGCTTTGTGCAACACCTGGTCCCCGTTAGACCACTGCCATTAAAAGCAGCTCCCCTGGCTGCAGGGCAGTGATGCTGGATTGACACCAGTCACTGCTGCTGGGGGTGATCCAGGCTCCTGGACCCCCTGCAGATGCCACCAGGTGAGACCAGGAATGCCACATCCCAGGGTTCCTGCCCAGCTGGGCTCTCCACCCAGGCAAGTCTCACCCTCGCTTGGCTCTGCTAACAGAGGAAAAGCAGGGCGTGTTGGAATTAATGACTGTGATTTATCATGGATTGGAGGGATTTTTCCCTCTCATTTGCTCTTGGAAAAAGTTGGGACAGACACAGGGGGAGGTGAAGGCAGGCTGGCAGCCAGGAGGGAAGGGGACCTTTGCTTCTTTGGAAGTTGTCTTTGCTCAGATGTGGGTCTGGTTTTGTGGACAAGGGTCCCTCACCTCCCACCAGCCTCTGCGCTGTGCCCTAAGGAGCCTTTTGCTGCGGTGCAAAGCCACCAGCCTTTTGTGGAGGCATGTGATGGTCAAACAGCAAATAACTTGGGGTCAGCGGTGTCCCCCACAGCTCTCACAGCTTTTCTGTGTTCTAGTCCAGGTGGGTCCTTGCTGGTGTACCTTGTGGATCAAAGATGCACTTACCTCCAGTCATCTTCCCCCTGCTGTGAACTGGTGCAGGGAAGGCAGTGATGCTGCGCTCCTCCAGCACACCCCCAGCTGGGACAGGCTTCGGACACAGAAGCCCAGTAGAGGGAAGAGGATCCAGGTGCCCCAACTCCCACCTCTTGGTGCCAGATCCCCCCGTGGGAAGCCTAGCAAGCGTAAATCAGTGTAGCTGTATTGTTTTCATAGGGCTGTGCTGATTTATACCTGCTGAAGACTCTTTGGCATTGCAGAGGAGGAAGCATCTTGCCCGGTCTCGTGGATAAACACCTCGCCTCCATGCCCAGCATGGCATCAGCTTCTCCTTTGAGCCCCTCTCCTGCTGCTCCTTGCCCTCCTGCTCCGTACAGACGGAGGAAGCAGCGGCACACTCAGCCCCCGAGCAGCCTCGCTGGCAGCCCCAGGGCTCTGCGGGGACCCCTCGCCCTCCCCAGCCAGCCCCAAGAGGATGAGATGCCACAACCTGACATCAGCAGGATAAAATATGGCCCTGGCAGTAATCCGATAGAACCTGATGGTAATTTGGGGTGGGGGAGGAGGCATTGAAAAAAAGGAGGCATTGAAAGTACACTTCCTTTCAGTGCATTGCTGGGAAGACCATTAGGAAAACCACTAGATTATTTTTCACATTCTTCAGTGCAAAACTACTGCATTTTATGACCACTATCAATAACAGCTATCATATTACTAATGCTACAGTTGCCACATATATAATATTTAAATCACATTTGTGGCTGACAGAGACCTATGGATATTCTCGATCCCAACAGGCTATTACAGTTCGTATCATGTCTGTCATATAAATATTATGAATCATTTCCCGCTATCTTTATGGGGGCTACATTGACATCGTCAAAAAGGCTCTGGGTGCTGCCGGATACTGCATATTTATATACACCTTATGTATATGTATGTGAATGGAGGGAGATTTATACAACAATCATCGGTAATAAATGCCTATGATAAAGCATATTATCTTCACACTTCATTTGCAAAGTGTTTTGTATGCGGGGACTCGGAGAAAGGCGAGCAGAGGAGGCTCTGTGAAGTGACTGGGTCGCATCCTCGGGCTCTGGTGTAAATCGGGGGGCTTCTCTGCCGCGGGGCTGACCAGCAGCAGTTGAGGCACAAAGCCCTCGCAGCAGGCCGGTGGCCGGGCGCTGCGGGGGTCAGTGGGCTGCTGGCTCACACCAGGTGAGGGTTTGGCTGGTGTCCCGCTCGCCGGATGGGTGACGCTCCCTGCGCTTCCCCCAACGAGCTGTAAATCTCATAGTTCATGTACCGCATTTCATCTTCCATCCATTAATGCTTTCCTTGCTGGCTTCCTTGGCAGTCAAGCCCTGGTCTGGGTGATGAGATGAAATAAAGAGATCTCCTGGTGTTATACAAGGCAGAACTAGACTTTCCATTCACAGAGACTTCTTGCAAAGCTGTTAATTAAACCACTGTCCCTGCAAACCAGGTGAGACATGTTAAACCCAATCCACCAGCAAAGCACAAGAGAGGAAGAAACCTCCCCTCGGATTATTCAAGATCCAGACACAAACCCAGGTGCCCTGAGACCTCTTCCCCAAACCTGTTTTAACTGCTTGTACGCTTTATTAAGGTTTGCTCCATACGCAGAGACAGACAAGAGCAAATGTAACTTTATGGCTTGGAGGTTTGGAGGTCTCTAATAAGCATTTAATGTCCAGTTCTGGAGCAGTGGAAAGCACTGCACAGTACTTCTGACTGTGCAATACGTTATTTTATCTGAGCAGCCCCCAAAAGAGGGGAGAATGCAGTGACTCTGCCTATCCTTGGCGTGGGAACGTGGCTCTCCAGCTCCGGCACATCAAATAAATCATGTGCATTTCACCTCATAAACAAACATCATCAGCCTGTTAAACGCTGCTGGGAAAAAAACAAAGCAGTTTGAATCTCCAGCACTTCGAGAAATGTCTTGTCCTTTAGAGCTTTTGCTGGTTTGCGTGTGGAATGCCTCTCCGAGGAGCGGGGACCCACCCTCTGCGGCCATTTGGGTTTGCATGAACGGTTTGGATGTGTCTGACAGATGCCGAGAGGTCCTGGCAAGACTCTGCTGACTTGTGTGCTTGGGGACTACCAACACTTCTAGACCCGAGGGCCTCTGACCCGTGCCCCAAGGTCCTGCCGTGTCTCTGACCTGCCAGGGAACCTGGCTGATGCTGGGAAGAAAAGCGACACGTGAGCTCCTCTCGCCCCTGAGGACAAGGGGTAGGTTGTGTCCCAAAGACCTACAGCCCAGATACCCCAGGCAGAAAGTTCCACAGTGCATGGACATTTCAGCAGCCTCTAAGTCTCCTGGGGGAGACGGGTAACGCAGATCCTGGCCCTACGGCATCCAAAGGGTTCAAGGTCCTGGAACCTGCAGTGACTTTGCAGGCAGCGGGTTGCTGGAGCTGAGGACAAGCCTGGCAAAGTCCCACAAAGTGTGCATGAGCGGAAGGTGTCTTTCTCTGTCTCTATTTGGCTTTCAGCTCGCATGCAACCAGACTGTCCAAGTCACACGTGGCCTTCTTGAGGAGGGACTCTGTGGCCATGAGCCCCGGGCCGGTGGCTACAACCACCCTTGCCCCTACCTCGGGGTAGCTCTGGCCACCCGTGGCAGCCCTGGCCCTGGCTGTGCTGGGCGAGATGGAGCCCAGACATGGCCCGTGAGCTTCTCCTGTTCTTTTTCACTCAGACTTTGTATTTATTCTTTCTTTAATCTGTAATAAAATGCAGTCAGGGAGGGAAATAGATGGGGTTTTTTTTCTAACTGTGCAGGACGGCATGAAACAGTAGGAGAAGCACAGCAGGTTTTGCTTTTGTCCCATCAGATAATTCTGGGTTATGGACAAGATAAGCTGGAATCACTTAGGAAAAAACAAAAACTCTGATTTCCAAATCCCCTTAGTGGGCCCAGGTGCTCTGTTCTGGATGCAGTCTCAGGTCTCACCCCCCCAAAACAACTCAGTGCCCACCTCCTGCTGCTGCCCACACGCACCTACATCCCTTTGCCCCAAATGTGGAGGCAACAGAGGGAGTGTGGGGATGGAGGGAGAAGCCTTTGCCTACCTGACTTTGATCTGTGAATGAACATAGTATCTCCCTCTCTGTCAATTTAGCCAGAATTGAGTGATGGGATTGAAAGCTGTTGAAATGAGGACAGGCAGACCCCAAATCACCCCATCACATCTGCCTGCCTTCTGTAGGATCCCAGGCTAAAGGGTATTTGCATTACCCAAGGGCAGGGAGAACAAGAGCCGCTCACAGTCTCACAAGACGGCTCTCCCAGACAGCGTAGGACCTTCAAGCGCCCCTGCAGCAAGCAGATGCACAAGCCAACGACCTGCAAAAATTATCTTAACGTCCCCCCATCACCCCCCATGATGATTTAAGTCCTTAGCTAGGAAGTGCAAAGCTGAAGTTGAGCACAGCATTAGGCAGCCTGGTAGAGCTTATTAAATTAATAGTGCATTAAAGAATTGAGGGGAGGCGGGTAAGGGCCGGGGGGAGGGAAAGGGAAAGAGAAGGTTTGTAACATCACAGAAATATCCTTGCTACCTTCTGGCATCTTCAAGAGACTGGAAATGTGGGACTGCATCCAGCTGTCTTCTCTGGGGCAAAATTCCTTTGGCTTCTGTGGGAGGTTTTACCCAAATAAGGACTGCAGGATCAGACCTGTTATTGTCACTGCAATTAACATTTAGATCCACATCTAACATGAACTGTTACAGGCTGGTTAGGGAGAAATTTAATTTGCTCTAAACAGCTTGATGGGAGAGGAGCACGAAATGCCCTAGTTATAGTAATTTCATGTGTTAGAGTCTACAAAGGTGGATTTTCAGCCGTGGGTCTAATAACCCTGGTATCTGCTGCAGCCATCGACCTAAGCGTGCTTTGGGATCCTGAGGTTTGGGGCCAGATCCTGTGCTCGGTGGTGGGGTAAAGCCATCGACACCGCGTGCAGGCTGCCTGATCACCGTGGACATGCCCAAGGCCGTGAAGACCCGTACTCATCTTGGGCTGTTCCAGCACCCGTGACGCAAACGGCGTTGGTGTGGTCCAGGCCGGCAAGAGCCTGGATCTGTCCCAGCGAGGCACGGTGGAGCATTGCCCCAAGATGGGTTTTCCCTTATCAGACACAAAGATGAGCTTTAGTTTATCAGGAAACTGATTTCCACCCTTTTGCTGTTGGGGTTTGTATGCAGGTATCCGTGAGATCTGTGATTTTTGCCCCACTGACCCACTCTTAGAAGCTTTGGACCTGCTTTTTCTAACAACCTCCAACTTATTTTATATCCTTGTATATTTCCTTTTTTCCCTTTTCTCCCAGGAGTTAATGCAACTCAGCCATAAAAACTGACTTGGAGATGAAACTTGGCATTTAAGGTCCCAGCCCGGGAGCAAATGAAGTTACCAGTTATAAACACACACCAAAATCTGTTTGGACATGCTGAAATTACAGGAGCAGAGGATAAAAAGGATCCAAGATGTTTTATTTTGTTTTAACTTCTGCAGCTCCGCGTGAGTGTCAGTTTGCAGCCGCTTGCCTGACGCAAGATGGGTCCTCTTGGTGGTTTTTTTGTTATAATTAAAGCTGATGAATGTCAATGCATCGCGGGGGGGTCCCAAGCTGGTCCGCACCAGGCTCCTGCGGGGTTGCCAGCTGTGTACCCCTCATCTAACCACCCGCGTGTGGGTCTGCCCAGAAGGAAAGGCAGGGTCTATCCTTGGCACAGAAGAGCAGGCAAGAGTTTTAAGTAAGAGAAATCAGGTCTTAGGGCCTTTCCAGGGCCTCTCCCGCGTGGCTTGACTTACTACAGTGACAGGTATGAGGCAGACCGATAAGCGCACGCAGGTGATAGACAGGGATATGGCAATGAAAGATAGATAAGAGGCTTTGTTTTTATAGGAGGAGGTGCTAGATTGCTAATATTTATGACATGAGAGGCTTTGCCAATTAAAGAATAAATCATGGCAGATAAGAGGCTCGGAAGCGCTCCACGGCAGGATCCGCCACACAGCGAGATGATGGTTGGCGGCGGCAGCGCACCCATGTGTGTGTCGTGAAGCGGGACGGTGGTGGGTGCCCTGGCTCTCCCACCTACCCCCCGACTTCCCCCAGCCCCGCTTGCTGCAGGAGAGCTGGGCTCTGCGTTGGGAGTTCCCCACGCCCAGCACTTGTCCCCGGTGTCATCTCAGGCTTCCCCCATGACCTCGTCCCTCGCCACTGCACGCGAGCAGCTGGAGCCGTGGCCTGAACCTGTTTGTTATGCACGTTACGGCCATCAGGAGCGAGGGTCGATATGATGTTTAATATGCTTCATGCATAGTAGAGTCGCTTTGGTCCATCAAGTCACTAATACAGGTTCTTACAAGGCTCAGTGTCATTTATTAAGTCGGGGGGGGGGTGGTGCCGGGGGAAGGGGAAGCCTCCAGCGGTGCTGGGGGGTTGGTACCCGCAGCGCCGAGGTGGTGGGACTTCGCACAGGCACAGAGAGTTATTTGTGGCGCCTCGTTTGATGGGGAAACGAAATAAATCGCGCTTTGAAGGCCGGCCGCCGGGTGACACACCCAGGGGACGGCGCTGGGGGTCTCTCCCTGAGCC
>VXBH01008204.1:11630-26547 GCA_013400035.1 Rynchops niger
TTTGTGTTTGTTTTTTTTTTTTTTTTTATTTTTTTTTTTTTTTTTTTTTCCCCTTTCCTCCTTTTTCTCCCTCCCCACCGGCATCTGGGGCGCGCAGCCGGGCGGGGGGAGGTGGTCGCCCGCGGGGACCCCCATCCTGCACCCACACTGGCCCTTTCGCTCGCATCTTCCCTCGCTGGCAGCTCCCAGAAGCCGGCACGCTTGGGACCCTCCTGCTTTTTTTTTTTTTGTTTGTTTTTTGCTTGTTTCTTTTTCCTTTCCCTTCTTTTTAGCTACGTTTTAAAACCTATTTCCAGCTGGAGTTTGCCATGGTTTCGGTGACTGAGTCAAGTCCTGGCTTGTAAGGGCGAATGCCTCCTTACGTCTGGGTTTCAGGAGAAGTGATATTGCAGAGCTCAGTGTTTAGGGTGGGGGGAAGAAAAGTTTTAGCGAAGTAGCCCGGCGCCAAGTCCCGGCAAGGGGGAAGAGGGACGAATCCTGCCCTCTCTGCCACTGCTCAGCACGGTGGCCCGTGGGCTCGCAGCCTCCGGCCGAGCAAGCCCACGGCCAGTGAGAACATCCACTCTGGCTTCCCTGGGCTTTAAATCTGTGCTCAGCCTCTGCTGGTGTGTTTTGTTTCTTTCTTGTCCTTTTTTTTTTTTTTCCCTTTTGTTTTGTTTTGTTTGTTTTTGTTGAAGAATTGCAATTTTAGTTGTTCCTTTCGAAGAGGGGAATAAATATAAACGCCATCACAAGGTCCCCCTGGCCAGCCTTGCCCCTCGGGAGGGTTTCCAGGACTGCTGTGGTCCGGGGGCTTTGGCAGGGGGAGCCTGGCCCCCGCCGGCTGGCAGGTCTTCAGCTGGCATCTGCTTTCCCCCCAAAATCACGGTTTTACGGTGCCCCTGGTTGATTGGGCTGTGAGGTGGGAAACGTTGACTTGCCCGGAGTCGCTGCTCGGGCTAAAAGCATCTCACCTGCGGTGTCCCCGGGGAGCGGGTCCTGCTGCCGAAGTCAAACCCGCTCCTTTGGGGTGGATGAAATGCAGAATGCACCCACCGAAGCAGAAAGTGCCTGTCTCTTGCACACAAAAGTGGCTTAATCTTAGGGGTGTCTGCTGTGAGATTTACATTTCCTTTGATGCTCTGGCGGAAGACAGTCCAAACCTCTGTTGATACGGGCAGGATCGGGCCCCTACGTATATACTTGCGTTTTCTTTCAGACCTGAGCTCCCCTATTACGCTGTAGATGCTAAATAATACGTTGTGTTATTAGTCATGTTGACTTTGACGGGGGAGGAGAGGGGGAGCGTGTGTCACCTTGCTGCTGGCTCGGGGAAGGATTTTCACACTGGCGCAAGTGAAAAACAACTGATTTATCTGCGCATTTATAAATGTACGTGCGTGTGTATGGCGGGGAGAGGGTGGGTCTCTACAGGAGCATCCAGAGGGAAAACAAGGCGGGCACCCCAGGACAGGGATGCTGGGGGGGGCCGGGTTATAACGTCGCATGGAAGAAAATTCAGCTGCCTGCGGGAGCTGTTTTTGGTGCGTGGTCTGGGTTCGTGTCTGCTGCAGAAATGACTCCTAAACTTTATCCACCGCCTTTGCTCACCGGTTATTGGAGAAATCAGCTTTGGTTGTAAAGGGCAGTGGGTTCTGCGGGGTTCGGAGGGGGAGATGCTGGTCCCGCTCTGAGCACGGGGGGCGGGTTGAGCCCGAAAGTGTGTGAGCAGTTTGTGAGAGCGAGGGGAGCCCCGAGGAGAGCGAGCAGAGACCTTCCCAGCGAAACCAGAGCGGAGCTGGGGGGGCCAGGGGGCCTCGATGCTCTTTGGAAGTGGAATGGTCCAAAACCCGCCGAGTCCCAACTTTGCAGAGTGCCAGGGTGTTTTGCCAGCCCCATGCCATGTCATGGTTGGGAGCTGGCATTTGCAAGCCAAGGGGAAAAAAACAGCCGAGCTGTGGAGTTTGTTTCCCTGCACACCATTATGGGTCTTGAGCCGGAGAACAGGAGCAACCGGGGGTCGAAATCAGGCTCCGTCACTGTGTGGCCCCATCAGAATCTCATCTCAGTTTGGCCTCAAAAGGATAACCCGGTGGAGGTTCCTGGCTGAGTCCTGCCCGTGGTGAGACTCAGATAACTCTGCTGATGTCATGGGTGGAAGCGTGGCCAGCGCTGGGCACTTTTAATAGTAGTATCTCATTTTTCCTGCTGGTCTCGGGAGCTGCTGGCAGATGCCAGGCAGAGGCTTCCCACGAGGACAGCACGTCCCTGGGCATCTCCCGGGCTGGACGCTGTTGCCCTGTGGCTCCGTTTGCAGTCCCGCTCCCTGGACAACCTGCAGCCTGATCCCAGGGTTTGTGGGCAGCGGGGACACCGCACGGCACAGGTGTCACCACAGCCTGGGGTCACCTCGGGTCCAGCAGATGCTGCTTTAGAAGCTGTCTGGGACTACAGATCTCCATTTACTAGGTTTTGAAAGATCGGGGATGTCTTGCTTTTGTTCCTCCTGGGCGGCTGTGCTGTGACGAGTCTCCAGGAGGAGGAAAATCAAGCAAAAAGACGTCATACAAGAGCTTGCAAAACTGGGGGGTCCCACATCTCCAGCCTCGTGGGGTGCACGTGCCGAGGTCAGGCTTTGCACGGGGCCAGGCTGGGGTCTGATGTGCAAACCAAGGAACTTGGATCTTCGGGTAGCTGCTTGCTCCCAAGGCTCTGACCACTGAAATCCTTTTATTGCTTCATTTTGTTCTTTGCCCGTTCCCCTCAGAAGGTGGTAGCTCTTGGGGAGCAAGAGAGAGATGTTGAGCTCGGGGATCCTTTCCTCGAGGCTCAGTCTCATGGCGGGGGGGGGGGGTGNAACAGTTAATGGATGTCCAAGGCCGGTGCTTCCCTCCCAGAGGTCAGTTCACCGGGTTGCAACCTCTGCGAGTCCGTCTTCCCACCCGCGCGGCCGTGCCAGGGCGGCTGCAGCTGCTCAGGATGTGGGGTGAGAACTGGCCGTGCAGGGGAACGCCTCTGAGAAAAACAGCAAAACAACCCCCCCATCCCGTGACCGGCTCGGGGGGGGGACAACCTGGGGCCTGGGGGCTGCTTGGGGTGGAAGAGAGCGTGGGAGCATGAGCATCTTCATCCTGCATCCCGTCGGGTGCGTGGATGAGCCTGGACGCCATGCAAAACCCGAGGCAGACTGGTGGGAGCCCCCATCTGGGTTGACATCTCATCACCTTCCTCAATTCTCCTTCTTTTAGCTTCAGAAATTTGCAGCTGGTAGGGAAATCCGTAGGGAGGAAAAACTTTGGGAGGCGCCAAAAGTGCCACGGCTTGTCCCAGCATCCCTGTGAGGAAGGAGGAATCCTCTGCTCCACGTCTGGGAGATGCCGGCCGGCTCCGTGGGGCTGCCGGTGCCACACCAGGGAGGAGCCTTGTAGGAGCAAGAAATAAAGTATAAATAAAGTATGAAATAAAGTATAGTTGTGTCCTGGTCCCTCTTGCTGAAGCGTAGTGTAGGGCTTGACTTCTCCCAGTTGACATATGCAAAACAAGCTGGGAAGGAATTTTTGCCTTTTTCAGAATCTGGGCTGTGACAGTTAAATAAATCCTCCAAGGGTCCCTGGGTTTACTCCACGTCGTCCTGCTGTGTTGGAGAGAGCGTTTGTGTTTCTCGTATTTAGGGCATTTTATTTATTTAAAAGAGAGCGGGGGAGAAAGCCACAGAATTTTAGTTATTCATTGCAAATATTATTATTGGCATTTTGCTCCTGTTGGAAAAAAATAAAAATCAAGGGGGAAATCAAAACATTTAGCTGGAAAATACACCCTGGCTTTGTCCCACCCACATCTTGAAGGCAAAAAAAAATATTTATTAAGAAATGGGTTAAAAACCTTTTTGTTGGAGTATTGTGTTCTGGGAGCAGGGGTGCTTTGCCATATGCCAGAGCCCCGCCACCCGCCTGAATCTTTGATTTTTTTAATTTTTTTTTTTTTCCCCAGGATGGTTAAGAAACCAAACAAACAGTGGAGCTGTGGGCCTGGGCTTTGGGATGCTCTTTGGTCCTGCCCCCTGCACAAGATGCTGGTTCCTACGAGCATCCCGGTGCCTTCTGGGGGGGACCGTGTGTGAGGAGCAGGGTATTCCCCCGAGGCTCTCGCCTGCCTGAAATCACGGAATCATTCCTGCTATAAATATCCCGCGACCCCGCTGCGGGAGGCGGTGGCCCTGGGCGAGGGGCTGAACCATATGGGTGATGGTGATGGAGCAGGGATGTCGAGAGGGTCCTTGTCCCCCAGCCCGGGTCCTCTCTGCTGAGCTGGGCTGCCAGTGGTAACCGAAGCTGGGGACACCTCAAATCACTGCTGGGTATTGCAGGGACCTTCCCTGGGATCTTGGTAACCTAATTGGTCTCTAATTAATCCTCTTCTTTGGCTCCGATCCCCACTGCGTCTCCCAGCGTCACCTCCCTGCGTCGGCGAAGGAGATGGGTCTCTCCTCCCTCCGGCCCGTGATGGGAAGGGATGCTCAGAGAGCGACGGAGGGGGGGATGCTGGGCAGAAGGATGAGGAGGGATGCTCATAGAGCAGTGTGAAGGGATGCTGGGCAGAAGGATGAGGAGGGATTCTCGGAGAGCAGTGCGAAGGGATGCTGAGCAGAAGGATGAGGAGGGATGCTCGGAGAGCAGCGCGAAGGGATGCTGAGCAGAAGGATGAGGAGGGATGCTCGGAGTGCAGCGCGAAGGGACACTGGGCAGAAGGATGAGGAGGGATGCTCGGAGAGCAGTGCGAAGGGATGCTGAGCAGAAGGATGAGGAGGGTTGCTCAGAGAGCAGCGTGAAGGGACGCTGGGCAGAAGGATGAGGAGGGACGCTGGGCAGAGCAGGGCGAAGGGATGCTGGTCAGACCAATGGCAAGGGATGCTGGGCAGAGCAGGGCGAAGGGATGCTGAGCAGAAGGATGAGGAGGGATGCTGGTCAGAGCGATGGCAAGGGATGCTGGGCAGAGCCAGCATGCCGCTGGTGCAGGATCCAACCCAGCAGTTCCATAATTGCTTCCAAAAAGGCCCAGGTGGGCTCTCAAAGTCAGCCTAGCTACAAAGCAAGAGGGGAGGCAGCCTGGGTGGTTTTATTTTAATTGATTTTGTCAGGAGTTGCTGTATTTTATTACAGTTAAAGACTAGACTCTGGAATAACTTTGAACGTTTGACACACACACAAAAAGCAGCTTTCTGACATTTTCCTCTTTGCTTGTCTTTTATTTCATTTCTCCCCTCTCCTCCTCCTCAAAGGAAAGCGTGTGCCTGGAGGGAGGGCAGAGGAGGAGGGAGGAGTGGTTGTGTCTCTCCAAAGGCTGCTCCAACATCAAGGCAGCGCAAAGCAGACGAAATAATATTGCAAATAAGGATTTAAAAAACCCTACAGAAGGATCCCCACACACGCCAGCCAGCTCAAACTGCGAGAAGATTTTCAGACAGAAGCAATTTAGCCTGGGAAAAATGCTCTATTGTTGAAATGGAAACTGGCTGTGAGAACTTGCCTTTTCTGACGACGTTTTGCTTAGAAAAAGCAAAGCAAAGTCAGGGAAACAACCTGAGTTTTTTTATTTAGAGAAGACGGAGAATTTCAAAAAGGAGGGTGTTTTCTGAGATAAACAGGGAACAATTCCCTTGGAAGAAAGGGAAGGAAGGGTTCAAATTAAGCCCAAATGCAGCTCCCCTCCTTTGAAATTTTGTTTAACATGGAGTTAAAAAATAATCCTGTTCAAACAGACCACTCGTAAGCATAAAATGGTGGTTGTTGGTGTGTTTGGTTTTTTTCTCTTTTGTTGTGATCTACAATAAAAGTTTCAAGGTTGCACCTTGGGGCTGTAATCCTGATGGCAGCCCTGTTTGTGCCAGCTCCTGCCCATCAGGAAGGGACGGATTCCGGCCTTGAAAACTCCTGATCTTGCCCGGATGAGATGGATCCAGGGTGGGGAAACTGAGGCAGGCGGGTGCGTCTGAGCGGCGGCGAAGCTGGGAACGGGGCCCGGAGCGAGGGCGTGGGGATGGTTGTGAAACCTCGGCTGGGATGGCGGCTTCCAGCCCCGCTGAGCAGATCCGGCTGGGATCGCAGCTCCCCAGGGCTCCCGGGGGCTTTGGAGGGTCCCAGCTCCGGGTAGCCAGAACACCCCAAACCAACCCCAAGCTGCTTTTTGGCCTGGGAGCAAAGAAAAGCTCCCAGATGGGGGATTGCATGCAAGCCAGGTGCTCCCAAACCAGACAGCGAGGAAGAAACACCCTAAATGTTGGTTTTATTAAGCATCAGGAGCAGCGCTTGCATCCCCATTCTGCTCTAGGGGAGGGGGTGCCTCTCGCCGGGGGCATTGCTCCTTTGGAACCCTGGGGAATTTGGGATTTTTTTAGGTCGATCGCTTGGTTTCGGTGCGCGGAGGTTGGTGTGGTGTGTTTGGGGTTGGGTCCTGTCTCAGCCGTCACCCTTTGCCTGCATTGTCTCGGCTGCGAGATCACTGCCGAGCGAAGAGATAAAAGGTGCAACACTGCTATTTGCGACCAATAAAATGGTAATGGCATTCCCATCTGCTTGTTACTTTGCATGGTCTCCTCTTTTGTGGAGTTTTGGCTTTCTTCGGCTTATATAGACTTTAAAAAAATAAAAAAACATCGGGGGCGGGGGAGCTGAGGGAGCCCGGAGCCCCCCGAGGTTTACAGCCCCGCAGCTCACGGAGCAAACCCTTTGTGCCGGGGCTGCCAGGAGCGGGTTAGGGAGGGATGCCCCGTCTCGTTTCAGCTGGCTGTGCAGCGCTGGGCGCGAAGGCCAGAAACATTTGATTATTGTTTTTCCATTTTTGGCTGACGAGTAAGTGCTGGAAAGTTGGGGTTTTTTTTTGGGTCTGGGTTTTTTTTTTTTTCCTTTTTTTTTTTTTTTTTTTTTGCTGTGAACTCTGTGGGCTGCTGCGAGACAATTTTGTTGTGGGCAGCGCGTCTCCTACGTGCCCATTACGGAGTGGCAGTGAGGCAACGGCAGGGGTGAAGCAAGAGCGGAAGGAGAAGCGCGGGAGAGGGGGATGCGCTTCCAGCCGAGATCCGCCCGGAGCTGCGGAGGTGACGAGGCGGGGAGACGGGCTTGGCACGTGGGATGCCGCGGAGGAGGCTCGGTGCCAGCGGGCGGGATGGTGAGCGATGGCAGAGGCACGAGATGGTGAGCGATGGCAGAGGCACGAAGGGGCGTAGAGAAGAGCCGGCTCAGGGAGAGGCAGGAGCAGACCCGGCGGCGTTGCATCGAGCCGGGGAAGCTCCTTTTGGCTGCCCCTGGCGGGGCGAGGGATGGGCGAGATCATCTTGCCAGCGCCGCGGCTTCCCTTGGAAGCAGCAGCTTCTCCCTGAGGACCCATGTACTGGTTGTGGCTCTTGCAAAAGGGGGGGGAAAAAGGAAGAGAAACCCTCTTTTCTCACTGGCCATCCTTGCCAGACCGTGCTGAACCACCCATCTCTTTTTGCTGTCCCGTTTTTGTCAGATGAGTGAGTTTATCAGGCCGGGGGAGCTGTGGGCTCTGCCCCGTGTGGAGGAGCTGCGGCCACTAACGCCAGCGAGCAGGGCCCGGCCGGCGGCAGATAACGGCGTATCGGCAGCAGGTTGTGCCGGAGATGCTCGTCCGCGCCGTGCCGGGGGGATGCGTGGCCCCGTGTTGCCTTGCATCAGTGCTGGGGCTGCTTCTGGACGCCCCCCGACACCCTACCGCTGCCCTGCCCCACACCCCTGCGGCTACCACGGCCTGGGGGGGGCTGGTTAGAGGGGGTTCAGGGATGTGGGGTGAAAGCTGGGGGTCCCTGCGAGGGCACCGTAACCCTCCGAAGGACCGGGGAACTTCAGCAAGTTGGAAACCGCCGTCCAGGAGCTGGGCACCTGCGTGGCCAGCCCTCCCTTTTGACCTGCGCTTGTTCCCAGTGTGGCTTTCAATTGATCATAAAAATCCAGCGTGATTCACGGCGCTTCTGCCCTCCAGCCCGCCGGGCTGCGGCTCCCCGCCTGCGCTTAGCGTGAGAGAGCAAATTGCCCTCCAGTTCATCCTCCTCATTCCTAATGGGGAGACGCCGCTTTCTGGGTCTGGTTTCCCCCCGCCTCCTTCCCCGTGCACTCCTTGAATTATAATACGGTAGAGACGGTGGCGTAGCATTTTAATTTAATTTTCTCTCTCTCTTTTTTTTTTTTTATTTTTTTAAATTTTATTTTATTTATTAAGAAAACCCATTTCGATGCGAGCTCCCCAACGTCGGGGTGGCGAGGGAGGGAGGTGCAGCTCCATGCCGGCGCAGACCCCGTGTGCGTGCGTGTGCGTGTGGCTCACAGACAGTGAAATTGCACCCTAGAGTTATAAAGCAATTGTCTAGCTCAGCAGCAGAATGAGCATGAAATGGTGCAGAAAGCAACTAAATAAAATTGGGTAAGGCAGATGCATGAAAATAATGACATCTCTATACCGGCGTCAGGCGCGCTTGCTCTCTCTTGCAACATGCAGATAAACTTTTATAACAGACTTTGCATTTATTTTCCCAGGAAACTCTTTGGAAATGGAGATGTTAGTGTGCAGTGAGCTCCCGCATCCCCTCTCCCATGTTTCTGGGGCCATCGTGCCGTGTCTTGCTGCCACCCTCATCACTCGCCCCGTCCCTCTTTTCCTTTTTTTTTGTTTTCAGAGCAGGATTTTTATGCTCAGCCAAACACCAAAATGATAACCTTTGCGACTTCATTTCCCCTCGGCTGCGGCAGCTGTGCCGGGCTGGGGGACCGCTGGAGGCGGGTGGCTCTTGTGGGTGACCTGCCATGTCCCATCCAAATTGGACCAAGAGATGCTTTGCTCTCACTTTGGAGTTTTCTCTTTTTTTCCCCTCCCTGGATGGTGGCAGCTGTAAGGCTGGAACCGCGTGGGCTTTAGGACATGAGAGCAGGGATGGAAAACCAGGCTTGGTGCGCTGGCTGTGTCCCTGCATCCCGCCTCCCAGGGGGTGGCTGATGGCACCAGGGCCACCCGCTTCCATCCGGATGCACAGGTTGAAAATGCCCCAAATTGGGGGCCTGAAGAATTGACTTTAGCTGTGATTCCTCCCCGGACACCCGCCGCGGTGCTTCCCCGGGGCTCTGTGCCACTGTCCCTGCCCCGGCGCCTTTGGCCTCAGCTGACGCACATTCCCGTGTCCACTCCTGGAGAGACGGTTTCCCGACACGGTTTGACATTTTGCTCCTTTTGCAGCGGGATCTCCACGAGACTGGGAATAAGCTGCTAATCCTCCCACCCAACAGGCCCTTTAGGTGACATTAAGGCTGTCCCCATCACCCTCATGCCCTCCTGCCTCCAAAGGCGTCACTGGCCGACGCTCCACCTGCCCGTGGTGCTGGGGATGCCCTTTCTCCATGGGGTGCTGCCTGCTGCACCCCATGGAGTGGTTCATCCTGGGAATGGGGAGCGGGTGGCAGCGGTCGGGCTCCCCCAGCCCTGTGCCTCCTCAGCTGCCCTGTCCGGAGGGCTCAGCGCTGAGCTGGTCGTGGATCCTTTCCCCCTCTGCAAGGAAACTCCAAGGAAAATCCAAAGGAGTCCATCCTTTGCGCTCCCGGGCTTGCGCCTGGAGCTTCACTGCCCAGCGCCTTTGCAGCAAAACCTCCGTCTGGGATTTTCCTTTGCTGGGATGTCTCCCTGGGGTCCCAGATTAGCCGCTCCGGTGCTTTGCCGCCTGCCTCCCCATCACGCGCGGACCAGCGCGGATCCCACGGGTGGCTGGGAGCCGTGTTTTGGCTGCACAGCCCCGAAGCGCAGCACGGCCCCGAGCCCGGCGGTGGGACGTGTGTGCGTCCCCCTCCTCGCTGCATGCAAAAACCTGGCTCCCCCGGAGAGGGGCAGAGGAGGAGGAGGAGGAGGAGGCTTGATCGCAGAGATTTCTCTGGCTCCGGGCAGACGGATGCTGAGGTCCTGCCAGCATTTTTGCTGGTGCGGAGCCACAGCCCCGGGAGTGGAGAGCAGGGAAGTGCAGGCATGCAAAAATCAGTGTGAAGACATAAATCAGGCCAAGAGTGAAAGGTTAAAGAAATCCAGAGGAAGCGGAGTGATGTACGTGATAGAAAGGGGTTTCCTGTACCTACGCAGGCCACCCAGGCTCCCTTCCTGCCGGCGTAAACCTGTGAGAGCAGAAACTTTCTGCACCCCTAAGCACATTGTGGTCTGCTGGGTGGGCACGTTGTGAGCAAGTTAATACTTTGTGCTTTACAGGATGCTCTCCCCAAGCCTCTGGGGTGGTATTTCTAGGATGCCCGGGCAGCACCGCAGCCGTTGGACCCCGCGGTGGGGAGCGGGAGCGTTGCTCGGGAAGGGCAGGGTGCGATGGTGCGTGTTGGAAGCTGTGCTGCCGTGGTGCAGCCTTAAATTCTCCATCCTCTTCCCTGCCATCCTCCCTGGGCTGGTTTTCTGCAGGGGAGCCGTGCGGGCCGGCTGCCCCCCGCGTCAGGGACCGGACATCAGAGGTGGCTCTGGGAAGAGTTAAGGCTCCTGGGACAACTACCTGCAGGCCCCCACCCTGTGATCCCTGCCAGAGATAGCCTGGCCCCAGGCCAGCTGATACCTATTGTTTGCAAATGTCAGAGACTTTATCTAAACAGTGGTTCAGAGCCGGGGCTTACTGGGAGCAGGAATCCCAGATGCGCTGGGGGGGGCTCTCTGCCCTGGAGTGGGGTGCTGGGGGGGGCTGATGCTGTGCAGCGACTTGCTCCTGCGATGTGTAGCTCTGCGAATTACACCCCGCCAGCTGCTTTGTAAGGTTGGGAGACACAGATTCAGTTCATTAAGGGCTTTTGCCTGTGGCTCGAGCTGTATTTTGGTAGCGGTTCTGCCGTACCCTGCACCCCCCGGGCTGTGCCTTGGAGCTTGGTGCAGCTCTGCCTCGGGGTTTCACCCTTCTCTGGGGGGGAAAAAGCCAGCAGTTCCCTTATGGCAAGTCGCTCCCTCTTCGTGCTTCGCCTGTGGTGCAGGTTTAGGCTTTGGAAATCGGAGGCCATCGGTCACGGCGGGGTTTGTTTAGCTCGGGCACTCGGTTTTCTCGTCTTAGTTGTTTTTCCTCCTGGGTTGCCATTGCCGAGGGGTGTTCAGCGCCGCTCCCCGTGGGCACCCAGGTGTTCTGCTCGGCCGGGTGTCATGCCGTGGGAGCCACGGGCCGGCGCAGAAAACCGCGTCTGTCTTCTCCAGCGAGGTTTCGCGGCCTCTAGGTGTGTGCAGGAGATGTTGCGGGGCAGGGATTTCTTGCAGCAAGCCCTGGGTGGCAGATAACAGCGGGTGCCCATCTAAAGCCCTCCCCTATGCAAGTGGGGAGGTTCCACCTCTCCCTCTGCCTTCCCAAAACCCTGCGGCAGTGCGAGGGATGCCGGGCTGATCCGGGTATCCTCCCAGATCTCTTTCTTGGAGCGGTGGCATTTGTACCCAAGCGCTGCCCTGGCTGCCATAAGGTATAGCCCACCCTGGGACCGCAGCCTGGTGATGCTCAGCAGCACCCTGGGCGCGGCAGCCGGTGTTGGGGGAGACCAAAATCTCTTATCGGAGATTCACAAGCAAGCGAGCCCCAGGATACGGCCTGGGAAGCAGTGGCGTGGAGGGCAAAGCTCATCCTGGCTCATCCCCGAGAGCGGGGGGATGCTCCCAGTCCTACCTGACACGTGGGGACCCCACTGGGAGGGAGGATGTAGAAGTGCCTGCGCTGGGTCGGGGTGCGGGTTGGGGTCCTCGCTGCCCGTGCCGGGTGGGAAGGGGGGGAGCACGGGGCCGGCGGTGCGTGCCGGGCGCGGGGAGGTGCCCGTGGGGCAGGAGCAGCCGGTCCTGCCAGTTCTCCTCCGCGCAGGGCCGGGCGCTGGGAAGTCCCCTGAGCCACCGTCGAGGCCGGGCTGAGGGCTGATCCCCGGTCCCTCTCTGCCACCGGTTCCCTGGGTGGCCTTGTGCAAGTCACTCCCGTCTGGACATCCCTTGACTTCCAGCGGGGTGACGGGGTAACGCTCTTTCTTGGCTGGTCCTGGTTGCAAATCTTGGGAAGCAGAGACTCTGTGCTGGGGAAAGCGCCCAGAGAGCCTGGCCCTGGCTGGGAATAAAAGCTTGCGTTGCATGGGAAGGGAAGGCGAAGCCAGTGTGCTCCCTAATTGAATGCATCTTTACAAATTAATAAGGTAGAAGTGACTCTACTAAGGAAAAAAAAAAAAAAATCCACCCCAATGCGTTGGCCTGCCCCTCTAATTGTCAGTGTGGAAATCATGGGCACATGAGGACTTGCAAGCGAATGATTAAATCCGCAGCCTTATTTCAAAAGCAGAGGAAATGAGCCTCCCATGCCGGGGCTGGGGGTCGCGGGCAGCCCTTGGGCAGAGGAGCCTTTGCCGGGGGGGTTTGGCTGGCGCGGACTCCGCGAGCATCGGCGGGACCAGTGGCTCGGCATTGATTTCATCGAACGGGTTCAAGATCGCGTCAGCTTAACTGAGGACCGAGACTGACCCGCGGGGATTTTCTGGCTTTATTACTAAGGCGATGTTGTGGCTGGGCTGGGGGCGAGGGAGCTTGTCGTCCCCATCTCTGCATGGTGGGGTGGCTTGGTACAGCACTGACGCCTTTTCCAAATTTTCACCATATGTTTTGCTGTAAATAGGTAAAATCCTGAACGTACCTTGTTTAGGAGAAAGCCTTTACATCCCAGCTCTTGGCCCTGTCAGTAGCTGCAGAAGAAGAATGTTATAAGGAGCTATTCATCATTGCAATTATTTTATTAAGAGTACACAGTGTGCTTGGGAGCTAGAAGAGCTGGAGCTTTGGGATGTTTTCAGCATTATAAATACTGGTTGGTTACATCACCCAGCTTTTAAAAAATGGTATGTGTAGTCCTGGTGAAAGAGGGTTTGCAGACAACCTTGGAGAGGAGAGCTGGGTGTCTGTTCCCAGCAGGGAGAGCGGCATGGCTTCTGCTCCTGCGTCTCCCTCGGGGCCAACGGGGAGAGAAATACCTGGGCTCTGCTTGGGGGGAATTTGTGCCTGGGTGCCCATTATGGGATGGAGATGGGTGAAACGGGCTCCTGGTGGGCAGCTGAAATGTTATCCCGGGAGGTGGGTTATCTCCCCTGGCAGAGACATGGAGCCTGTAGCACATCACTGCTCCCCGCTCTGCAAACGCTCCGGGTAACCTCGTGCTGCCAAACCCCAAAACGCTGCTCCGAGGCTTGTTCTGCAGTTTTCTGTCCCGTGTGGGGACACGCGGGGGCTGCCCGCCTTGGTGTCACCCTGTGCTGCTGCGGCCGTGGTGGAGTAGCCGGTGGCGGGTCCCACGGCGGGCTGGCACCTCCGTGTGCCTTATCGCGGCCGCGCGCCGGGGCTAAAGTCCACCATGGGAAAATGCCCAGTGGACTTTTAACTGGAGTCCTCTGGTGAGCCCAGCTTAGAAACTTTTAACTGTTTCATGGCAATTTCTGCTGGAAAACAAAGAGGAGAACGGGGGAGAGGGCGGGAAGTCAGGTCCCTCGCCTCCCAGGGGTGGCGATGCGGACCATGCAGGCTGGTTGCTGGGGTTGTCACGGCACGTGTCCACCGCGCCGCTGGCTCTGCTGTCATACCCAGCCGTGCTGTGTAGTATGGGCCCCCCAAAATCTAGCTGTGGGCGTGTAGAGGCTGCACCAGGGTCACCGGACTGTGCCTCCCTGCCCGCCTCCCTGCGCTCGCCCTCCTGCTGCGCCGCCTGAAAAGATGAACCCTGTTTGCCGGGGAGGAGGTGGGCATCGCATCCATATCAATGGGCAGCTGCATCTGAATGTTGAAAGGAGACTTTGCTGCTTTTTTTGCTGTCTCGTATCTGGTTTTACCTCCTATCTCAGGTACCTGGGTGCCTGGAGGGATTTATTTCAGCATCTTCATCCTTATTCCTCTTGCCCTTTCCCTTGCTTTTCTTTTTTTTAGTATTTTTTTTCCTGCAAGTTGTGAGTCTTGTTTACTCTGGGTGGGTCTGTGGGCCATGAGCGGGTCCCTGTTGCCAGCCCAGGGCTCGAGCAGTGCCTGTGCTGGGGAAAAGCAGGGGCTTTCCCTGTGACTCCATCAAAACTGAACCGCCACCCTCCCTGCGTCACGGGGCCATCGATCCGTCCGCCACGGGGACAGGGACAGGGCGTGCTCCCCCAAAGGGCCAGGGCTGCCAGGTTTTGTGTGTGTGTGTGTAAATTCCTTTAAGAAGGGGCAAAAATGCGGGGTTTGTGGCCGTTGGGATGGGCTCAGCGTGGGACAGCATCGCTGGCCGTCCCCGCAGGCAGAGCGTTGCAGGGCAGCGGGAGAGCTGCCCGCGTGCCACGAGCTGTGCCCTCGGTGGAAGTCATTCCCGGGTGAGAAATCCCCGCTGTGGAAGCCTTTATTACCGGGCAGAGCTAGGTTTGTTTTGTTTATCATCCATTTACTTGGCTTTGGAGGGATGCCCAGATTTCTCCAATTTTGTGTGTGTGTGCGTGTGTGATTTATTAGGATTNGTTTAATTTCACTTCCTCAAACTGACAGGCCGTTTGAACAAACTTCTTTTGGATGATTTCCTCTATAGCTTTAAAGGGACGCCTAAAAATAAAGGGAAAATGTTGCAGCATGGTTAGCAATTAAAAAAAACACCCCGGTCTGTCGCTCTGACAAAGCTCAGCCCTGATTTCGGTAACGGAGAGAGCTCCGAGGGTGGAAAAAAACCAACATGATTTCACTTTTGGGTACTTAGAGCTTTTGACAGCGTTTCAGGGATCGCTGGCTTTACTTGTTTTCGCTGTAGAGCTGATGGTGCCGCGATCCCGCGCACATTTAGGCATGTTCTTCGCTTTCTGCATACGAGCGGTCCATTAAAATAGCTGTGCGTGTCTAAAGCTTTGCCAGCTCCGAGCTTTGGTTTCCTCTCTTTGGCTTGATCTGTTCCGCA
>VXBH01008204.1:26589-78614 GCA_013400035.1 Rynchops niger
TAAAAGTAATATATCCATTTAAGAAACCCTGGAATTGCAGCCTCCAGAGACTGGGGAGCAGGTAGGTGAGGGCAGAGCACCTGTAGCTGCCTGGAGCTGGGTTTGCTGCTTTTGTTCTGGTGGGTTTGTTTTTTTTTTTTTTTAAACAAGCTGGGATGTCGCAAGGGCAGCGGGGCTTTCGAAATAACCCCAGACGGGTTCTGGCCTGGGCGTTCTCCGGGGCTCGGCGCCGGGCGCGTTGCCGGCGATGGAGCCCGTGGCGCCGGGCGGCGGTGGGGAGCCCCCGCGGCGTCGGGGCGATGCTGGGGTGCAGGCAGGGACCTGGGGAACTGCTCTCTCCGCGGCCTGTTGGCAGGGAGATTGAGATGAGGGAAAACTTCCTTTTCCCCCTGTCCAAGCTATAAAAGCATGAAAGAGAGAGAGAGAGAAAGATTTCCCCCAGGGATCGGCAGTGATAAAAAGCCTCTCTCTTGAAAATCAATGAGAGAAAAGAAGTGTGTCTAATCCTGCCGGAGAAGAAAGGGAGAACATCCCTCTGCTGCGAGCCGTGCGGGGACCGCAGGGACACCAGCGTGGACGCAGCGACCCGGACGGATCCTGCCTGGTGCTGGCGGGTGACCAGGAAGGGCCAGATCCTCTGTGCAGGAGCAGAGATGCTTTTTATTGCATGGGACGCTGGGGGGTGGGCTTGGAGGAGCTCCTGGGAGCCAGCCGGGGGGTCCCTGCAGGGCTTGGGGGGGCTGGCTGTGCTGGGATGCAGGGTGCTGGCGGCAGTGTGGGGCTCGGGGGGGCTGGGGAGGTGCTGCTGGCTCTGTTGCCATCCCCGCGTTGCTCAATCCTTGCCGCCCGGCGGGGGAGAGACAAGCACAGATTTTCTTTCCCCTTTTGCCCTTGGCCGCGGGGCTGGGGGAGGCTGGAAAGGGGAGATGCAGCCCCGAGCGAGGAGGGATGCTTGTCGCCAGGGCGAGTAGCCAAGGGGCTACCGCAGCCCTTGGTCACTTTTTTTCCCAGTGGTGCAGGGGTGTGCAGCTGGCCTGGCTGTGTCCGCAGCCGTCTTTCCTCTCCTGGTACAACCGTGTCACCATTTCCTCAGTGACAACCTGCAGCATCCGAGCACAAGAGCTGCTCCATCACCCCGTCGGCGGTGGGGCGGCGGCGGCTCGGCCTCTGGTCCCAGGCTGGCAAAGTCCGAGCTGAGGCCGCCCGGTTGTCTTTATTACTGTTGTGGTTGATGATTTATTTCGAGCAGCATCCGCCCTGTCTTATGACTTGATTAAAAAAATAAAGCAAACAGCAGCGCAGCGTGGCTGCTGCGAGCCGGGGGGGTGTGTGCGTGTGTCCCTTCCCTGAGCCCCCATGGGGTTCCCAGCCCACTCCTGAGCTGTGCGGACCGGGGATGGGCAGCAGGGCTGTTCTGGGGGGGGGTTTAGCAAAAACACATGCTGGGGCTGGTCGGGCATTGGGGTGGGAGACCTCCCCGCACGCCGGGTCGCACGCCCCCCAGCAAGGCAAGGGGCAACTTTCCTGCTCCTGGGGACCCACCGCCCCCCCCATCAGTGGGGTTGGGCATCCTCTCGTAGGCTGTGGAGATTCCTCTGCTTGTGAACAATCATCTGTGTCTCCTTGAACCGAATAATGATAATCCACAGCCAAGGAAAGTCCTCATTATACTGGGATTAATGAGTTTTTGTTAAAAAAAACCCAAAACCAACAAACACAAAACAACAAAAAAACCCCCAAACCACCACCCCGCAAAGGAATACCCTTCAGGACGAAACGGGTGATGGGGTGCTGGCCCCGCTGCTGCTTCGGTGCCTGGGGAGGAAAAATAAAGCCGACATCAGGGTGTATTTGCCAGCTGCGCAGCCTGGTAGGCAGTGGGGTGGGCCGCATCCCGGGGCTGCGTGCCGGGCTCCCCCAGCAGCCTCGCCTCGGGATGTGCTCGGGATTTTGGAGACACCGTCAGCGTTTTGCTGTGGGGGAAGCGTTCTGCGCTGGCCGGCGGGCGAGCACGCAGCATCCTCCTGTGTGCCGGGTGCCTCTGAGGCATTACACGGTGCCTGCCATGTCGCGGTGTCACCTACCGCCCGTCTGCTCCTCTAGGTAACAGTGGGAAACCGGGGCTGAGATTTTTTAAATGATCATCCCGGGATGTTAGAGCTGACAGCTTCGGTGCCGGGAGTTTCTGCCCTGGCCGTCGGGGAGGGCTTTGGCAGAGCCCACCGCCCTCCGCTTGGATACGGAGGGAGCAAGTGACTCACGAACCCCTCGGAGGGAAAGAGGAGCAGGAAACTAGCTCACGGCTCTTGTGAAAGAGAGAAGCCGGCTTGATACCTATAATTAAAGCGGGTGTCAAGGAATGAAGTGCAAATTCCTCCGTGGGCATCTCACCGGGAGGGAGAGCAGCGCCTGCCAGCTGACCCCAAAGCGGCAGCTCCTCCCCGCTGCGGGGCGGCGGGGGGGCCGAGTCTGCGAGGACCAGGCGTGACCCCAAGATCCCATCCCTCCTGACCGCGCCAAGGCGATGTGGATGGCGAGGCCACCTGTGTCCTGTCCCTGTCCCATCCCCATCCCCTTCATGCTCCAGCCAGCATGAAGGAACCGGCTGTGGGAACGGTGCCCAGTGGGAATTGTGGATCTGCCCTGGTCAAAAATCTCCTGGGGAGCACCTGGGGGTTGTTGGGGACTCGGGGGGGACCTCTGGGTGCAGAGCTGGGGAGAGGCAGCGGGGCGAGGCGGGGTTTTGGGGTGCCGGCTTTGGGAATTGCAGGCGAGCAAGGGCAGGATGTGGAAGCAGCATCCGTGATGGTGTGGTGGCTTTGGGGGGAGATACGGGTCCTCAGAGGGGCTGGAGGAGACACTTGGAGACGTGTCCCACTGGGGTGCCCGCAGCACTGTCTCTGTGTCACCTCCAGGGCTGGCGTTGCCCCCCAGCACCCCTCTGAGGGGAAGGGAAACTGAGGCATGGGGATAATGGCATGTGTATGCTCTACCCGAGTGCTGAGCACGTGCGTGGTGGCTCCTGGCTCTTGCATGGTCCCTTCTTCTCCAGCCGCTCCTACCTGCGAGCCCCGGGTTGGTGCCAGGAGCAGGCAGGCAGCCAGGGGGGGGGGTATCCCTTGGTTGGTCCCCGCCGCCGCGAGCGCCTTTCCCAGCAAGTGTCAAATCTGCTGAGCAGACGGAAAAAAAAAAAAGAAAGAAAAAAAGAAAAAACAAAACCAAAAAACAAACCACCCAACCCAATAATACAAGGAAGAAATGCTGGTGTGTCCTGGGTGGATTAGTCGAGACTCCTCGCTGGATTCCTCCGAAGGGAGGTGCTCGGGCTGGAAGCCGGCCACCAGCCGGGCCTGCCACATTTTTCCTGGATTCTCTTACCATTTGGGGACTGAACTTTTGTCTGGAACAAAAAAAAAAAAAAAAATAAAAAAAAAGTATTTTTAACTTGGTTGTGTCTAAAGCTCATCTCGGCTTTGGGCTGTGCCCGGCTTTTTCCTGGCCCAGCGTGCGGTGAGGTGGATGCGCTGGCAGGTGAGGGCCACGTCCTCCATCCTGGGGCCGGGAGGAGGAAGCGAGAGAAGGAAACGTCGTTCTGATGCAAAAAAAACCCCCAAAACTAGTTTCCTCCCTCTTGGCCCCATTGCCCGACATACATAGCAGGAGTATGGAGCAACAGCACTGGTATGTCGGGACCAAAGCAGCAGCGATGGAGACATAGGCGAGAAAATCTGGTGTTAAGATAGAAGAAATAGAGGGAAGGGGATAAATACTGGAGAAAGGCTTGTAGCCCCCATCACGCAGGACTGACGGACCCAGATAAACAATTGCCTTGGAAACAGCCATTGAAGTGTGCGATGTTTCTGTCTCCAGGTGCTCGTTTCCCTCCCAGCTGCGCAGCCGTCGCTGGGCACCAGCACCCCTGGGCTCCGTGTGCCCCTGGGCTGGCTACCGGCACGCTGCCTGGGGAGCCGGAGCCCGGCTCAGCCTGGCCGAGCGATCCCGCGGGATGACGCTGAGCCCACAGCTCCGCAGGGCAGGGATGAGGCCGGCGAGGTGCTGCTGCGGCTCCGTTGTTTATCGTAGGGTTGCCAGACGCGGTGCAGCTCTGCGGGGCTGCGAGCTCGCTTCCCCCGCTCGGGGACGGAGCTTGCCCAAGCCAGCGGGACAATCCGGGCTATGTTTTCATAATTAAAACAAATAAAACAAACCCATACGCGCTCGGGAAGAGTCGAGCTGAATATTGTTTCCTCGCCGAGTTTTTCCCTTTTGTCGCTCACACGCGGGTTTGTTGTTGTTGGCTGCTCCCGAGGCCGCGGTCTCGTGTGCCGGGTTGCTGCTGGCCCACAGCGGGATGCCCGGGAAGCCGGTGCGGGGTGGCCGGCGCTGGGCTCTGACCGCCGGGCTAGCGTGGGTTTTGCTTGGTAGCCCGTGTGGGTTTGTTCCTGGAAAGCCGGTGGAGGAGGGTGGCTGCGCAAGGCAGTGGCCGCGGGGTGCTTTTGCGAAGTGAAGAGATGCTGCTGCTTGTGGGACTGGCCATGGGTGAAATAAAAGGCTGGGGTTCCTACAGAGGGCTGCCAGGCGACTTTCCAGCAGAGATCAGCATCACTCGCAGTTCGTTGCCTGCAGCATCCGTCCCCGAAGGGACCGCACCGTGGTCCAGCAGCATCACTCCTGCGCGGGGTCTGGGACCTGCAAGTGCCGCAGCATCTGGCAGGACGGGCAGGCGTTGTGGTTTCTTTGGGGGGGCAGCTCTGGCTCCCGGCTCCCACCCAGGGCTTTGAGCAAACATTGCCCTGAGGTAGGGGAGGGGAGATGCGGGGGGATGCGGCTGCAGCAGTTGGGTGCTGCGTCGACTGGGCAGAGTCACTGCGTTCCCAGGTGATGCTGGATGTTCTCGCCGGAAGGGACATCGCTTATTTGGGAGGGGATATGTCCATGGGTGTATGTATGCACACAGGGAGAGGGCATGGATGTCCGCGCTCATGGTGTTGGCAGGTTTTCACCCTGCTGCTTTCTGGCCGGCACCAGCCCGGCTGGGGATGCTGCGGGGAGGGATGCGTGCGGGGTGCGGTGTCACGCAGGGGGAAGGTGCCCTCCTCCCCTCGTGCCGAGCTGTGTGCAGACACGTTCCTATGGGAAGCATGCGGCAGGTAATCCAGTGCCAGATGGGTATTTGCTTCCGTTTCCCTGGCCCCCGGTGACCCGTGCAGCTCCTGCACCGTCAGCCAGGCAGCGCTCAGTGGTGTGGCCGGACCCCCGTGGGGACAGCCCTGAAGCCTCCCCTGGGAGCACGGCATGGGGGCGGCGGGCAGGGGGCCGGTGGCACGGCTTGCCAGCCTTGTGCAGCCGTGCAGAAACACCTTGCAGAGCACCGGCAGCGCTGCGCGGGCACCAGTGCAGCGAGCTGTGCAAGGGCTCTGCACGCACCCAGCCGGCTGAGCACACCCACCCCTGCCTAGCGGGGCATGGCTTAAAGCTGGGCTTAGGAGGTCAAAATCTAGCTAATGAGTTAATGGCAATTAATTAACTCCAGGGCACTTTACAAATATTAAAACAATTGTTTGGCTGCGAGCGAGGTCCATACAATTACCCCACCTTACAGACTGAGGCGCTGAGGTGTGGAGCAGCCGTGCACCCGCAGTCGAGGTGCGTTAGCATCAGGGCTGCGACTGAAGCCGGGGGCTGGTTCTGCTCCTGTTGACGTGGTGACCAGTCACCCAGGGTTTTGGGCAGGGCAAGGTCAGATGCCATCGAAGGCTCCCATCCACTTTTCTGGGGACGCAAACTGCACCCTGTGGACTTTGGAGCCTGAGCATCTCTTTGCCTGCTCCATCCCTGTGTGCGTTGTAGGGGGGGTCAGCCATAGCCGTGATGCTCTCGGTAACCACCGCCTGCGCGATCTCGTGTCTGGTGGCTTTTTGCCGTGGTCCCCAGAAGCAGCAGCAGCGTCTGCCGTTGTGCAGAGGGTCCCTCCGAGGGCTCGGGCTCCTCGCCGGCTGCGGGGAGGTGGGCAGCAGGGTTTGTGCAGGAACAGCTGTTTTTAAATCCCTCCGGACAGAATGCTCAGAATGCTTTGCCCCTCATGTGCTTGCTGTTTGTTTGTTTGTTTATTTACTTAATTTGGTGGCCTGAGAAGTACGTAGAAGTGCTGCAAACAGCAACTAATTTTGTTGGCTGTTTGGGGAGGGAAGGGATTAAATCTCAGAGGCCCATTGTGCGAGCAGAGCTAATTTTAGGCCTCTGATCTTAAAATAGAAGAAAGGAAAGAAAAAAAAATAATTAGGCATTTTCCCCTGGGCCGAGGGAAAACAGTTTGCCGGCATGGGCTGACCACCTGTGAGGTGGCCCCAAGGAAGAGACGCGGCTGCTGCTGGCCAAAGTCAACATGGGAGGTGGCCAGGGCTGCTCTGGGCTGGCCATGGCCACCGCTGGGAAAGGGCACGGTGGAGAGTGGTGTAGGGACAAGGCGAGGATTTACCCCTTGGTCTAACGGCTGCAGGGACAAGGGGGTGCTTGGCTGCACTGGATGCGGGCTGGGGACCAATGGGGACCTGTGGCCATGCCGAGCGAGTGGCTGGTTGCCACAACCCACCCCAATGGCTTAGGGCCGGTCCAGCTCCTGCTGGGGAAGGTTCCTGGCCAAGCCAGGTGGGGCTGGTGTTTGCAGACCCTCGTGGCCGTGACAGCCTGCGCAGGGGTGACCCCGGCTCTGTCTCTGCATCCTTCCCCCTCGACGTTAAAAAAGGCAGAGGGAAGTGTCCCCGCGATGGGCCGGCTCCACAGAGGCTGGATCCCATTTTGTGGCGGGTCTAGGCATCCTGTGAGCAAATATTCTGGCTATATTAAAATGCTTGGGATTTTCTAGCGAATTGAAGCTCTCCGAGCCGTGCCAAGAACAATTCAGCAGCCTCCAAAACTAGCTTTCCCTGAGGATTATTTGTTCCTCTTGCCAGAAGGATTGTTGAGAACTGGTAGATTCAGGTGACTCAGCCCAGCGTGACCTGACGGTCTCGTCCCGGGCGGGCTGGCCGCTCGCTCCCGCTGCCGCGTGGGGACCAAGCTATGCCATGCCGTGCCGTGGGGTCCCTGCTCCCCGTGGCACAGCCCCGGGAGGGAGCTCGGCGGAGGCTGACAGCTTGCGGGGCATCTCGAAAACATCCCGTGAGCTCCTCACCCCTCTGTGGGCTTCTTTCTCCCTTCTCCCCGGGAAAACTCTTGCAAAGGTGTTGACGCGCTCGGGGGATGCTCGGCGTGCGAGCTCAGGAGGAGCAGCCTGCGGTCGGCTCGGTCCCCCCCCCGAGCACCCACCAAACCCTCCTGCTGCTGCCAGAGCCTCTCCTCACCTGCCTGGCTCCGAGGGGACGGAAACCTGCTCCTAAGGACAGAGCGGGAATAATTCTGGCTGTTACCTTAATAACAAACGCAGGGAACGCTGCGAGCTGCCGTTGTGCCAGAAGTAGCAAAAAAATGTGAGGCATGCGTTTAGGCAGAGCTTCAGTCTCTGGGTGTTTTTGGAGGTGGTGGTGGTGGGGGAATATACACAAGGCTGTTTTCTTTTGGTTAAAACCTCTTTTGTGATCCCCTCCTTTTGGATAGCTCGCTGACTTTCAACAGCTCACGCAGTAGGTGGATGTTTGTGCTTGGAGATGTTTTTCCATGTGCTTCCCGTAGCTCCGCTGGCAGGTTTCGGGATGGAAGAGAGAGGTAGGCTGCTTTAATATCATATGATAACATGAAATTAGCTCCGCTTGACATAAATTGAGACACCCCAGCACTCTTAGGGCTGGGTAGGGCTTGCTGGGGGTTTCTGGCCTCCGTCCCCTCTGCGCAGGGCGGGCGCCGGAGCCCGTGTCTCTCTGTGCCCGCACGGCTATTTTCTCCCCTAATCCTTTGCCTGCAGAGGGTGAATTCCAGCTCACGGTGGGAATTTAGGTCAAAGGTGCTTTTAGTTCAGAGAAATATGATCAAATTAGGGCCTTTTCTGTTTGCTTCTGTGTTTTTTGTTCTGTTTTGTTTTGTTTTGTTTTCCAAAGGGACTTGCTTAGGCAGGGCTGCAAGAAGAGCTTGGCAGATAGATGGTCAGATCCTGAGCATCCTTAAATCAGGACAGCGCTGCCTTTGCTGGCGGCAGGGCTGGGATTTCAGCTGGAAAGGTCAGAATTGGTCCAGAGTTGGTCCTCAGCTGGGGATGGTGTTTCTGGCCCTGCCTGGACGGGAGAGGTGTGGGTGCAGCCGGCAGAGCCCCCAGCCCACGGCATCCCCTGCGAGTCCCCCCTGGGGGGGTTGGCTCAGGGGCTTCCCTGGCCTGGGGGTTGGAGGGATTAATATCTTATCCCTTGGGAAAAGAGACTGCGTCCCGCTGGTTGTGAGCTGGGAGGTTTCCACCTCAGTCCTGGGGAAGGGGGGAGTTTGTTCCTACTCCTCCACTGGCCCAGCTCCCCCGGGAAGCGCTGGCGGGGTGCTCCCCCTCCCAGCGTCACCCATGCTCCGGGTGGGATCCCACGGGAGCTTCCTCTGACCCTGCTTGTGCTGTGGCTGCCCTTTGGGTCAGGACGGGCTTGGCGAGGCGCCGACCGTACGGAGGGTGCTGAGCCCTTTGCGGGATGGATGCGCCAGCCCAAAGGCGCCGTCTCCCGGAGCAGGAGGCAGCGGCTGGAAAAGGGTGGATGCCCGACCGCTTTTACGCTGATCCAGTGAACCGGCCATTACCGTCATTCCCAGCCAGCGCGGGCTTCTGGGCCCCTCTGCAGCGGCTCCGTCGCCGCACTTGAGGCAGCATTGCGCTGGCTGCGCTGTCGGCCGGCAGAAACAGCCGCCAGCGGAGAGGAGGCGCAGGGAAATCCGGCCTTCCGCTAGCGGCAGGCGTGAGGAGCGGCGGGGAGGACAGTAATTAGGTTTGTGGTTAAGCACCTCATCCGCTGGGACCTCTTCGCTGAGAAGAGAACGCCGTACTTGTGCCAAAAATCAGACGTCGCGATGCTGGGGCGTTAATCTGCTCCGGTCCGTCTCTGTGGGACGGGAGCATCCCGCAGCCGTGGTCCTCCCTGCAGCCCGGGGGGAGGATGCTCAGGACGTGTCCCTTTGAAAGCATTGGGGCTGAGCCGACAGAGCGGAGAGGAAGACATCTCCCTGCAGCTCAGACCTCTGGGATGGCTAATAATAATCTCTCCTGGGCTGCCGGGAGCGTTCATTCATGAATATTTGCAAAGTGCCGTCAGGTTTCGTAGGCAGGCAGGCACCGCGCGCGTGGGCTCGCTCCCAGCCATCGCACGCTCGGTGACCGTGGCCCGTGGGGATGGCACCCACTGGATCACGGGGGGCTGAGCCTGGTGGGGCGGCAGTGGCCACGGAGCAGCTCTGCCTGGGCCGCGCTGGGCTCTGGCGGTGCTGGATCCCGTTGCCATCCTCCCTGAACCACGCGCAGAGCTCGCCTGTGGGTGAGAGCGGGGGAAGAAGGGGCAGGTGGATGGCAGGTTCTCGCTGTAAATAGCCTAAAAAAGAAGCTTTTATGAAGAAATACATTAGTTGTCGTCTGCTGTCTTAGCCAAGCTGCTGCAGCCTCTCAAAAACTGTTTGTTTTCATCCCTGACATTAATGTGAGGTCTAAAATAAGAGCTGCAATTTCCAGACACTTTTAGTATTAGTGATAGGCAGGAGTTAACCATTCAAGCTTAAATTAATTGTGCTGTGGTGTGGTGGGTTTTTTTGGTGGTTTTATTTTTGGTTTTTTTTTTTTTTTATTGATGCATAATGTATAATGAGAAAAAGTGAAAAAATAATTAAAGTCTGAAGAGCACTGCATGGATTCATTCATTATGAAATCTGGGTCAGCAGCCGGAGAAGGAAAACAAGGAGGGGGGTGCTGCTGGAGTGGAAAAACAGGACTTCAGAAGCGCTGCAGGCATCGGAGGAATTCGCGAAAGGCCCTTTTCAGGCAGCCTGGGAAATCCGAAGTTGCATGGCGGCGGCCCCCCGAGGAGGAGCGTGCCTCCCCGGGATGTGGCGGGGCGAGCGGGGCTCCGCACCTCGCTTGCGAGGGGATTCCCTCGCCCGTCTCTGCTCCTGGGTTCTCTTTCAGACCTGGGGTGGGGGCAGGCGCTGCCGTGCTGAGCCAGCAGATCTGTGCCGGGGTGACGGAGGGGAGAGACCGGAGAGGCGGAAAGGGCCGTGCTGGGTGTTTGCGAAGCTGGGGTTCAACAACAGTGTGTTTCCAAAAGGCTGTGATTGCTGCCAGCATCCCTGTGCTGCCGGTGTCACGAGCATCCTGGTACCATGAGCATCCCCGTGAGACAAGCATCCCTGTGCCGCCAGCATCCCAGTGCCATGAGCATCCCTGTGCCGCCAGCATCCCGATACCGTGAGCATCCCTGTGCCGCCAGCATCCCGATACCGTGAGCGTCCCTGTGCCGCCAGCATCCCAATACTGTGAGCATCCCTGTGCCATGAGCATCCCCGTGCCAACGAGCTGGTGCACCTGGGAGCTTTCGGCTCCTGGTGCGCTGAGCGCCTGGCAGGAGGGCTAGTGAACAGGCAGCCGGGCTTTGTGGACAGGCAGAAATGAGACCGTGGCCATGGCCAGCTCGGTCTGCGGCTCACTGGACCATGGCAAGGGGCAGGCAGCTCGCAGGCACCCTGAAAACCCCGTTTTTACGCAGCAGCGTGCGTGTTTCCACGCAGTAGAGTTTGGAGCGTTGCAGCGAGGGGCTTGCAGCGTCGGATGCCGTGGAGGTGGCGGGGAGGCGCGGGCTCCGCTCGCCCGCCGGGGCTGCTGCCGGCCCTCCTGCGCGGCCACCAGCAAAGTCACTCGGTTTTGGGTCCTTGTCTAGGACACAGCTAATTGACTTGCAAAGAGTGCGGTTGAAACTTGGAGTCTTCCCCGTTGGCAGGAAGCATGGAGGTTTCAAACCGTGCTTTTGTACTGATTTAGGAGAAAAATATAGTACTTCTGGAATTTAATCACAAAATGGAAATTCCTCTCCTTCCTCTTGCTCCGTCCACAGGAAATACGGTCCAAATTGATTGGACTTTGCACACAATCGGCATTCATCCTTGGGAAATACTTCCATCATAGGAGCATTCATCCTTGAGAAATAATTTTCAGACCCAGTCAGATTAAGTGCTCTTCAGGGCAAGGACTCTCCATCCCAGTCCCCAGCAGAATGGAGACGTGATCCCGGTGGGAGCTTTTGGGTTTTCCCTTCAAGCAAATATTAATTCTGGCAGCGACAGGACAACTTCCCTCCTGTTTTACCCCACTAAACAGCCACATAAGCGTCGAGGCGTGCGCCACAAACCCAGATTCGCGCACGCTCCTGGGGAAGCCCTCCGGTCTCGCTCGCGTACACGCACAGTTTTATCTTTCTCTGAAGATACATTTCCTGCTCTCTGATCTACTCGGATCTGCTTGCATCATGTGGAGACCATAAATAAATTGATGTTGAATTTAGATGCTTGTGTTGTAGCAGCGAGGATGATATAATCCTGCGCGCAGCGGACATGGCAGAATGGGATGGGTTTAAGGATGGATATAAATGTGTATTGATTGCCTGGCTGCTGTGGTGCATACGGATCTGCTTTTCCCCTCCTAGTGAACTTCCCAGGGGCCGATCCAGCTTCGTGCGAGGGCTGTGGAGGTTGGACGAGTGGGAAATTTGTCCCTGCGGAGCAGAGCAGGGGGTTGGAGCTGGGGGGGCGGGTGTCCCTCCAGGCTCCGGATCAGTGGGGCTGCATTGGTGTGTCCAGGGATGCAGCGTGCCGGTGGCTACCGCCGTTACCCTTTGTGGTCCTTCTTCCCCGGGCAGTGGCATCGCTGGCTGTCACACTTTCTCTTGAGATATCTGGTTTCCCTCCTGCAAAGGCTGGCCTGATTTATTTCCAGGCGATGCAAAAGGGATGCTTTGGGGTGGGGAGTGCTGGGAAGAAACGGTTAAACCGGAGATGCCGGGATGTTTTCCCACACGGTGAATGGGGGGGGGAACACAGAACACGTATTGAATCGGAGGGAAGTAATAACGCTTCTAATTTTCCTGTGTGATTTAATAAAAATGTAAATTGACTTCGGGTGGATGACTCACTATGGAGGGTGGTGTCGATCAAGATTAATTGGTGGCTGCACAAAACCAGTTGGGCTTTGTTCCTTCCCCTCTAAGGCAACTGGAATGGCTCCGTGGTGATGGTGAGGCGGTAGCCTGGCCCCGGGGCTACCAGATCCCCCTGCCAGATAGCCGCGAGCCCCTCGACCTGTTTGGCCCCAGCATTTTGAGGCAGGGCGCAGGGGGATGTCGGGTGGGCGATGCCTTGTCTCTTTACCTGGTGTTGGTGGGTGTCTCCCAGCGGGACCCCAAGCCCCGAGAGTGGGGTGCTGGTGGGGTGCCAGGTGTCTGCCCAGGACTTGCTGCGGCAGGAGCTTGGGGCAGGATTTGGCCCCGTAGCAGGAGGATCTTCCATCCGCCCACTCCTGCACGAAAGCGTGCCAGGATGCTGCACTCTGACCCGGGTTCAGCTCTGGACACTAATGGATTACAAATAACAATAATAAATTACAGGAGATGGGATAATCTACCTACTGTAATGTTGTATTACCATGACTGTTAGTTATATATTAATGTATAATTGTATTACGTTAGCTACATATGCATAAACCTCATGCTTCAGGGCCTCAGCCAGCCTTTAACTCTCTGTGGTTCACAAAGAAAACTTCAGCCGGGGCTGGTTATCCCACGCAGCACCGCTGGCATCGACGGTGCCCTCTGCCGAGGCATCTCCCCTGGTTTTGCTGCCTGGTGCTGCCGACGAGACGAGAGCATCGCTGCTGCCTCGTGCCCCAGCCCTCCCGCGGGTACCCGCATCCCCATCTCCCCGGAACGCCGGTGGAGAGATGCGGTCCTGAGAGCAGGAGCAGGGATGTGAGGGGTGCGGGGCGTACGGGATCTCTACATCTTGTAACGGCAGGTCAGGGAGAAGGGGGGAGTCAAGCCCCCTGCAGCCCCCTTTCACCCCTGGCCCTGTTTTGCTTCGGCTTCACACCTGAGCGGCGCGAGAGGGGGCTGCGGCATGTGGTGCTGCGACTGCTCCCCAGCAGATACTTGGCGTGACCAAGACCCAGTTCTGTCGAAAGTAATGAAGTGCGAGCCCTTCCCTTCAGTTATTTTTAATGCTCTGAACGGTTCTGCTCAGGCTCGGGTAAATCCGAGCGAGCTGCCTTTTGTTTGCAGAGCTCCCCCCACCCCGCGCCGCTGGATTGCTCCTGTTGGGGCAAGTTACTTGTTCGGCTCGATGGCCTCCGCTGTGTTTGGTTTTGGGCACTCCCCAGTCTGATTGGCGTGGGTGCAGATGCTTTCCCCAGTGCTGTGACTGGGACTGAGGGTCTGGGGGTGCGGATCGGAGCCCGTGCTGGGGACGATGCGCGGGGCAGCCGAGGAAGATGGGCTGGGGGCTCTGTCCCTGCCCTGCCAGGGGACAGCCTGGCTTTTAACAGCTTGCTCTGCGTTTTCTGGGGACATCGATGTCCTCTTCACCGGTCCTGCCCTCTACCGAGTGGTGCCTGTGGGCTTCCAGCCTGCGGGGTGGGCAGTGCGGCATTGGGAGGGATGGGAGATGGGAATTTCTGCCCCACTCCCCTTCCCATCCCGGCACAGCCCTCCTCGCCATCCTGCCTTTCATTCTTGATCCCTTTCTCCTCTCTTCTCCCGAGAGCGCGAGAAGCAGAGGCAGGAAACGCAGCCTGCTGCCAGATGGCTAGAAATGTAGCATCTGTAATACTTTATCAGAAGAAATTACAGCCGAATCTCTCTCCCTGATTAAACAGCCTGTCCAGATCCCCCGCGAGCCAGCTGGACAGTCTCACCCTCTCACGACAGGCGGGGAAGTGACCGGAGCTGGGGACACGAGGCAGAGGGATGCTTGGATGGGGAAGGAATTGGACGGAACGTTCCTGCAGTGGGATGTGCATCCCTTGGGCATGCTGTCGCCTCCCTGGGCACGTCCTGCCTGGTGCCAGCTCCTGTCCTTCCCTTTCCCATGGGTGTCCATGGGGTGTGGAAGCCAGCACCCCTCCCTCGGAGAAGGAGGAGCGGAGGAGTTGCCGTTTCCCCTTTCTTGTTGGTTTTCCAAATCTTTTCGCCTTTAAAAAACTCTACGCAGTGATGCCAAGCCGCCCCGCGGGCTGATGACATTTTGCTTTTGGACGTTGTTGTTGTGAAAAGGTAGAGTGGGGCGGGGGGAAGGGGGCACAGTCAACACCCCCGGCTGGGTGCGGCATCACCCCCCTGGCCTCCCAGCTCTCCCCGACCCGTGGCCAGGGATGCTGTAAAAACTGCCTGCAAAAAGGAGACAGGCAGCGAGGTTTGGCAAGAAGGGAAACTGAGGCAGGGTGTCGGGCTGTCTCGAAGATCTGAAAGGTCATCTGAAAAAGCTAGCGAGAGGCAGATCCAGAGTTTAAGCCTCTGAGCAACCTGTCCTCTGGCTCACCCTGCCCTCGCGCTTGTGCTGAGCGCGGGGGCCAAAGCACGGTGCTACCGGTTTCAGTGGACTTGGCGTACGGACGACTTTTCTATGAGTTCACTCTGTCTGGCTGGCGAAACGCAGGCGTGGACTAATGCCACTAATTTCCACTAATGCTGGTGGAAAAATCTCTTGCTGGCACGAGCGGGGACCGGTTTCCCAGGCTGCTGCGTGCAGGGGGGCGAGCGGCTGTGTGGGGCCGGGGAGAGGGGGGACACGCTGCCTTCCAGAGGAATTCGCATCCGGGCGTACGAAGCCGTTTGCTTCCCCGATTTGCTGTCCCAGTATTTGAAGTGGTGACCGGATTTTTTTTTTTTCCTAAACAGAAAACAGGAGGAATCGGTGCTCTTAAATGCGTGGAATTAGCTGTAGGCTGTAGGAGGTTTGTGTATGAAACACCTTAAATAGCGGCAGAGAGGTGTTGAGCGTCTGCGTGTGAGAGGGAAGGATTCGGCGTCTGAACGTGGCCTGACACGGGACGCTTTTGGCTGGTGCTGCATCCCCGTGTCGCATCCCCGTGTCGCATCCCCGTGCCGCATCCCTGTGCCGCATCCCCATAGGGACCGAGCCAGCTCGTGGTAATCCCCAGCCATGCTCAGCCCCGGTTGTCCCTCTGCCCTTGGAAGGGAAGAAATGCCTGTCCCAAGAAAGGCACCAAAAAAGCATACTTTTCCCCTCAAACCCAGCGGGGTTTAGCCGAAGGGATGCAGGCGGAGCAGTGATTTGAGCGGGGCTTGGGGTCTCCCGGCGCTCGGTGTAGCCCTGGGGTCTCGGGAAGGGTTGTGGCCACCGGGTCCTGCCTGGAGGAGGATGGAGAAGGAGCTTCCCTGGGTGGTGAAGCCTTCCTCCCGCAGCATCCTCACGGGGGGCTGAGCTGGAGGAGGGGAACCGTACACCTGGAGAAACATTATCCCTTTCCTTGCCCGTAAATATTTCACGAGCAGATTAAAAATTTAAGCCAAAATGAGCCCTGCCATCAGAAGAAACCGGCTTGGTTTCAAGTTCTGTTTAAGTATTTTTCTTTATAATGTAGCTGTGTCAATTAGAAAATGACATTGCTATTTAAAATGCTGTTCCGTAGCCCTCTTTAATTAAGGCAGCGATATAATACCAATCTGCTCTCATTAATGAATTTTTAACAATCAAAATGAGAGCTGAATGACGCACAGTTGGATTTGCGGCGCGGGTGTTTTCTCCCGGTGCCTCCAAACAGCAGAGTTAAAGGAGCAGCGGCTGGTGTGGGAGGAAGGCTGCTCTTCCTCGGGTGGCCTCGGCAGTGGGCCGAGCTGCTGGAGAAGCATCTCAGATGCCGCGTGGTGGGTGTTGAAGGGCTTCAGCCCTCCGCTGGCATCGGAGAGCCGTCCTAGAGGGAGAAGGTCCTTCTGAAGCCGATGGGGGGCTTTGTGGGAGCGCCGTGAAAAAGCAAAGACGCACGCTGAAGTCTTGCAGGAGCTTGGTCACAGTTCTTTCCTTGTCCCCCCCCCAGCCCAGCAGTCCCCAGCAGTAATGCGGCTGAAACGAGGGATGCCAACAGGACTGGGAGCCCAGTGGCCACCTTGGGGGCTGCATCTAAACAGGCTGAGAGAGCTGGGGGGGTTCAGCCTGGAGAAGAGAAGGCTCCGGGGAGACCTCAGAGTCCCTTCCAGTCCCTCAAGGGGCTCCAGGAAAGCTGGGGAGGGACTCTGGAGCAGGGAGGGGAGCCGTGGGATGAGGGGTGATGGTTTTAAACTGAAAGAAGGGAGATTTAGGAAGAAACTCTTTGCTGTGAGGGGGGTGAGCCCCTGGCCCAGGTTGCCCAGAGAAGCTGTGGCTGCCCCATCCCTGGAGGGGTTCAAGGCCAGGTTGGACGGGGCTTGGAGCAACCTGGGCTGGTGGGAGGTGTCCCTGCCCAGGGCAGGGGGTGGCCCTGGGTGGGCTTTAAGGACCCTTCCACCCCAAGCCATTCAATGATTCTATGCTGCTTCCAGTGAAGCGCATCCTCGCTGCCCCGACTCGCCTGGCATCCTTGGAGCATCCCCTGGCCCAGTTTCCCCCGGAGATCCAGCAATGCCGCTGTTTTGCTGCGGCAGCAAAGCGACGATGCAGTGCCAGAGTGCGTGGCTTTCTGACCCAAAATAAATACCTAATTGCAGCCTTCTTTCCCGCAAAGCCATTCTTTTTTTTTTTTTTTTTTTGTGTGTGTGTGTGTTTTGACAAGGCAGGGCAGATTAAAGATGCTCCCGCACCGTGGCTCGTGCTAATTGTCTCCCATTGTTTGAGCAGGAAGCCTTTTTTCCGCGGCAGTTATTATCTGTGATTGCTGGAGGAGCTCTCTCTCCCCTCTGGTTCTTCCTTCGAGGAGGCAAAACAAAACCAGGAATTTCTTTGAATAATAAAAAAATTAGCCAGGCGTGAAAAGCTTAAGTGCAATCATTTCCGTGGCCTGTTTTGATTCAAGTTGATATGATTTCTTTGCTCTCTTATCCTTCCTCCCCCTTTTCCTCTTTGGCGTCCACTCTTTGCTCAGTCCTTTCCCTGATGAATTCGGGGTTTTCAGGGAAGCGTGCGCATCGAGTGAGCAGCATCCCTGCTGGACCTGCTGTCGGAGCAGGGTGGCCGCGGGCTGGAGAGCATCGTCTGTCCCCTGCTCCAGCCCGGTGGCCGAGCGGATTCAGCCCTGGCTGGGCTGCGGTGCAGGTGCCGTGGGGGAATTCTACAATTCCCTTCCTTCTCCCGGTGTCCCCCTGCTCTTGCCGGGACCAGGGGTGGTGGCAGTGCTGTCCCAGGCGTCTGGTGATGCTCGTGAGGAGGACGTGGCCCCGACTGCCCAGCCTCAGGCTCCCGGCTGAGCCACACGAGTGGCAAAGTTTGCTTTATCTTAGTGGCGAAAGTTTTGCTTTAGAATAGTTTAATGTCGAGTTGAAATGACCAGTCCGGAGGGGCAGGGGCTCCCCCCTGCACCTCCCTCGCCTGCGAGAGAGCGGGGAGAGTGGGTTGAGGTTTCCTGGCTGGGTTTTTGTTGCCATAGGGAAGAGAATCGAAGCCTGGAAACCATCTTGTGGGTGAAGGGAGGAAGTGTTAATGTCTAGGAAAACAAGAGAGAAAATAGCAGCGGCACGCTGGCGTCCAAGCCCCGGCGCGAGGCGGTGCAGATCCTCCCGGCAGATGGGAAGGGCCGACAGGGTCGTGTTGGCCCTTCCTGGCATATGTGTGCCCCGGGCTACTGGCCAGCGTGGGCAGCGGCCACGGGCCCAGGGAGCGGGGCAACCGTCCCCAAAGCTCCGGCTCCCTTCCCTTCTTGCAGCGCTGGGAGGGAGACGAATGTATTCATAGCGAAAAACAAGAAAAAAAAAAAAAAGGAAATATATTCTCTGGTGATTTCAAGAGGAGGAGAGAGAAGCAAAGGCGGCTTTGAGCTTTTGCCCAGGAATAGCCAGAGATCTGCTGGGAGGCTTACGTCCCACTGTCGATAATTTTGGAGCTGAATCATCTGCATTTTTGCTGCTCCTGAGACAGCGTCAGGAATAAGCGTCCCCAGGGTGTCAGAGGCACATTTTTGTGTGTTGACAATGGACCCGATTAAGAAAAACATCCCAAATGACATCTAACGCCGACATCCTTGAAGTCTGGACTCTTGTTGCTCATCTCCCATTCAGACACCTCTCAGGGATGTGCGTGGCCGTGGTTGTTTTTGCAGACAGATGGAGGGATGAGTTAGAGGAGCCTGTTCCTCCTCGCTCACCTCCGTGCAAACACGCTCTGGTCTCCGTGCCCGGCCGGGGCAGGCGGTGGCACTGTGACGGGCTCTGGTGTGGGGATGCGTCCGTGAGCCGGGCAGAGCTGCAGGGTGTTTTCCCCCCTTTTTTAGGGTTCCCCCTTTTTCAGGGTCCCCTGAGCTCGTGCTGCTGGGTACCGCAGGGGAACCGGCTGCTCCTGGGGCCACGTGTGCCTGGAGCCCCGGGGTTGACCTGTCCTCTTGGCTGGAGCATCGCCCTGTATCACCCCAAATGGCGGGACATTTGCTTTCCACACTCCGCCTTTCACCTCCCGCCACGGGGTCTCATGGGATGCGGCAGCGTGGGGGGATGATGCGCGTCCGTATCGGTTGGAGCCAGCCCTGTGCTCGCGCTGGACTGTGGGATGATTAAAACCGATGTGCGAATTGCCGAGGGAGGGGAGATGGAGCAGTGGGGTGGTGCCGTCTCTGGGGGTTCTGCTTCAGTGGGGTGGCCCTGATGATGCTGGAGCTGTCGGGGGGCTGGGAGAGCTCGGGTGGGTGCCGACCCGCGTTCAGCGCAGCGCAGGGAGCAGCTGGAGCGTGCGGCCGGCTGCATCGCCAGCCCCTCTGGCCACCGGCAGCCCTGCTCAGGTGTCCGGCCAGTTTGACCCCAAGCCAGCGCAGGGTAGGGTCAGGCAGCGGTCGCCCGAACCGTGGCCTCGCAGGGACGGTACCCCCGTGACCCCCCGCTGCCACCGCCGTGGCGAGGGGCAGGTGTGCCCAGCCAGGGCTTTCCCCGCGGCGGCCGTTTGGAAGCAGCCATCAGAGCCGGTTAACGTAAGCTTGTGCACAAGCCAGCCCCGGTACTCGGGGTGCAGGGGTGCGACCTGCCCAGCGGCACCCATCGCTGAGCACCTGCCTGCAGACGGGGCAACACGGGGACGGCTTAACCCATCCTTCGCCGGGCGGTGATGCCGGGCACCACGGCTGCCGGATGCGTGCTTCGGGGACGGAGAAGCCCTGCAAGCGCTTCGTGACTCATTGCTTGCATGAAAGCCGCAGGCGGAGGAGAGGGGGCACGGCCGCGCCGCTCCTCGGGGAGCTGAGCTGGGTCAAGGCTGGCTGGCGCTGCAAAAAGCCGAGCCCTGGCTGCTCCCCAAGAGGCACGGGGGAACAGACTGCTCCGAGGAGAGAAATGCCTTTTGTCACCCAGCCTGGTATCAGACATTCGCTGTAGGGCCTCCTCTGTCGCGTCGGCTGCTTCTGAAGCGTCTCTGCAGTCTCTTATCGCTCCTGACTGGCTGCCTGCGGCTGCGGGACCGGGAGCCTCTGAGCGTCCTGCTCCGGGATGCGCGGAAGCGAGTGAACGTGAAATCAGGGGGAGCCGTGAGAGCAAAACTTAGTTCTTAAGAGAACCCTGGAGGGATGCTCCCGGGGCCCTCCTGCCTCGCGGGAGCTCTGCAGCAGGGAAGCAGGACTGGCGTCCCCAAGGTGCCACTGCCACCACCAGCCCACCTGAGCGGGCGGAAAACCCGCTGCTTTGTCACCTGTTTGTAAGGCGGGCTGCCAGCCCATTTCCCGCGTCCGTCGCAGGACGCGCCAGCTCGTCGCTGGGATCGTCGCGGGGTTCGCAGCGGGGCGTGGGAACTTGCAGTGCCGGGGATTTCGGGTGGCTGCGGCGGTGCTGGGGGGACCGAGGCAGCGCTCCACGACTGAGCCGGCACAAACACCCGCCCCATCTGTGTGCCCCACACCGATGTGTTGTCTCCTTCTGTCCCCTGTGATGGGAAGACAACAACTTTCCGATCTGGAAAGTCCCTTCCTTCCCTCTCACGCTTACTTACTGTCACTGCAGCTCTTGCCCTGCAAGCGGCAGTGGCGCTTGGGGGTCTTGGAAGGGTGTCCTTCCAAGATCCAAGGGTGTTTCTTCCACGCCTTGCTGGGTGGAGGAACAAGGAGGAGCCGTGTCCTGCTGGTCTCCATCCTCCCACCCTGCCCCGGGGCAGGTGGGGCTGTCCCTCGGTGCAGCCGCCCCAGCTGCCATCGTCCTGCACCGATACTCCAGCTCCCCCTCCGTCCTCTTGCACCTGCTCCCCTCCCGGCCAACAAGTATAATTAACCTACTAATTAGGGTGTCTGCGCCACGTCCTTGGGAAGGCGGCTTGGCTCCTCGGTGCTAATGGAGCCGCTGTCACAACAAACGCGGCGGCACACGTGCTGCCCATCCGCCGAGCCCGGATGGTCACTGCGGGCCTTCAGCCAGGCAGGACCAGTGTCCCCAGCACACTCCTGTGTGCCCCATCGTGTGGGAGTTGCTCCTGGCAGCATCCCCTGTCCTTGTCCCCTGCATCTCCAGGGGGACGGAGCAGGGCCGGTGCCGTGTCCCTGCATGGTCCCGACTGCAGCCCACCCGGCAGGGCACGCACCACGCTCCTGCCTTCACCCCGTGGCCGTGGGTAGAGCTGTTTTAAGGGGTAGATTTTAATATATTTTATATTATTTAATATATTTTAATAGTAAATTTTCTGGTAAGTGGTGCTTGGGAAGGTCAGGCACGGTTTGTGAAGTCTGGCTGGATTCGGTGAATAGTTTGGTCTCCCAAAAGAGGACTGCAGTATTCTTCTCCCTTTTCTGATCAACCTTCCCCTTCAAAATACCATTTTCCTTGTAAAAATAGGCCCGCGCTGGCCAAACAGCCCCCAGATGAGAGACGCCGCTTGCTTTGAGCTGGGAAGAAGTGCTGCAGCTGGACAACAAAAACATTTTCCCTGCTTCTTTGGGCTGTTGAAAAACCAAGAGGTTTGGGGCTTCGCTTTAACCCCGTGGTTTCCATGTGTTCGCTTTTCCCGGCCGGGAAGCGAGGACGGAGCTCCGGGAAGCTCCGGGCAGGGTTGCCGTTGCCATACGCGATGCCGTTTGCCTGCACGGCGCTTTCTCTGCCTGAGCAGCGCCTTCCTGCGTTGTCACGAAACAGAAGACAGGATAATTAAATTGCCCTTTTCCCAGCGAAACGTGGCCGTCTCCGGGGCCGCGGTGGGCCGGGCTGTGGCCCGCTGCCAGTTGCACATGCCTCGCTGCTGATGGAAGGTGTGAAAAGCGCCGGGGAGGAGACCGGGGTGGCGATTAGGGGGTGGTTTATGTGAATATTTGTCATCCCTCGGAAGGAGAGGCACCAGCAGGCTGCGGGTGCCGATGGTGGCGGTGCCACGGAGGGGTCTCGTGTGCCCCCGTCGGTAATTCCCATCCTTTAAGCTGCTCGAGAGCAGCAGGGGCTGCTGGTGGGCTCTGGCTGCGGATAATCGAGATATTCTTGTCGTTAAGCCTCTCAAGTGTTGCAGGTCTTAAAAAAGGCCCCGGCTGTCAGGTCCGTCCGCTGCCGGCTCGGAGGGGGCTGGGGCCGTCGGGGCGTTATTGGGGCTGTCGTGACGTTATTGGGGCTGGGGGCAGTGGGGCTGGCCAAGCCGCGGCTTCCCCCCGGCAGCGAGAGGAGGCTGAGGAGGAGCTGCCCCTGGGTGTGTGGCATGGCCGGGCGCAGCTTTGGCGGCTGGCAGGGAAACACTGCCGGCATCGTGGGGATCCAGCCCACGGGGGCTGTCACCGCGTCCCCTGGGTGCCCGGCTCTCCTGCCAGCCCTGCTCCCCTTCTGGGGTGGCGCGGCGCTCCCTCCCTGCTGCAGGATAGGGCTAATTAATGAAACAAGCTCATGGCAACCTCATGTAAGGGCAGAACATATTGATGCTCTTTGTCACCTTTCCTCATCTGCTTTCTTCTTTCCTCCTCCAGCCTCTGCCACCCCGGGCCCTCAGATCCGTCAGTGTTATTGCTTTGCCTTCAGCTATAACCCTGCTAGTTGACTTCCAAGAGCTGGCTCTCCCCGGCCGTTGTCACCCCTTCGCTCCCCTCCCCTGAAATATTAATGCCACAAATCACAAGTGACAGCCGCTCGGCTGGAGCCCCCGTCGCTCGCGCGCCGGCTGGGAGGAGGTGTCGGAGAAGGGATGGGGACACGCCGTGGGTTTGTGCTTCTCCTCAGGGGCTGCGTTTTGCTCCCAGGTCAGAGCGGAGAGGGCGAACCCCCCTATTTAAGGATGGGGAAGCGGAGGGGCAGAGCGTCAAGGATGGGGCATACTGTGCCCAGCGTGCCCGGGATGCAGGATCATTCCCGTCCCTTCTTGTGTCCCACCCCTGTCCCCCTGGATGTGTGGCGTTCCTCTCCCCCATCCAGCCAGGTTGAGCTGGGCCATGGCTTCTCCTTCTCTGCAAACCCCGTGGCTGCCGTGTGAGCCTCAAGTTGTGGAGCCAAGCTGTGAAGGAGTCGTGTCCCCCTGGGAACGCATGCACATCCCGATCTTCTGCCGCATGGGACACTGATGGAGCCCGGGGGGGAACCAGGGCAACGAATTTCCATTATTCCTCTTGTTTGGTAGATGATGGGGTCGCTCATGTGAGGACGAGCCGGGGACAGCAGATGGAAAGGAGATAACGGGCGGCTTTTTTGCATGCGTGTGTGTGTGCCCACAGCCAGGGTCACGCACCGCAAGGCATGGGTGAGCATCGCACCCTCTCCTTGCAGAGCGCGGACAGAAACAAGTGGGAAAGCGGAGGGAGAGGTGGCCACGGCGCTGGCCTGTCCCTAGCCGGTCAAGAGGCTGAGGGACATGGCTCCTCTCCCTGGGCTCTGCAGCGCTGGGGATGGCTGTGGTTTTGCAGTGGGGGGAAAGGGCAGTGCTGTCACGGGGGTCGGTCTCCAGCAATTGGTGTTCAGCCCTGGTGGGGGTCCCTCTGTGCCTCAGTTTGCCCCAGGGGTGAAACAGGAATGGGATGGCTGTGGCTGGCTGGAAGGGTGGCTGCGCATGCTGGGCGCATCCCCATGCACTGAATCATCCCAAATCGTATCCCGCTGTGGCGAACAGCATCCCTGCCCCTCCTGTGGTACTGGGAGCTCGCCAGAGCCCCAGACTTTCCCAAGAGGGAGGTGGGAGAGCAGGAGTCGACCAACTTCTTTGGCTTTCGTGGTGGGAATGACATCAGGGAAGGGGAGCAGTGGGACGTGGAGGTACCGGCAGCGCCGTGCAGGGTAAATATGGACGTATTTGCTTTTCTCTTGTGCTCCCCCAGTGATGCATTTACAAGGTGTATCCGTGGGTGGAGAGAGCTCTGCCCCAGCCAAACCCCAGGACAGCCTTTGGGAGGGGATGCCGCGGCGCGGGCAGGGCTGCCGGAGCGGGCACACGTCGGTCGCTGCTGCCCGCGAGGAGGCCGCCGCCGGAGACGACCTTCCCTCTCCGCTGACCTTCATGCCCATCAGCATCAGCTTTGCTGCCGTTCGACGTCCCGGGATGCCGGCGGTGGCAGTGGCTGGGGTGCCGGCATTCCCGCGGGAGGCTGCTGGGGCGCGGGGAGCTCATCCAGCCTGGGGGGGGTTTCCTGGGCAGAGCCGGAGGGAGGTGGGGTGGGTGCGCTCGCGTGTGTAATTCAAGGACGTTGGCTTGCTAACGGAGGTTAAAAGGGGAGCGGTGTGGTCTGTGGGGAAAATCATTAATGGTAACCTCTGCCGGTGGTGCTGCTCATTAGCCTTCCCCTCGCCCACCCACTCGCTTCCCCACGCAGAGGGGGAAAATCATGGTGGGGGGGAAGGGGAAGGTGGGAGGGGACGGGGGGAGAGCAATCGCTGCTGTGGGGGTGGCTCTGCTGGAGCTGCCCCCTGAGGCGCAGCCGTTCCCCGTGGCAGGTCCCTTAAGGAAATAGAGATTTAACTGGTGTGGAAAATCCGTTCGTGTTGGGCATCCCCGGAGCAGCTGGGGAGGTCTCGGCGGTGGGTGCTGCTGGCCGCGGGGATGGGGAGCAGGGTGCTGGGTCTGGGCAGGGTGTCAGGGGGAAGGTCCCTGCGTGCACGGGGTGGGACGGGCAGGGGTGGCCGGCAGGAGCTGCTCCCTCTCCCCGGGCTCCTTCCCGGCGGCTCCCCGCGCACTCGGCTCCACTCTCCGGATGGCTCCCGGGAGACGTGCTGGTGTTACTGACTGCCATGAAAGCCGCAGCCCCGGCGTGGTCACCAAGGGGACATTTTGGGAGACAACGGGAAGATTTGCCTTCTTCAGCCTATTCCATCTTGTCTTTCTGCCACGACGGGCATCGCCTGGGGGGAGCGCTGCAGAAACACCCGTCCTCTTGGAGAACGCAGGAGAGCCCTCGGCCATCACCCAGGCGTCACCGCAGGAGTTTTGGGTTGGAGTATCTCTTTTCATCTGGAAGGATCCCAAAGCGTCCCTTGAGCTGAAGTGTGCCCCAGCTTCTTCATGGTCTCTTGAACCATCTCATTCCTGCAGATATCTGAGGAACATTAGCAATGCCATAAGGAAACGGGTACCAAAACAACACTGAGGTCTCCCCAGTGCTGCACCCAAGGCGTGTGGCATGTTCATGCCTTCCCACACACTGCCTGAAGAGACATCCCCTTTTTTTTGGGAAACATTGAATTCCCAGCCGCCTCACCGATAGATGCCTGGATTACAAATGGCCATCAGCCCCTTTGGGGTACCCCAGTTTCCTTGGGCTGCCAACGTGGAGGCATTTGCTTGTGGTTGTTCTTCTCTTGGGCCTGCTCCAAAGCCTGTCGACGGCCCTGGAAGCTGTTCTGAGATGGCTCCGTCTGAGAAATGAAAGTGTTGAAATACCACAGGAAACGCTGGTTTTTCGTGATATCTGCCTCAGCTAGAAATGGGGAAAAAAAACCCCTGATTTTTGGATAAAAAGGCCAGTTTCCTCCTCTTCTCTCTGAAGTTCATTTCACCCATGAACCAGCCAGAGTTTGGGCACAAAACGGGCACAAGTGGCCGCGAGGGAGCGGCTCGGCACGGCCACGGGTGTCACCGTGCCCTGGCACCGGTGCCCTCCTTGGGGCGCGGGGGGAAAACAGGATGAGTTTCCTTTTACCAGCTGAAACCTTGGCTTGGGCGCCTGTGTGTGGGCTGCAGCAACCCCGGCGGGTCCCCAGGTGTCGGGTCCCCTGGTGTCACGGTGGCACAAAGAGGCAGATTTTGGCTAGTGGGGAACCGGTGCGCCCTGGAGCGCCCCAGAGGGATGCGCGCGGTGGCCGTCCTGGTGAACATGGCACCTTAGGGTGCACCGGGGGCCCTCAGCTTGTTCCCTTCAGCCAGGGCTCTGTTTTGCAAAACCGTCTGTGATTCCGGGTGGTTTTTTTGCCGCAAGCGCCGATATCCTGGGGCACGGCTGCCTTGGGAGGCAAATTTCCTGACTTCGGCCTCGTCTCTGGCGTCGGGTCCTTTTTTTCGCGCGCAGCAAACATCCATTTTAACCCACTGCAAGTCCATTATCGCCAGTTTAACTGGCCTCCCGTCGGGACCGGCTGTGCAAATACGCGAGCAGCGGAGGGAGCAGCTCTGTGCCGCACATCCCGGCGGAGCGGTGGCCGTGCCGGTGCTCCGGGCTCCTGGCCGGTGACTTCCCAAGGCGTGCTGGGGACTCTTAACCCCTTCCCCAGGGTACCCCGAATACCTCGTTGGAAGATTCTACCAAAAATGAATGTGTGTCATGTTACGCAATGTGTGTGCATGGATATCGTACAGATATTTATATCCATTGCATAATAGATGCACGGCGATAGGCTGGGTGGCCTGCACCCCGTTTTTTTGGGTGACAGGGTGGTGGAGGACCACAAAGCCACCTGCTGGCATGGCCCGGTGGGCTACTGCTGGTGAGCCCAGCGCTGGTCCCTGCCATGCGGTGAGGTTTGGGATGGCCACTGCCCTGCTGGTGGGGCTAGGGGAGCTGGAGTAGTCAGACAGGGTGGGCTTGCTCAAGGGGACGGGTGTGTTGTCCCAGGTTGCCCAGCGGATACGGGATGTCATAGAATTATAGAGAAGTTTGGTTGGAAGGGACCTTTAGAGACCATCTCGTCCAACGCCCTGCCGTCAGCAGGGACATCTTCAACTGGATCAGGTTGCTCAGAGCCCTGTCCAACCTGGCCATGAATGTTTCCAGGGATGGGGCATCTCCCACCTCTCTGGGCAACCTGGGCCAGTATTTCACCACGTGCCCACTTCTTGAGCCTGTCCAGGTCTCTCTGGATGGCGTCCCGTCCCTCAGCTGTGTCACCTCACCACTCAGCTTGGTGTCATCCAGGATGTCTGTCTGGCGGTTGGGGGTTTGCTGGAGCGGTGTACCCCATTTCCCTCTGCTTCCCACCCGCCCTCTCCGGTGGTGTATGGGGATTCCTGTGGCAACCCCCCCCCCTATTGCTCCCTCCGTCCCTTGGTGAAGCAGGACCCTCTCCAAAACCCGTGTTAGAGTGGTACCCGCAGCTCCTCGCTGAGCATCCCAGGGGCTGAGAGAGGGCCATGCAACGAGGTGGCACCTATAGTACCCTACACAGCGTGGTTCCTGTAGCACCCTGGCGCCGCGGCGTCACCCTGGCCAGGGAGCTGCAGAGGGGTGGCAGCAGATGGGTGCCCGTCTATGCCCAGTGGGGGGCAGGGACTTCTCCCTGCTGCTTTTGGCCTCGTCTCCTCCGTTGCTAGCCATCTTCAGCGCTGCTCGGGGAGGCAGAGGTGACAAGGGGAGACAGGCAGGGACGAGGGGCAGCGGCTGCCCCGCTTGCCTGGCGGGTGCTGCGCAGGGTACCCGGCGAGGGGGCCCAGGCCTCCCCCTTCCACAAGGAGGAAAAAATAATAATCTCCAAGCCAAGAAACTCGGAGTTGCTGGGAAGCGTATTTATCACGGTGAAGAAAAAGGCTCTGTTCCCTGCCTCTCCGCAGCGGCTGTTTATCACACACACAAGGGTATGGAGAAAATGTTCCATTTGTTGGGTACAGCCGTCAACCCACACAGCGTATAAATTAAGGGCTTTTACATGCAGGGTTCCCGAAATAAAACACACACACACACAAAAGAGAGAGGAGTTTTGTATCGGCCCCGACGCGCTGCCTCTCCCGGGCTGTCCCTGCGCCCCGGCCCCGGCCGGCGCTGGCTCCCGTTCAGGAATTCCACATTATCTCCGACCGTTTCCAGCTTCCTCAGCAGGGAACAGCTCTGCTTCTGTCTTCCTGCAGCCACATCTGGAAAGTGTTACGCCAGGGTGTCAGCCGTCAGAGCCGGGCGGCTGGCATGTGCTGCTCCCCCCTGCCTGCTCTCCTGCCTGCCCTGCCTGCTCACCACCCTCACAGCTGCCTTCCCCGGAGGGCTGCGGGGCTGAGTTTTATCCGCCTTCCCTTTTTTTTGGGAAGTTTGGGGGAGCTTTCGTAGCTGCCGTGGGGATGGCAGGCAGGGATGGCTCCGGGGAACCCTGCCATGGGTTGGTCTCCGCAGGCAGGGATGCTCTGATGTGGTCCTCAGCTCTGCTGCCTGCTGGGAGGCAGCGGGGAGGGATGCAATGTAAATCCTCCTCTTTGTGCGCTTTGCAGGGACTCCCTGCCGGCTCAGGGGAGTTTTCGGCTCCTGGCCCTGTTTCTGGGCTGGCAAAACCTGCATCCCTGGGCTGCAGCACGGTAGGGATGCGGTGCTCCGTCTGCTGAACGCTGGGAGTTAGAGGGGAGCTCCAGGGGCTGAAACCTGGGTGATTCCCCGGTGCTGCTGGGAGGTGTTGGGAGAGGTGCTCCCTGCGCCGAGGGCCGTGACTTGTAATGCCTGTGGGTTTATCTCACCGGGATTTCTTCCTACTTAAGGGCATAAAGGCATTTGGCTGTCAGCATCTCAGTCCCTCAGGGAAAATCCCCGCTGCATGTGGGAGCACACAGAGATGCTCAGCCGGACAATTGCAGCACGGGAGATAAAAGCAAAAGAGCTCCCTGCAGCATCCCGGAATTTTTGGGTTGCAGCCTATTCCTTGTGGTACCCTGGTCCTGCAGGTGTGATGGGGACACTGTGCAGAGGGAAGGAGCTTTGCAGAAAGCAAGTGGTTCGGGGACTGATGCACCCGTCGGAGCAGAGGACGTGGAGAAAGCTGGTGTCTTGTTTTTCGAGCAGGGGGTAATGACAGTGACCTGGAAGCAGGCGTGCGTGCCTTAACGATCGGCGTGTGCCGTACACGCCAGGGTCTTGAGCAGGGAGGGAGGGTGGAAGTGGTTAAATGTGCCCTGACTTATCATCAAGGGGAATCGGAGAGGCTTCCCTGCAGTTGACTTTTGGCTTTTTTTTTTCTTTTTCCCTTTTTTTTTTTTTGCTCTTGCTTTTAAACCATCAGGCCTACCATTATGGGATTTTAAAATTAAAGAAAGAAAAAAAAAGAGTAGAAAAAGAAAACAGGCCTTGGTTTTATAGACCCTACAGATGCATCCGGCACCAAACTGATCCCAGATGCAGCTCCACTGTCAATAGTGTTACACGAGGGATCAATCCCCTTCATTGTTTTATGTGGCCTCTACAGCATCATCAGCTAATTAAAGCTAATGGGTCCCAGAGCAGCACTGACAGCATCTGATCCTATCAGCCGGCTGCTTGACGGGCCACTCCGGGGCCGGATCCTGCACTCCAGACCCTGGCGAAAGCCTGTATTGACTTGGGGGATCAGGCTACAGATCAATGGGAGCTGTTGTTAAACAAACATTGCTGGATTAATGTCAGCGCTGCGGGGGGAGGAGGTCGATGGCTGCTAATTCGAAAGGGGTGGGAAGGAGGGAGGAAGGGGACGCGGTGACAGCGGTGACAAGGGATAGAGAAGGGGAAGCTGGGCTGTTAAAATGTTCCCCATGTCTGTGGGAATCTCGGATTTATCGTCACCCTGGGTGGGAGGTTGTGCTGGAGAGGAGCTCAGCAGCATCCCCGAGGTGCCTACATCCCTTTGCTTGTGCCTCAAGGGAGGGGAGGTGGCCTTGGGCTGTCCCCAGAGGGGACAGGGGCTCCTCCGCCCTTTCTGCACGCTGACCTTGGCGTGAGCATCTCTCCCAGCGTGGCGGAGCACTAAATCTCTGGTTTGCGCTTTCCCTTTCCTTGTGGCTCCCGTTGTCCGTCAGCTGGGGATGCCCGGGGATGCAGGTTGGGAATGTTTCCATTCCCGCAGTCGAACTGCCCTGTGCTGCAGCACGTCTGTTTGGGACTCTCATCTCTTTTTCCCTCTTTTGTCCCTTCGTTTCTGTGTTGCCAGGGTGAGATGTGATGGGGAGGGCGGCTGGCAAGCCTGTCACTTGTTCCCGTACCGCCACAGGGCAGGCGGGATGAAGAAACTCTCTTTTCGAGAGTATTTTTAAAATTCCTCCGGGCTGAGCTATCACCGCAGGTGGCTCTTGCTTTTTCTTCGGTTGCGGCATCGGGCAGCGCGTTGCTGGGCCGGTGAACGGCTTCTTCCCCGTCGAGCTGCTGCCCGCCCGTGCCGACACGGGGCTGGGTCCCTGCTCCCAGCCATGGCGGGGGCACGTCCCCCACGACATCGGGCAGGAAACCTGGGTCAGAAGCAGCAAGGGAACTCCTGCGTCCCGGCCCTCCTGTTGAATGGCCGTCCCCGTACCTACTTGGCAACTTAATGGGCAAATACAGCCCCATTGGTTTAACCAGCGGCCTTGCGCTCTGCCCAGAGCCTTGACGAGAATCAAATGCCCTAAAATTAATCTTCCTCCTCCTGTTCCGGTGAGGTGGAACCCGGCTGGGGGAATCCTCAGGGTGTTGCAGTCTGGTGGTGTCTCTCCGGCTCCCTTTGCTGCCCCAACCCTAGTGGCACTGGGCGGCCACGTCCGTCCCGGTGAAAGGGAGAACCAGGGGAGAGGGTCAGGCTCCCAGCACATCCCTGCCACGTAAACAAGGTGGTAATTAAATCTTGCAGCTTTTATATGAATTCCAGGGCATTTTCCTTGGGCTGGAGCCTCCCGCAGCGTGCACCCTGCCCTCCCTCACCTCTCCCTTTGGCTCTCTCCAGCTTAAGTTTTTCTTGCTTTGGCGCTGGGTGAACTGGATGCCCCAGTACTGGGAGTCTTTCCCTCCAAGGAGCACCCAGAATCTCTGGATTTGGTGCAAAGCACAAAGGAGACGATGTTACCCAGAAAGTCTTTATTCCACACCTGCAGTAGCCGGGCTGGGGAGGGTCTGTCCTGCGGGACTGGCCCTTGACTTTGGACTTTCCATTCCCTTCTATCTAAGACTTCACAGAGAGAAAAAGCCTGAGGAAAGCTCCCTCCCACCATGATTTTTCATCCATCCCCATCCCTGCATCCGCCTGCTCTGCGATGTCCCTTAACCAGGCTGTTCCCGCTGAGGTTAGTGGGAAGATTTGAGGAGTTATTTGAATGCCAGGCTCAAAGGAGGCGGCAGGAGCGCTGCCGGAGCAGCTACCAGCGGACATCTGGGTGCTCAGCAGAGCTCTGGTGTCAGCGCAGCTGAAAGCGGAGGAGGTGGGAAGCCCCAGACACCTGCAATTTGGTTAATAAATATTTATTTGGAGGTGACAAACACTCTTCTGGATAAAGCCAAGTTAGCGGAAAAAGGATTGCGAGGGAGTGACAGGGTGTGCTTTTTTTTGAGGCTTTGCTGTGGGGATGTTGAAACGAGCAGCTGATGACCCGAGGGATGTCGAAATCCGCGTTCATTTCCCGGTGTGGGCTGCGTGACATCAGGGGACGCAGGCAGATGTCACCCCCTTGGCGAGCGAGCGCCCAGCACGAGGCACCCTCGTCCTGCGGGGGCTGCAGTGATTCAGCTGGGGGCTCTCACGGGTAAGATGCGATGGCCGGGGGGGAGCTAGGAGCCAGGGAGGATGCAGCAACCCCATGGTTGGGGTCAGGTCTTCATGATGAAAAGACTCAAGATTAGTTGTTCTCTTCAAAAGGAGAAGCGAAGGGAGGGGAGCCGGGCCGGGCCGGGAGGTGTAGTGCTGACGGGTGCTGTCACCTCGCTGTCTCAGGGCTCCGGTGGGTGATTTCGTGGTGCTTGGAGCGGGGACAAGGCGGATGCCCCAGGCGCTAACTCCACCTACCCGCTGCAAAGCTGACCTGCTCCTCCTGGGGACATGGGAAAAGCTGCTTCCGTTTCTCCCCGGTCCCTCTGTGTGTGATTTGGGGAGGGGAAACTTTCTACATTGGGATTCGGGGACTTTTTGGGACTTTATGTCAGATCAACATCCAGCAGGGCTTGGCTGGGCAGTGGGGCTGTAGGCAGCGGGGATGAGCCCCGTCTCCTGGGGATCTGTAAACCCTCCCTGCTCCGTGGCGGGCTCGGCTCACCCTTGGTGCCCGGCTCTTCCACCGCTCTCTCCTTCCCCTGAGCAAGCTGCCACCTAACCGTGATTCCCATCGTCGCGATTAAAGCCCACTGGAGACGAGGCACGGTGTGGGTTGCTGCCGGGCTGCGGGAAGCCCTGCGTTTGTGCCAGGGCGGGCTGGGGGCTGGTGGCCGTGACATCCATCCCTGCCCTGGAGCCGCCGCTGCTGAGCCCTGTAGTGCAAACGTGCCGGCGCGGCTCCTCCAGCTGCAGAGAGCGAGAGGACGAGCCGCGCAGCGCCCTGCCGGTGACTCTGTATCTTCTGGCTTCCCAGGAAGCGGCTGCTGGAGATGCTGGTGTGCATGGGCAGCGGGGCAGTGCCCGGGACACATCCTGCAGCGGCTCAGCCCCGCGGGAGCTCGGAGCAGGAGCCCGGGATACGGCTGGGTTGTGGGCGTCAAGCCCGCTCGGTTCCTTGCGAGGCACGTGTTCTTGCAGCACGTCGGGACATGGGGACAGTGTGGTGCTCCTGAGCAGCTCTGGCTTGGGGTGGGCACAAGCACCGAGAACGTTTGGTCTCGGTTTTGCTCGTGCAGGGAGGTTTCTTGCAGAGACCTTCCCTGGGGTGGTAGCCCTCGCTTCGCTGGTGTGCAGGGACTGCCCTTTTTGAGCTGAAGGTTTGACACAAGCCCGCCCAGATGCTCCTGGCTCTGTGGGCCCTCCTGTCCCGTGCTGCCACGGAGGGAGAAACCAACCAGATCAGGCTCTGAGCAACCTGATCTAGTGGGAGATGTCCCTGCCCAGGGCAGGGGGCTTGGAACTAGATGACCTTTTAGGTCCCTTCCAGCCCAACCCATTCTATGATTCTGTGATCTCTGCCCCACCGCCGCTGGCTCGTCTTTGCTGCGGTGGCACGTGGAAACGGGTTCAGCGAAATCAAACTTCAGGAAACCTCCGTGCCCCGGCGTCGAAGGAGGTTNCAGCGTAGCTCATGCGGGGAGCGAAGCCATCGGGCCACCTGTGAGCAAGCACAGAGGGGCTGTCCTGCTGCTCCGCCGTCCCCTCTCCTCCCCTGGGGACAGGGGGTGGAGGTGGCAGTGGCGGAGGGGGAGGGAGCCCGCGACCTACGAGATTAATAATAGAAACGCTGGCATCCGTTTTAGATTAGGGAGAGAAAGCTCAGTACCCGTCTCGCCCAGCATGTAACTTTAATGCTGAGATAATGAGCAATGATATTTATTTGTAAAAGATCTGAAGATATCGCTGCCCGGGGAGCAGCCAGGAGCTGTCAGAGCCCGCTCCGTCCCCGCGGCGGCTGCTCCGAGCTGTAACCCAAGCGCTCTCCTCCGACCGGCTCACTTTTCACGCTCCAGCTCCGTTCACCGAGCAGGGCATGTGGTCCGACTCGGAGCCCTGGCTAAGATTGGCTGAGGCTGCTCGTGATTTGGGCCGTCGGGGCGAGGAGGTGTCTGTCTTGCAGGATGGGCTGGGAACGTCCCCCGGCACCTGCAGGTCGAGCTGCTGGGATGGGGTTTAAAGGCATCTCCCATCTCTGAGCCTTCCTCCCTGCCGACCCCTCTCCCAGCCGCCCGGGTGTCGCTGCTGGAGCATCCCAGCCCCGGGGAGGGCTGGCAGGAAGGATGTGGGGTGCGGGGAGGAGCTGGCACGGCATCAGCCGAGCTGGCGAGGGCACGGCACCGGCTGAGATTTTGGGGCCGTTTCAGAGAGTTTTGGGGCGGGCATTTTTTCCTGGTGGCAGGGCTTGCCTCTTCCTGGATGGGTCCAGGACAGACGTTTGGGGCAGTGCCAGCCCATGGTCTGGGAAAGGAGTTGGGACTTGCGGGCATCTGGGCTCCTCCAGACCCCCTGTTTTGGGGACAGGGCCGCTCCTGCCCCCCTTTCCCTCCCTGGGGTGGTCCGAGAGGGATGAGGGATGCGCACGCCGCCGTGCCCAGCCGTCTGTTGTGTAACTGGACAGGAGGCAGGCTTAGGCTGTATTTGGCAGGTGGGTGTCCCTTCCTTATTAAGCCATCCCCTGGGTAATTACTGGGTTAAAGCCTGATGAGATAATGCTTCATTATTTTTGTGCTATTGGGGGATTAGGAGCAGTGGGATTTCTCAAAGGTTTTATCTCCGCTGAGGTCTTTGGGCTGCGAGGCACGTTTGCAGGCGGGTAAGAGGAACCTGGGCTCTGCCAGCCCCCCCGGCACCGCTTGCCTTCCTGGGGGCAGGTAGGTGCTGGAGCCGGGGGGGCAGTGGATGTGGGTGCAGCGTCTCCGGGCGAGGGGGACCCCGGCACGGGGGAGATGCTCATCCCCGGGGCTCTGCCGCGAGGGATGTCCTTTTGATGCTGTTGCAGCCCCATTCATCACCGCGTCCCCGCGTCGGGCCGCCCGCCAACGGGAGGGAGGAGGTAACACTTACAAATAAACAGGGAGGTGGGTGGTGTGCGCCGAGGCAGGGAGCGGAGGGCGTCCCGGGGAGGCGGGGGGCTTCTCCCATGATTTATGGCCGAGATGAGGTGGAGCTATCAGCACGGCCTTTGGAACAGTGTCGTCTCCGGGCTGTTGACGCTCGCGTGGGATGCTCGCAGCGTTTCCAAGGGAAAGCATCCCCTCTGCGTCACTCCTGCGACACCACAGCTGCTCGCACCCTTCCCGGGAGCCCAGCCGGGGACAGCCTGGGGCTGCTGGTGGGACACCTCTTTGAGAGTCCCGGAGATGCTCTTACGAAGGAGTTTGGGTTGCTGGATGCCGGAATAGAGTAAAATGCACTTAATGAAAGAGGCCTGGCTCGGCGGGGGCTCCCCTCCTCCCTGCCACCCCTGCGCAGCCAGCCCTGGAGCCGCAGGGATGGAGCTGGCACCGGAGCAGGGAAGCAGGCAGGGCTGGACGCGGGCCAGGCTGCGCACTTGATCCAAACACAGCTGGAGCTGATCTGATGAAGTGAGAGGTTAAGAAGAGAGCATCTGTTATCTAAAGGGGACACACAGTGGGAAACTGTAAGCTCTTTATTCCCCCCACCCCACCCCCTCTGTTCAGTGCATCATCCCTGACTTTATTTCTTTGATTTATTACGGAAGCCTGCGCTTCCGGGGCTGTAATTAAGTGCCACTGTGTGAGCTTTTGATAGTGAGTGAATGATATAATGGCTTGCACATTCGCCGTCTGCTCAAGTGCTTTAGGATCTAGATAACACAAGGAGGGATTTCTCCTGCCCACCGGGGAACCGCAGCGGAGCCGGGGCTGAGTCACGGCGGGGTTTAGCCGAGCACGGTGGTGTCCAACGGAGGCAGCGGGGAAGGATGCGGGAGCCACTCAGCACTGCGGTGGAATCGTCATGGAAGCATAGAATGGTTTGGGTTGGGAGGGACCTTAAAGATCATCAGTGCCACCCCCCTGCCCTGGGCAGGGACACCTCCCACCAGCCCAGGTTGCTCCAAGCCCCGTCCAACCTGGCCTTGAACCCCTCCAGGGATGGGGCAGCCACAGCTTCTCTGGGCAACCTGGGCCAGGGGCTCACCGCCCTCACAGCAAAGAATTTCTTCCTAATATCGTGGTTCGGGAGGGTACCCATGACCCAGGCTGAGAAAGGACTTCGCATCCTCTTGCAAGAGACCATCAAAACATCTTTACAGGCTGCTGGAGACTAACGGGTGTCAACCCTCCCAGATGCCCTGGTTCCCTCCCAGCCTCGGGTGGTCTGGAGATGGAGAGGGGACCACAGCCCCCTTGAGGCTCCTGGCTGTTCCATGGTCCCATCCCTGCCCTGGGGTGTTTTTAGGGTAGAGCGAGCTCCAGCATCCACACCCTCGCAGAACAGTTGGTGTTAGCAGCCGGCAGCATCCTGCCTGATGCGCAGGTTTCCCTTGGCGGCTGGAGGCGTTCGCTGGCACCGTGCTGGTGCGGAGCCAGGGGCTAGGGGGGTGGTGGTAGGGGCGGAGAGGGGGGGGGCTGCCCGGCAGCATCTCCTGCTGCCTCCGCCAGCTGCTGGAAAGGGGCCAGCGCTCGCAGCCACGCGCAGCTGGGGATGCCGCGAGGATTTCGCCGGAGCTGTGTCACCCCGTGCACCCTCCTGCGATTCCTTGCACGCCGCCTCCGCCCCGGCGAGGTTTTGCCCTGCGTCTCCCGGCAGAAGCAAAGGCTCCCAGGCAGGGGTGGCATTTCGAGGCAGATGGGCAGGGTATTCTCGTAATGCCAAGGAAAAGGTCTTCTCCTCTAAACCAGCAGCCTCGGGCAAGCGCTCCGGTTTGCATTCCCACTGGGCACCTCCATGTGCCACTCTCCGGGGTCTCTGGCGCTGCTGGCAGCCCTGTCCCTGTGGTGTCCCACGCTGGGACCTGGAGGTCACTGCTGGTGGCTCTGGCTTTCCCCCAGTGCTCGATTCTGCCCTTGGTTCCTGGGACGGCTGCTGAGCCTCCCTCTGTGCCCCAGCAGCACTGCTGCGACACCTTGTTCACCCACACCTATTTTTTTAGGCAGAAACAAATTTCTTTTTACTGTAAGGACCATTTTTTGATACATAAACAGGATTATTTTAGTGGCTTGGCCAACGGCCCCAGGAGGAGTGAGCTCAGGGTCCGGAGCAGTGTTTCAGCTGTGTGCGCATCCACTCTGGCTGTGGGGGTGGCAGGGGGAGGAGGAAGGGGTAAAGGAAAAAACCCTACATGTAAATAAAAATAAAAAGTGACAGAGATTATTTGCCGCTTAATGAACTAAAATGTCCAGCCTCCCACTGAGCGGCAACGTTGTTTATAAGCTACAGAAAGGGCTTTATTTTAATGGGCAGTAAATCTCATTCATCCCCAGCCCTGGCAGTCGGGAGCGTGCGGGATGAATAGGCTGGCGCTGGACGCAGCCTCCTCGCTCCTGCGCTCCCTCCGGCCACCTTCTCCGCTGGGTATTTTTTTCCCCCCTTGCCCACATTTGCTGTTTTCCTTCCTTCCTCCTCTCCTTCCTAATCCTCTCCGCCGGGCTGACAACGGGGTTATCTGGCCAGGAAGAAAGAAGGAATCTGTCCCCGCGCCTCGGCATGTCACATCCGCTTGGTTTTGTTTATTCACTTGAAAATTCCTCTCCCCCCCTCCCATTCTGTCTCTGGGTGGCAGCTGGAGAGTGGCCCGAGATAATCACAGCCTTATTTTTTATTTATTCCTCTTAAATAAAGCCTCCTGTGGCCCGTGGGCAGGTTTTGTCCAGTTGCCTCCATCCTGCTCCTGCGCTCCTTGCTCTGCGAACGGGGCGTGAGAGTGATGGTGACGGGAGCAGGACCCCGCTGCTGCAGGCAGAGATCCCCAGGATCCCTCTCGCAGGGGACACGGGGGCTCCTGTGCAGGGACGGTCCCTCCAAGCAATTACAGGTGCAAAATACCTATCTCTATCCAGTCTCAGGCAGAGAATCGTGGCAAATAAATGTATGGTCTGAACGTCTGTGGAAGTGAAAACACCCGAGCTGGGGTTGAGATGCTTGGGAGAGGTTTCGCTGCTTTGGGTTGAAAGGGTCGGTGACAAGTTGTTCTGAGCTAAAAACAGCTTTGGGGCTGGTCAGGCCTCGCGTGACACAGCTGTTGGCGGGTGAGTGCATTGCAGAGATTTGAGCTGGGGGCTCTCGAGCCACCGGGAAGCTTTGGGAGCTGGTACCTGCCGCGGGAGAGGGACCGTGGTCAAGTCAGGTGGGAATTTCAGATGTGCCTGACTTTCCTCCTGGACAAATGAGGCACCTCAAAAACTTCTGACCATCATTCACAGGGTGACGTACTCCTAGGGCAAGAAAGAAAATAGTAAGTTATCTATTCCTGTTTGAGCTTAATATCCATAATCTACCATTAATCAAACTAGGACTATAAGATCCTTACTTAGGCCTAATCAGTGCATAATGGATTATCTACAGGAACTAATAAAAGGTAATTATCTATGCTTTGCAAGTTCCAATTACTGTACTTATATGATCAATTAATTCTTGTAACAGTTTCACAGGTGCAATTTGTGTGACAACATTACGCTGACTCCAGGCGGAGGCTCAGCACCTGCCTGGCAGAGCGGCTGCTGGCGGCAGGGATGCTGGCAGGAACGGTGGTTGGGATGCCGGCAGCGGTGATGGCAGGGATGCTGGCACGGATGCCGGCAGGGATGCAGGCAGGGGTGATGGCAGGGGCAATGGCAGGGGTGATGGCAAGGGTGATGGCAGGGATGCCATCAGGGATGCGGGGCGGTGCAGGGTGCAGCGGGGATGCCACCCTGCCGGCACAACCGCCCCAGTGCCTCCTGAGCTCTGCCAGATGCTGCACCTGGAAGAACCACCACCATGCAAGGAGCAGCAAGGGGCTGGCGTTTGCAGGCTTTCAGCCGTGCTCCCGTGGTCCTGTCCCCAGCAAAAGCGCTTCTGCCCTGTGCTGTTTCCCTCTCCGAAGAAGGTGGAGTGTGGGTTTGCCAGCCCGTCCATCACTCTGTGTCCCAGGGGATGTTGTCCCTGTCTCAGCATCACCCCGGGGAGCCCCACTGCCCCCTTCCCATGCCCCAGCCCGGCCGGCACAGCAAGCAAAGCCCCGTGCAAAGGCAGCTGGTTCCAGTCATCTCCTTCTCCCACCCGTCCTCGCGTCCCTCTCGCTGGCTTGCAGAGTCATCGGAGGGTCTTAAAGGAGGAGGAAGTATTTCAGCAATGTCTGTGCAGTTTTAGGGATGGCTTAAAATTACAATAAATTTGAGACACTTTACATGTCCACTTGGGGCCCAGCATTGTTATGGTAATTTGAAGCAGATTGAGTCAGCGCTTGTGGCAAATGGCAGATCTAAGGGCTGTAGCAGGAACCGGGGGATGGAGGAGGAGAGGTGGTGGGGAGCGAAGGAAAACACCATTTCTGCCATGCCAGTTGGAGCTACGGAGCCAAATCCTCCCAGGCCAACCCTGGGCACCTCTTTGCAATGGTGCAGCCCTGACTCACGGCTCAGCCTGCGGTTCTTCCTTCTCTTTTTGGGGATTTTTTTAATCTTCTGGAGCTCGGTAATCCAGGGTCACCGTCTGGTGTCCCCGTGTCAGAGTATGTTTTGGGGGCAGCTTTTCACTTGGACCTGGGATCCTAGAGCCAGATCCTGCCCCTGAGGTGGCCGTACTGGGACGTGGGATGTGTCAGCCCTTCCCTGCCCACGGGGTTTGGATGGTGAGCCAACGCCTCCTTACGAGGGCACATCCACAGCCCTTGGGAGGCCGGGACCAAGGGTGTTTGGGGAAAGTATTTGATGGGTCAAATTAAGTCCTCTCAAGCTCTTCCTTGGCACGGTGAGGTTGGGCAGAGGTTTGGTAGCGGGAACCACAGTCCTTGCCTGTGCCCTACCACTGCGAGCCGCTGGTGGGTCGGGTTGGTGGAGGGAGCAGAGCTGTGCCTCCGGAGAGGATGGGACACTCAGTCGCCGTCCTTGCTCTTACCTGGCTTCTTCTCAATGCAAAAAAGGGAGAGCAAATGATAAAGAGGACTAGGGCTGGGTGGGATGACGGCTTTCTCCTTGGGCACCCTGGGGCTTGGAAATGTCTCTGAGTCAGGAGCATCGCACAGACCAGAGACCCAGAAAGGACCACTTCGAACAGCTTGGTTTGATTTCAGCCTTTGCAGAGAGTTTCATGTCACTGCAAAGGAGCAGAAACAAGAATTTGTTTCAATACAAAACTTGTTTTTTAAAAAGAAAATCTGTTGACATGGGATCTTTTGAGAATTTCCATTGTTATTTCCTCCCTTGCCCCCAAACATGAAATTAATTCATCTGTTTAAGTCCTTTTTCTGGGAAGAGTCTTGGTTTCGTTGACATTTTTGGTTAACAAGGGAAAAAGCAAACCCACACGAAAAAAAATAAAATAGAAAAAGCAACTCCCCCCCAAGCCCTTCTACTTAAAAAAAGAAACTCCCCTCCCGGCTCTCGCAGCGACCATGATACAACCGGTGCTTTGTTCCCAGCACGGCCGATGTTGTTCCCAGCTTGCTCCGAGCTGCTCCGCCAGCCCGGGAGCCGGAGGGGAAGGGGCTGTGTCCTCCTCTCTGCTGTTCCATGAGCTCTGGGACACGGTGGCATCGGCCGTGCAAGAGGGGTGTTTGCTGGAGGTGAGGCATCTCCGCGCGGTGGCCACAGCTGCCCGGCGTGGTGCGAGCGCTGCGTTTCGATGGGTTCAGGCATGGCAGCGGCTTTGCTGAGTCCAGGGACGGGGAGGTGGGCACGGGCAGGCGATGCTTTGCATCTCCATCACCTGCAGGGGAACACGGAGGCACGCAGGCAACTGAAATATCAGACCTGAGGGCACAAAGTGACACCAAGGACAGGAACCAGCTCAAAGTGCTGCCTGGATGCCCCAGTGCAGCCCCCTCCTCGCCATCGCTGCGTGCCAGCCCCTTGGCAGGACATTCCTCATCCTCGCGCTGTCCTTCTGCGCCCGGCAGCCACCGCTCGGCTCCTGGCCTCGTCCACCGCTGCCTTGGGTTTTGTTTTTCCGAGTCCTGGCCGCCGCGTCCAGCCCCGCCAGCGCTCCGCGGGGAGGACGGGCTCTGCGTGCTGCTGAGAGATGCTGCCACACGCAGCCCTCGCAGCGCCTGACCACAGCACCCAGCCACTTCCAGAGCCACTTCTTTCTTCTTCTTTGCTTCCTTTTGTTTCTGTTTCTCTTTTTTTTTTTTAAATTTTTTTTATTTTTTTCTTTTCCCAAGCAAGCCACCACAGGCTCCTCCAAACATTCCCCCGAAGATTATTCTCCCGCTTGTCTGCAACGTGTTTGCAATGCTGAAACTCCCGTTGCCCCATCCCACCCTTCCGCGCCTGCTTTCTTTTCTTGGCTCGGCTTCTGGATTGTACGGACCAAGTCTGGGCATGCCAATTCCTATTCAATACAGTTTTCATGCCTTTGATTCCACCTTTCCCCTGGCAGCCCGGGCTGGGATCCCAGAGGCCATGCCGACGTGACTCACGGATGTGCTGGCCTGGAGCACAGCTGCCAGGTTTGCTGGAGAGCGGTGGGTTTTGGGTCTCATCACCCACCCTCCGGCTGATTTACGCCTTTCTGGGACAGCTCGTTTTGCACTAAACTCCAAAACTACCTTGATGGTGAGGTAGCAGGGTCAGGCTGGTGATACTGGTCAGTGGGCTTGGGCTCCCGTTGTGGAAGCTGGGGTCACCCATGGGTTCCGGGGTGCCGAAGGACAAGGATGCCATGTCCCAGCCTGGCTGGCTGGCTGTGACACCCATGGAGCTATAGAACCCTGAAATGCAGTGCTGGGTAGACAGTCACAGTGAGTAGAGTCGGTGCATTCATGTAATCAGATAATGGTCAGCGTTAATTAATCTAATGCTTTGGATGGCACTAACCATAGGTCTTGTTTGATAGAAAAACCCAATCAACCTTATTTGATAGGATTTGCGAAGTGTGGTCTCGTGGGGTCGACGACTGCAGCGGGTGTAGAATAAGACCAATACAGAGCACATTCAGAAATGCCGCCCCTGGTGACGTAGAATCGCTGCTAAACTGCTGCTTGGCAGTGGGAAAAGACCAATAACTGTTTGTCCGGATTATGAAGCATGCGGTTTGGCAAAGCCCGGCTTAGCAAGGGTCGAATGCAGATAGACACATGTTAACGGACCGTCTTTGCATTTGTTTGCTCACTTTGTTTTAATTTGAAACGCAAGCCTTTTGCCTGTGGTTAGACCCTCCCAGCTCAGCACGTTTGAGCAGAGAGAAGTTGCTCAAGGAAGAGAAAGGATGCTGGACGCGGCGTAAAGTGAGAGCAACCGCGCTTACCACAAACGCTTCCCGACCTCTCGTAACAAAACCATCGGCACTTTTTGCTCGCTTCTCTCCATTCGGCCCCTTTTCCAGTGCTTATTTTCTAAGCCAACATCGCGAGTTTTATTACTACTGCTTATTATTTAAATAGTGCCAGAGGTGTACGCAGCGCTTTACGGACACAGGGGAAGAAAAGGCCCTCACTCAGAGGAGTTTTTGTTATAATTTAGAGGGTTGTAGTAGAAGTGATTAAGGCTGAGAGGGGGCAGACAGCACTGCAGACCGCTGTCAGAGCAGCAGGGCAGAAGGACTGGCTTTGAGCGAGGTCCTCATGCGATCTTTCAGCTGGGACTGGGGATGCTGATCTTTAGCAAGGTGGGTGATAGGAGAAGCATCGGCTCTGCCGCACCGCGTTAAGCCATTGCTCCCTCGCATACAGCTCTTCTGACAACGGGGAGATCGCAGGGCTTCAAAAAGGGAAGGGAAAAACAATCAGGGACTTGTGCCACCCGGTAATGTGCTGACCCAGTTGTGCACTGCTGTGTAAGGGGAAATTCCTTCCTGACCCTCGTACTCATCAGCCCATGCCCTGAAGCATGAGATTTGATTTTCTTTATCTGGCTTTCCATAATTGCAGATGTCGTGTTTGGTACTCCCCGTATCCCACCCCTCGGAAACAACATCCGCTGCATTTAACTCAATGGACCTTCTCCTCTGGGAGTTCGACCCTGACTCCTTTCTGGGAAGTGCCTGGAAGGAGGGAAGGAGGCCCGGTCCCATCAACCTCCCCAGCACATGGGGTTTTTCCCCTGGTACGTGGTGGTTGCTGGTTGCTCAGATGGGGAGGACAAGTGTCCTCCCACATCTTGGCACGTTCTGCCCATTGCCATGGACAGGCTTTATTCCAACCTGCCTAAAATATTTGGAGTTTGATTTGTATGTAGACATTAGTGAGAGGCACTTAGGAGTTGTTGTTGCTCCCTCTGTTCGCTGGACCCCAAGGAGGAGAGTGTGGCAAGGCCAGGACTAAGTCCTGCTGCTGGTTTTCCCTTTGACGAGAAGGCTCTTGAGGACGCACGAGCGGCTCAAGTCTTGGAGGGGGCCCCATGGTGAGCAGGAGTGGGTCTCCATGCCCTGTTGAGGATAACGTCTCATTCGAGCATGGCTGGGGCTGCGTGGGCAGCAGTTGCAGCCGTGGCTTGGATGGCTTCTGCTACCTGTGGTGGGGTGAGGAACCGGGGGCTTGCTGGGAGATGCAGCCATGGGGTGTTTCCTCTGCTTGGCATCGGTTTCTCCAGGGCTTTGCTGCCCCCGAAGAAGGGCAGAGCGTTGCTGCCACGGGGTCTGCTGGGCAGGAGAGACATCTGAGCCGGCGAGGTCCCTGTGACCCCCAGGGTGGTGGATGGACACAGAGCTGGCTTGGTTTGCCGACCCTGTGGGTGCATGTTGGAGGTTGGATGCTCACCGGTGCTGGCAGGAAAACCTTAGATCTGCAGCCGGGGCTGCGTGGGGGTGCAGCTCACCTCCACACCAGCGGTTTGGTGTAAGAGTAGTGGGTGGAAAGTCCATTTTTATCCCCAACCTCTCTACTGCCAGCAGCAAGCATCACTCGGATCATCTGCCTTTCTGCTCCAGCCGTTTTGGGTTGAGAAAGGAAGGGGAAGGTGCTGCAAAACCCAGCGTAGCCCGAATGGACCCTCACTGAGGTGCTGCCTGCTCCTCGGCCCGGTCCTGCCCAGCGCCCGGGGGCTCTGCCGGGGCCCCGCGAGCGGGGAGCGAGTCAGCAGAGCCCGTCCTGAAAGAGTTAAAGGCTCTCGCCCCTTCCAGCCTGGGGAAGTGGAATTAGTCATGGCCTTCAGGAGAAGTGCTGGCCAGGTTATAAAAATGACAAACGAGCACAAATCAATAATGAAGTTAGTGTTTTCTGGGAATGCCAGACACGAACGGAGAAGTACATCAAGATGGGTGGTGGGCGCCGTGATGTATGGGATGAGCTGCCCCACACACGCATCCCTCCACTGGCCCGGGCAAGGTGGCACCGTCCCCTTCTGCTCTCCATCGTGTTTGACTCTCCCCTGGCACCGTTGCTGCCGCGGGAAGCCGGGATGGCTCTGCAGGCCGGCAGTTGGGATTTTCGGTGCCTTTTGGAGCAGAGCTCACGCGATGCCGGCTGCCGCTGGATGCTCGTTCGGCGCGAGGCACCGAGGAGGCGGCTCCGGGATGTGGGAGGTCGGGGATTGCAAACGGTGCCCCCGGGGAAGTTGGGCGTTTGATTAATCTTCAGGACACGGGGCGGCCTTTCCACAGCACCGAGGCAGCGTTGGAGGCCACGTTTCCTTTTCCAAAGGGAGTCGGGCATGTCTGGAAAGGAAACGGCCTTCTCATTAGATGGCTTGAAAATCTTTACCGTCGCTCGTTACAAATACATTAATCAGCCCATATTGAAAGAACTGCCCTGCAAAAATGACATTATTATTATTACTTATTGTTTAGATATGAATGAGTTTAATCCCTTCGGAGCCCGGGCCATGTTCAGAAAGTGACCCAACATCCCAGTGCTGCTTCTTGTCCCCAGTGTCACCTGGCTCCTGGGACGTCTTGGGGATTTTCAGCAGCGCTTTAAAACGGGCAGCTTGAAAATGTCTGAGGGAGGGGGATAATGTGTCCCAGGGGTGTAAACAGGAGGAGGTGGGAGTGAGGGGGCTGAGACCTGGCAGGGGTGGAGGGATGCTGGGGTGGAGGAGCGGAGGCTGCGGTGGAGTGGGGCTGCGTGGCGCTGGGTGCCGGCGTGCGGGAGGGGACAATGGCTTCGGCAGAGCAGTGCCACGCTTGCACAACATTTCAGGGTTGGTGGCTTTCCCAGGGTATTAGCACATTTCTGTAATTAATGTAAACTTCCTTAATGGGCCTTCCAAATGTCCTGGATTCCGGTTGACCTCTGGGTGCCTGGGCTGGGCGTCCCGCTCTCTCTTTTCCAATGGGGTTTCTAGGGGGCGATGCCTGGTGCCTGGAGCACCGTCACCAGCCTGGCCCTGTCCCTGTGCCGTCCCACCTCCCTGCTGGCCACGGATGCCGTGCAGAGCCCGAAGGGCGGGTGTGAAACCGCAGATATCGATCGGTTGCGGTTCCGCCCCGCCTGCGGTGGTCTGGGGGATGCCAGCAGGTCCTGGGAGTGCTGGAGGACCCGCTCATGCCACATCTCAGTGGGACCAAGGGTGCAGGCGCTTTTTTCACTGCCCTTAGTGTTTGCATGGGCAGTGTGCCATCTTAGCACGTGTGCAGGCTTCAGATGCCACCTTATACGCGTCAGCCACGTTCTGTCACGGCAAGTAACTCTCCAGACCTTGAGGAGAGCTTGCTTTCGGAGAGCAAGTGCAAGGGGTTAATGGAGGCTGAGGGTGATGGATACCTGGGAAGAGCTCATCAGGGAGAATCGCATTCCTTCGAGGAAATCGATAATCTGGGATGCTTATGCTGCTCATTTTCAAGGCGTTGGCTTCATCATCACTTCATCACTGCTTTCCAGCTGGAAATAATGGTGCTGGTGTGGGCAAGCTTGCTCTTCCTCCCTGCCCTTCGTTGACCTCACAGAGTAGGTAAGGTCTTACCGAGCTTCGGGCCATCACTACACAATGCTGCAGGATGGTGAAGCCAGAGCACGATCCAAAGCGGACCCAAAGCAGAAGCTCTAACTCCAAACGCCCCAAGAACTCAGAAAATTAAAAAAAAAAAACCAAGCAGAGCAAACCAACCCCATCCCCTGGGGCATGTCTTGGCATGCTACGGCGTGTCCGTGGGCGCTGGCAGAGCCGGGCTCTTGCCGTGACTGCAGCTCCATCGCTGCCAGAGCCGCACCGGTGCGACGGTGCAAGGCAATCTTCCTGCCTTGGGTCGTTGCCAGCGCCGAGCGCTGTGCCCCACATCCCCAAGCATGCGGTGGCACGGATCCAGCCCCTACACTAATGAGATGGCTTTGAATACGAGTTAATCATTTGCCAGCCAAATGCTGCCGGGGTGTATCTGAATTCCTTTGCTCCTATAGACACGCTGTCGTGTACTAGATTGCCGTGCTCTCGCCCAAAGCTGCTACACCAAATGTTTTGCAACAAAAACCCCAAACCACATGAAAGTAGTCAAGTTTCATATTTCATTATAACCCCAAATTCAGGTTTGCCAAGAGTTTCAGTAGTTTTATGAACCTTTCCCGTGAACCTTCAGCAAAGGCTGTAGCTTAACCTGGGTTTGATGAAAACCCAGGTGCGATTCGGTTGCTTTTGGAGCAACTTTGGAGGTTTGTACAAATGGGAAATTTGAAGGCTTTTCAGAGGAAGGAAGAAAGGAACCCAGAAGCACCTCAGAGCTGGTGACAGTGTTTACAGGGAGCCCTGCGCATATTTGGGGCCAAGCTGTAATTCCTTGGGGACCCTGGACCTGGGAGACAGGCACCCGTGCTGCCGGGCTGGCACGCTGGGTGATGCTCTCAGTGATGCTTTGAACCCGCTTGGCAGCATCACCACCGACCCAGCCCTGATGGTTGGGTCGGTGCTGGTGCTCTGAGCATCGCAGATCCCAGGGCCGAGCCGTGGTCCTTGCGGTGGCATCTCCCGGCGTCTGCCACCACTGGGGCCGCTTTGCTTTGAAGCGGCGGTGGGTGAGCCCAGACTTCGCTCTCGGCGTTGCTTTAGGAATAACTCTGCAAAGGTCAGCGGCGTGCTAGAAAAGTCCCGAACCAAAAAATAAAAGGCGGGTGCCGTGCAGGGTGGGGATGGCACTCCTTCTGAACCGCGCCTGGCGCACACCGAGTCCTGCCTCTGGATGATGTGTATTATTATATCCACACGCGGATTGCTTTTTCGGCAGCGCCGTCTTTCCTTTCTCCAGCAATTTCCTGAAATAACGTTAGGGAAATGTGAAAATCTTGAACTTTTGAACCTCCCTGGAGGACGGCGTGCAGGGGGCTGGCAGCAGAAGGAGGGGACGCCCGCCTTCTGCCTGCCGTTTATTTTGGCTACAGGGCCCTGGGATGGGGAGGAGGGGGCTCGCCAGCCCCCCGGCCGGCCGAGGAGCTGGATCAGCACTGCCCCTTATTAATTAATGGCTTTCTCGTCTGTGGGTCACGGAGGCAAGGAAGCCAGAGGAAGTTTTCTTTTGCTCGCAGATGCTGGGGAGAGGGGGAGTGCCTGGGCTGGGTGGCGAGGGCAGGGGGTGACACGCGGGGGTGATGGATGGGGACTCGGGTTTTCGTCCGGGCTCTGGACGTGGGCAGCTCGCGCCAGTGAGGAAGAGAGAGGGGAAGGGGGATATGCTGTGCCTGGAAAGTACTTTTCCCTCTGATGAACTTCAGAGGCGTATAAATCACTGCCAGGCTGCAGCTGCGAAGCATGTGACGCTGGCAAATTAATGGTCCTTCGGAAAACACCAGCCATCGCGCTCCCCTCCTTGCCTCTTAAAGGCGCAGCCGGTGGCCGGGCCAGCCCCAGGCGTGGGAATGGGGGGGTCAGGGCTGGGCTGGGGGAGCCTCGTGTGCCCACCAGCCCCTGGGTAAGCTGGGGCTGGCTGTGCCTGCGGCGGGGAGCCGGCACGAGGGGCTCCTGCAATGCTCTCTGTGGTGGAAAGCTCTCCGTGGTGCAAAGCTCTCCGCAGTACAAAGCTCTCCGTGGTGCAGCACTCTCCATGGTTGGCTCCTGCTCTGATACTCGTGGTCCCTTGTACAAACAGGACCAAGATGCTCCTGGGGATGTTATTTTTTCCAGGGTGCCTTGGGTGCAGGGTGGGTACCTGGTGGGAGCTCCTGGTCTCTGTGTGGTGGTGCCTCTGCTGCTCTCTCGCCCACCTGGGCTTTTTTGCACAGCAGTTACTGGGGGAGGATGGAGACACGGGGGATGATCCAGGGCACACCAAAACCTTATGATGACTGGGGTGTCGAATTTGCAGTTGAGATCGACATCACGCCTGGTGCAGCGAGTCGTCAAGATGCGGGGCATCTTTCTCACAGTGGCATCGAGAAGCCACCACATGCCGGGCTGGGTGTCCATGCTCGCGAGGCACAGCCGTGCCGTGCAAACCTCGCAGGCAAACTGCTGCAGGGCCTGGGGGCAGTCAGAGGCTCCCTGGCTCACCCAGGGCCATCTGGGCCACCACCCAAGTCCCAGCCCATCACACCGTCTTGTTCCTCTTCCTCACGGTTGCTCTTAAAAGCAGCGGCGGAAGAGGAGGGGAATCCATCGCTGCACCTTCTGCCCAGCGCTGCTGGTATGCCGGAGGGGGAGGGAGCCGAGCCACCAGCAGAACAGTTAAAAATTACTAGATACTTCCCTAATATAATTAGATTTCCATGCAAGCAATTGCCTTAATTGCCAGAGGGCCATGGGGCAGTGGGGAGGGGAGCCAGGCTGCTGCTCCGGCCGGCGTTTCACAGCCCGGCACAGCGATGCTCCGCTCGGGCTGGACCAAGAACCTCGCAGGGAGATGTCCCCAGTGAAGCCCGAGGCAGGATTTGGCCCAAGCTGAGCAAGAAATAAATAAAAGCGTTTTGCAAACATGGTAGGGCTGGTTAGGGAACTCGGCAGGACTGATGTCAGCCCCCTCGGATGGGTTTGCCGGGAGATGAGCTCGGAGACTACCCGGATATGCTGCTCTTTAAATCACTGTTTATTTCCTAACTGCTCTTGGAACAGGGAAGGTTAGGCAGGCAGGAAAAAAAACCCCGAACAGAGCCTACTCTGGGATTTACGTAGTAAAGGAGATAAGTGGGGATTTAAAGAGAAGGGAATATATAATTGAGACGACCGTGTAATATGAGCACGGATCCAAACAGAAGAGATTGTAATCAGAAGTGTTAGGAGAAGCTGAGGTTTATTAATGAAACGTCTCATCTATTTGTCAGCTGAAGAGGAACAGCCTTTCCCCAGCAGCCGGAGGTGGAGGGGGCGGACGCGGGGATTGCGCTCGGCGTTCCCGCTGCCGTCGCGGAGACCGAGCCTGCCATCTTCCTGCCCAGGGGGATGATGCTCGGGCCCAAAATCACAGGCTGGGTTAGAGGGGAAAAAGAAGTATATGGTTTTTAGGAAGCTGGGTGTTTTTCCTCCTTTTCCTCGCCGTAGTCTGCTGTAGAAGTCGGGAGCTGGCAGAGCGCTGCATCAGGCTGAGAACCGCCCAAGGACGGGCTCATTGGAGCCTTCCTCAAAGCCCCTCTCCTCCTCTCCGCTCCTCCGCCCAGCTCTGCCCCCGGGTGCAGTCGCTTGCAGCCTGCTCCGGGAAGGCACGGCGGATACTCGGCAGCTGGGAGCGAGTGTGCCTGCAGCCTCGGGAGCAGCCTCAGCTGCTGGGTTCAACCGTGCGTCTGGCCACGGGTCTGTGCGGGGCTTTCCCACGTCTCCGACCCGCTCGTGGGGGTGAAGTGCTCCCGTCCAGCTCGTTTCTTACCCTGGTACTCACTACGTCTTCCTCACTGCTTTCCCTGAGGCCAGTGCTTGCCTACCGTGCAGTCCCACTCCGTGCTCCTCGCCTGGCTACAGGAGGGTGGCGATGCCCAGGCACCTCTGGGAGCCGCGGCTGGCCCTGTGCTGGTGGCCGTGCTGGCTCACGGAGCCGTGGTGTTGGCTTGGACGACCCTACTTGTGTAGACTGGAGGCTGCCGTCTGGTGCAGAGACATCTAAGCCGGCTTTGGAGGAGGCGTTGGTAGCTGTGCGGAGAGCATGGAGCGCACAGCGCCCTGCGTTAGTCTCGCTGGTGTTTCACTAGCCACATGGCTGGGAATTTAGCTGGTTTGGTGGGTCTGCTGCCGGCGTGGTGTATGGCATGCAGCGTGGCTCACCATGCGCCTGTTCTCGGGGTGACGCCGTGAGAGATGCATGGTGGAAAGGCACCCTATTTCATCCTCCACTTGCTCACTTTTAGCCCTGCTTGTTGTTGTTGGGGCATCTTCATCCATCGGGGTTCCTCACGAGGACGATGCTGGCAGTGTCCGAGGGGTTAACCCGGGGCCGTACGCAGCTCTGGTGGGGAAAGGCTCTGGCCGTACATGAGGTGAGCATTTTTGTAAGGGTCCTTCCCCTTCCCAGGCCCTGGCAGCTATCTGTGGGCCGACAAAACGCCTGGAACGCGGAGACCCGCTGGACATTGACCCAGCCGTGCCGAGTGCAATTAGCTGAGGCTATCTGATTGGACTTGGTGCAACCTAATTAGCTTTGGATTCGAACCAGAAACTCAAACCCAAAGGCAGCTTGCCGGCAGAACGTCCTTTGCTGCAGCCTGCCCGAGGAAGTGGGGAAAGGCTCTCCTGAGCTTCTTCTCTGCCCTGGGAAAGGGGAGCAGCCCACCAACCCTGCCTGCCCATCCTTCCAGCCCTGTGGCTGGTGTCGAGGGGGCTCAAACCTTCCCTCCTGCCCAGTGTCTGTTACTGAACCCAAGGAGGGTCATGTAAGACCAGAGGCAGCTTCTTTCTCTTGGCAAATGATGCGTGCTGTCTAGTTTCCAGAGGGAACTTGCTTTTATTGAAGGTGACCCGGCTCTGGCAGCTGCCTTCCCTATCTTGTCAGGCGCCTTCCTGCGGCACGTAGGCACCCCGTTCTCAGGCTCCTTCTCCTGGACCTCCAGCTGCGGTGCACAAAGTGGGTGGTTTGTCCTCAAGGAAACCAGCTCATTCTGGAGCGTGCTCCAGTCATTGGTGGAGATGTGGAGAAGGAGCTGTGACGGGAAGGGATGGCTGTTTTGGGACCCCAGGGTCCTTCACTCAGCTGGGTTTCCAGCTTTGTGTGCTCTGTGAGTGTTAAAACACAAAAATGCTCGTGGGAAGGGACCTGCAGGTGTCTGTTGACCAACCTACTGGTCAGCATGGGCCAGGAGGTGGGCATTTCTCCATGGAGACTTGGAAAATGGTGTTTCCATGGGCTGCCCTTGCACAGCTCCCAGCAGCGAAGCCCTCTGGAGGGATGGCTCATCCCGGTGGGATGCTCATGAGATGTCTCCTGACCAGGTGACAGCTCATGCCCAAGCCAGGCCTGCTGGGTCTCACCTGGGAGATGGGAAGACCCATGTGGCCTTGCAGTCACCTGCTGTGGTCCAGCATCCCCCAAGGAGAACTACCATAACTAGTTTTCTGGAAAACCAGTTAGCTGTGTTGCCTTTTGCTGGTCATGGTGCAGCCGGTGGCAGTGCAGCTCGGGGTGTTGGGATGCCAGCTGCATGCTGGCGGCAAACACCAGCGCCAGCCATGTTGGATCAGTTAAAGCCCATTATGCCAAGTGAATGACTGTAATTATCTCAAATCTGGATTAGTGCACACCCACAGCACCGTAATACAATCCGTCTGGCCAGTGGTTTGTAGGCCGTTGTTCCTGGAAGCCAGACGCAGAAGGGGATCTGCAAAACATGGCCGTATCCTGCCCCTCTCATCTCCTGGTGCCATCTCAGACCCCGAGGATGGAGCTTATCCCGTGGACGGATCCTCCGCACGCAGTTAGGACCTTTAAAGCGTTATAGGCTGGTGGTTGCTCTCAAAACTGACTGCTGGTGGGAGCAGAAGAGCAACTGGGAAGCACGGAGGTACCTTCACTCCTGCCAGCGCCTCCGGTCAGTCCCTGTAATTGTCAAAACCAGGGTAGATGGAGCATTTTCCCCAGCGTCCCGGGGCTCTGTGCCTCTAGGACCTGTCAGCAAGGGGGGAACAAGGGTTTTAGCCCCCAGGGAGAGCCACCGGGCAGTTCTTGCTCCTGGATTTGGGTGATCTGGGTTTGCCGGTGGCCCGGCACGTGCCACGTGTGCGGCTCATTACCACGAAGTCCTGTGGGAGCTTTGACGTGAGACGAAACTTCTCCTCTTTCTGCTAGAGCCGAGCCTAACGCTTTCGCGCTCCCCTTGCGTCTCGCTGGATCCTGCTTGGTTTTTCATAGCTCAGAGCGTAGCACCCCCTCAAGGGCAATTAGATCACTTCCAATTTGCCCGTAGGCCCATAAAACTGCAATTGAATGTAATTAAAAGGCCATAATGAGTTTCAGCAACCTGCGGGACCACTGTGCTTTTGCTCTCACCGTGCCCCTTTCAGAGAAGGGGATGGGGGTCCGGGCGGCTGCGAAGGTCAGCGTTCGCAGGGAGGATGAGGAGCTCCGAGCAGAGCTCCCTGGTTCCTGGGATGGGCAGATGTCAGGAAGCACCCAGGTGCCACCACCGCCGTGTGCCCATCGGGGAGGGCTGAAGGGACCCCCAGGTGCAGCCTTCTGTCTGTGCGGAACAGAGGGAGCATCTTCCCTTCTGTTGGCATCTTCTGCTGTTATTTTGACTTCACCCGTGCTCTTTGGAGGCTGGAGGGGTGCCAGCAAGTAGAAGACCCTTCTCGGCATGGCCTGGTTTGCTCCTGGCTGGGCTTGGGGAAGGTTAGTGGCAGGGGACGATGGCAGTGATGGGGGCTCAGCCCTTGTGCTTCGTCAGTGAGGTCTGGGTGCCCCAAACCTCCCTTTTGGGGGGTGCATGGAGACACCCCAGAAGGCGGAGAGGTGCAACCCCAAGCAGGGTTTGATCAGGGAGCTCCGAATGCCACCGTGTTTGGGGCAGAGAGCTGGGCTGGGGGCAGCTCCCCCCATCCAGCTGGACAAAACAAGCCGGGCCTCGGAGGTGCCAGCGAGCCCCCCACTTCGGGCTGCTTTGAACTGCGGTGGCACGAGCTCAGAAGAGCCGCGGCGTGCGAGTCCTTCAGCTGACGTCTCCCCGGCCCCGCTGCCAGCCCAGGAGCCCTGGCAGCGGCGCTTACACTGCACCTATTATTGCCGGTCCCTGCCGCGGGTTCCCAGCCAGTAAATTAGGGGCAGTCGCTGAGCCNGGGGCTCCTCACACTTTCCATATGTCCCCTGCTCCCACCTCCTGCTTTTGCCTTCTCCCCCTGCCGCCCCAACGCCTGCCGGGGAGGGGGGGGCGTCTCGGCGCCTGCCCCG
>VXBH01008204.1:79034-127330 GCA_013400035.1 Rynchops niger
CCAGCTTTGCCTTTCCCTCCTCTCCAAGGGGCTCCTCACACTTTCCATATGTCCCCTGCTCCCACCTCCTGCTTTTGCCTTCTCCCCCTGCCGCCCCAACGCCTGCCGGGGCGGGGGGGGGGTGTCTCGGCGCCTGCCCCGTGTGTTTGGGAGGTGCAGACCGAAAAAACATGGGTGGGGGGTTCCTCCGTGGGGTTGGCGGGGCAGGAAGCCGGCAGTGCTGGCGTGTCACCGGCACGGCGCGGTGACCGGAGGAAGAGGAGTTCGCAAGCGTTTCCTCCAGTGACACGGCGGCTGGCGGGGAGAGCGGCTTCTGGAAAATTCCTCTTTTTGAGTCCTTCCCCCTCGGAGACGGGAATAGCCCCTGCAGGCTTCCGGCTCTGCCAGTGGCTCCGGGCTCAGGGCTGAGTTTTTACAGGGCTCTCGGAAGGGTGGGATGGGGTTTTTTAAGGCAAAAAAAGAAAAAAAAAAAAGACAAAATGAGCCCCCATGCCGGAGCTGAGCGTGCTCGGTCAGCCCCGGTGTGGGGTCTGTGCCTCTCCGGCACACACATCTCCGCAGTGGGGCTGCTCCCCCCGTCCATGCTGACTCTGAAGCATCAGGCAGAAACATCCCAATTTTTGGTGTGGGTCCTGCGGTGGGGGGTCACCAGACCTCTGGGCATCGTGGCTGGAGCAGGCGATGGCGGGGGGGTTAGGGGTGGGTGTCTCCCAAAGGGGACCCTGTGGGGCTTTGAGACAGGCTGCCAAAAATTGGGAACATTGGTGAGCCTGTGGTCACCCACGCGGGTTGCCTGGGGAGAGACCCCCAAATGCCACCCAGCTTGTCCCCAGCTGCGACCGCGTGGTCGTTGTTGGCGCTGGGGAGGTCTAATGTTACCTGCAAAGCTGCATCCAGAGGAGAAAAAATAGGATGGAGAGGGGGAACGGGCGTTGGAGCGGGAGGTGAGAAATCGTGTGGCTTTGGGGTTTTAGTTTGGTCAAAGTGAAACCCGGTGGGAGGAGGAACCCACACGGAGCAGAGAGCAGCCAAAAATGAGTTTCTCACCGTCCCCAAGCGGCTCGAGCCACCGTGGCGTCGTCGCCTGGCACTTCTCGGGGGAAAGTGTCGAGCGCGGCTGAAGAAACTCTCACGAACTTGGGAGCAGGTTCCCAAAAAGAACCTGCACGTGGTGATTTTTAAATGCCCGCAGAAGGACACGTCTCTGTGTGCTGTCCCCTGCGCAGACTTTGGGGGGGGGTCTGAGAGGGGCGTTCTCGGGTTTGTGTCGTACTCGAGTCCAGAAATGTGAAAAGAAGAAAACAATTCAAGTTACTTTCTGGTGAAATCAGCTACTGGGCGCTAACGCGTTCGATGGCACCCTGGTCCAGTGCTCCTGCACCCTTTTTCCTACAGCTGTGGCAGCAATACTGGGAAGGGCTGTATGGATAACATACAGCTGCACCTTCTGGGCGTCTGTTCCCAGGGATGCCTCTGCCATGTGCCTGGTGCCCGGGTGGTTTAAGGGGCTCGATCCCCTCTCCTCGCTGGGCAAAGAGCTATAAATGCAGCTCAACGTGCTTGGGCCAGAAGGTGATGCTTGCTTCTTGGACCCACGGGTGGTTTTCTGGGATGACAGCCACGCTGCACCGGGCAGGTCGGCTCCATGAGTTTGCCCACGTCGGGCACCATCAGCTCCACGACAGCAGCCAGTGCTGGACGGGGAAGGGGCCGTTCTTGCTCCATCCCCGCTTCAGTTCTCCGCTCTGCTGGTGTAAACTGAGCGCGGACTTACTCAAGATTCTAGGCCAGGGGCTGTTTAAATTCATCCGCTGCGAGCACGCTCTCCGTTTTCGATCAGGGACAAAAGTGAGGACCTGACCTCTTGTGGTCACGATATTCCCAAGGCAATTTTCACGTGAAAACGGTGGTGAAACCCTGGTGTCCTACCCAGGTTTGCTGCCTGCGTCCCGCTCCGGAGGTGGGCGCGGGCTCTTCGCCGCCGGTGCGGTGCTGGGTGCCCTGGGGAGGGTGAGAGGAGGGGAGGTGGGAAACCTCCGTCACTTGAGGTTCCTTGGATGGGAAGCACGCGAGGAGATTTCTATAGTACTTTTGAGGAATGAGAGCAAAGGGAGAGTGATTTTCACTACCAAGTTTGTTTAGGGAAACCCAGCACCCGCAGAGGCACCGAAAGGAGGAACAGTGCTCTCGGTGCACTGCGTTTACATGCGGATTCACGTGCATTTTGGGGTGTCAGAGTTTTGAACCTGGTCAACACCAACGTGCCGCTCCAGAGCAGAGGAGAAGGGTGTTTCCGAGAGCCTGATCTCAGCTGCTGGTCCCGATCCCCTCCCAACGCGGCTCCACAGCCCTAACGCGGAGGCCTGACTTAAGGAAGGGAGTGGCAACCCAAATTTAGAATTTCCTGCTGTTTAATACCCAGAATTGATCTGCGTTCTGATTAAGGAGGAAGAGGTGCGGAGGAGGAAAAAATAAAAATAGGGGTTAAAAAAAAAAAAAAGNAAAAAAAAAAAAAAAAAAAAAAAGCGGAAGCCAGGGCCGTGCGGGCGAGTTTCCAAATCTCGGCTGGCGTCAGGGCTGGGTGCGTGGGGTGCTGGCACCGTGACGGCTCCCCGGGGCCGTGGGTGCCCGCAGACCCCTGCGGTCCCGCTCGGATGGGCTGTTCGGTGTCACCCGCGGGGTGCAACGCTCCTGGGCTGCAGAAAAGCCTGTTTGTGCCTTGAGATAACGCACTTTTTTTTTTTCTTTTTTTGACTTCCCCTCTCTGAGAAGCAGACTGCCGAGCCACCGAGCTGCTGAGTAAACTCCCTGGATATGCGAGAAAAGGTTTTCCAGCAGAGCTAGGTCACTGTAGTTTTACGGGCAAAGCCTCTTAAGCGTAAGTGAAGATTATACCGGCGAAAGCTTATGCTGGTACAGTTTATTCTGGTACAAATAAGCTATCCTGGGAAAAAAAAGCACTTCTGCGCTGTTGTAATTGTTTCTGCTCTGGGACGTTTTGTGGTCTAGAAATGTTAAAATCACAGCCCCTTCTCGATATTGCTGCGTCGGCAAAAGCTGTTATTAGCTGTCAGACGTCCCCTGGCCGAGCAGCAGCGCTTGAGGAGTCCCGTGCGCTGGGGTGATAAAAATGCAACAGGAAAAATGTTGCCAGGGCTGGTGGCGTGGTCGGATGCCTTCGGCAATCGCAGCTCCCAGGGGGTCTGACCTGCCGCATCCAGACAGGGAAATCTGCTGGTCCAAACTGGAAGTTTCTGCCGTTGGCCCCAAGAATGGCAAAGGGGATGGGAAACAGCAGTGAAGCTGCCCAGGGACTTTTGGTACTTGTCCGCGCTCATCTGAGTGCCTAACGCAGCTGGATGAGAATGAGGACTAATGCTTTATAAAGATGTTCTCTTCCCTTATTGAAAATTAATAATAGTGAAAAAGCGCTGTCTGTCATGGAGCCGGGAGGGGGAAAAAAAGAAATACGGAGAAGGTTGATTGAGCAGTGGAGATGCTAGCCTGGGTCTTGCTATAGCCAGGATCTATTCCCAGCTTTGGCTCCAATTTCCCGCATGACCTTGGTGAAGGTCACATAAGCCTGTGTCCTACTTGTGCCGTCCGCATCTGCTGCCTCCGCGGGGACATTGCTCTCCCCGCGCCTCGGTTTCCCCACCCGTGAAGCAGGGACGGTGGCGTCCAAAAGAGATCTTGCAAAGACAGGGATGTGCTGAGGGAAAGGGCGGTGAGGAGTGCCGTGCCGGAAAAACAAGACTCCTTATCGCTCTTTATCTCGAGGCCAGATCAAAACCCGCTGGCTCTCGGTCTCGGCGCGATGGTTTCGGACGCAGCGTGTTCCTCTGCCGCCGAGGAGGGCTGGAAGCACGCACATGGTTCCCCGCAGCCGCACGGCTCCGTCGCTGGAGGTGGATCATGCGGCCCTGCCCTAAATGTCATATTCTTCGGGAAAAATTCCCACCCAAATTTCGTGGCTGGCGGGTTCGGAGTTCAGAGAGAGAAAAAAGAGCTGCTTTGCAAATTCTTTGGCTGCTGAAGAGCTCTCGCTTCCGATCTCCGAACTGCCATGGGGCATCTTGTAAGATATATAGAGGTCGTTGTGTTCAAACAAAGGACGCACAGAGAAAATAGCTGCAATTTATGGGTGCGGCAAGAGGGGAAATGCTTTGAGAACTCTTTTTTGAATTATTTTTTTATTTTTTTTTATTTAGAAACAGGCACAGAGTTTATTTTGGTCAAGAGATAGTCACACACAACAGCTTTAAATGGCAAAACTACACAAGCAAAAGGAATAGTCTCACACAGCTTGAACTGAAAACGCGTTTGGGAGGGTACCTCCCCTGTTTGCTGCCGTCCAAGCGGTACCATCACTGTGGGGGGTTGTTTTTATTAAGGATATTTCCTCAATCTGGGTTTTTTTTCCTTTTTAAATTTATTTTTTTCCTAGCACTCCTTTAGCTTTAAAGGCCCTATGGGATGCTTGTGATGAACGAGGAGAGCAGCCTTCTCATGTCCAGCTCCGGATCCCTGTGTCTCCTCCTCGGGTGATTATTTTCCCCAAATGCATCTTCCTGCGGGGAGAATTCCCCCTCGAGCCGGGGGCTGGCAGCATCGGCGCTGAGTCGCCTCGGGTGGACTCTAGATTTTGCTAACGGGAAAAAAAAAAAACCAAACCCTTTTCTGTATTTGCCAGTCGTTTGGAGGGAAACGTGTCCCCATGCTGCTGCTCTTAGAACCAGGTTTTGGGCTGCGGAGGAGGGAGAGTTTGGATGAGGAGTGGAAACACCCCGGTGTCCAAGGGATTGCTTTGAGTCATGACGCTCTGAAGGAGTTCAGGTCTCGTTCACATTTCAGAGTGTTTGGCCAAGGGTTTTGGGTGAAAACACACCCAAAGGTGTCCGTGCTCGCACACACTTCTCCCCGACGGGCCTGTTCGATGCGGGGTCAGTCCTGTTCTCGCCTCTTTTCCTCTTTGTTGTTGTTGCCTGAATTATTTTCTCCGGACCGGCCCTACCACACACGCCCCGTTCCTCGCTGGGTGCTGGGGACGGCGTCTGCGGGGACGGCAAGGCGCGTAAACAGGATGGGTGAGGGGAGCCGGCTCGGAGATGCGGGATGCCCAGGGACGGGGAGCTCCCATGGTACCCAGGGCACGGGTATTTTGGGAGAGGTGCCAGCCCCCCACGCGCTTTGCTTTCTGATGTGCTTGAGTAGTCACCAGCCGGTCACCAGGAGTGACCTCTCCTGCCTTAAACATTCAGGATCTTTTAAAAGGAAAGGCTTGCGCTTCGCTGCCTTCCCTTTGCCGGCAGGTGAAGTGCTTGTTTCCCCTGGCCAGGGGATGCAGCGCATCCTTGGAAGGTCTCCATCCATCACCTTGGCTAACGGGGGTTTCTGGGGCTCCTTCAGACCAGGGCTGGCTGGGAAACACAGGAATGAGCTCCTGGCTTTCCCCTGGGACGGTGGTGGGGGCACAGTCTGCATCCCGCCTCCCCGGAGCACATCGCAGCCCCCGTCCCCGCTCCTCCTCCCAGACATTTAAAGACACCAAAAAGCAGAGAGCCGGGAGCACAGTCCCGCTGCGCTAAACCCCCGGAGCAGAGCCTGAAGCCTCGAGGAATTTCCCGGGGGTTCCTATTGTGCCGCCCGCGCGTCACTCAGCCACGGGTGACGTGGTGGCCGGCGGTTGTTTTATATCAACATCCTGCGAGAGCCGGTGCGAGGCCAGCCCCCCGGGGACAGGGATGCTCACCCCCGCCATGGCCACAGAGATGCCTGCCAGGGCCAGTGGTGCCGGCACACGGGCTCATTTCGGCGTGGATGGTGGCACCTGGCTGGAGCGCAGGGTCTGGGCACGTGTCCCCTCTGCCTGTCCCAGATGGGACAGGACACCCGTGCAGAGGGAGCTGGCAGCATCCCAGGACTGGAGACTAATCCCCATTTTTGCATCCAAACCCCCTCCCCTCCTCCGCCCCCTGCCCCGGGGATCCCGCTTCTGGCTCTTGTCTGGGAGTTTAAGGAATTATCCTTGCAGGGAGCGAGCCTTTTCCGTGGAGTATGTAATCCTGTTATGCCTACAGCGGGGAAGAGACATTCGGAGCATGCTGGGGATGGCTCTGCTAGAGGGGGGGACATGCCGTGGGGGCCTCTGGGTGCCAGTACAGCACGACTGCCCGTGGCCATGGCTCTATGCGGGGAAGCCCTTGGGGGTCTCTGTGCCCCACCAGCACCCTTGCGAGGCAGGGACGGGGCTGAATGCACAGAGGCTGTAAGGAAGGTGCCAGGGCAGGAGGTGTGACCACGTGGGTGGTGAGATGGTGGGTGCAGCAGTGGGATGCTGGGTGCTGCGATGGGCCTCTGGGTGCAGCGGTGGGATGCTGGGTGCAGCAGTGGGATGCTTTGCAAGAGGAACATCACTGCCTTGCTGGGCTTTTGCTTCCGTGTTCTGGGTTTTCCCTGCTGGGATAGGTGGTCTCCAGGGAAGACTGATGGGGCTGGACTTGCCATGGGTTCAGCCAGGTGACTGAAGACAGTATTTCCCAGAATTTAGTTAACTTTGGGTCCTGTAGCCGAAATCAGTGGCTCCCAGATTCCCTTGTGAACAGCCCCTGGACAAGCATCTGTGCTGGTGTCTCCCCCACTCTGAGCCTGTGTTTGCTGGTGGGAACTGGGGGGGTGCTGGTCGGTGTTGGGGTGATACTGGGGGGCCCCTGCCCATGCTGCCCATCTGCCCCTGCCACTTTCCTGCAGCTCCTCCTCGCAGCCCGTCCTGGGGGCCATGAGCCAGCCCCTTCCTCGCGCGGGATTGTTTTGCAAGCAGCGTGACAGGATGAGGAGGAAATGTGCCAGGAATGGCTCCATGGCCCCTCTCGGGAGAATCGGAATCTATTTTTAACACCCCTTTCCCGCTCCCCCCCAGCTCCTCCCGCTCCCCCGGGACTGCGGAGCCGCTGGGGCGCGGGCAGACACAGCCTGTAGAAAGCTGCCCCCCGGCTCCCCGGGGCATGTTCCTCCTCGCCAACACACGCAGGCTTCCCCGTCGCCCACTGGTGTACCTGGACGGACACACAAACCACACGTGCAGTGCACAGACAAGCTCTCGCCCCCCGCCCGCCCCCCCCCACTCTGCTGCTCTCCGCACTCCCCACACGTGGCCTGGCCCGGCGATGCCGTGATAAATCTGAATTATCCTGTCGCATGGAAGGCGTCTGTCCGCTCCCACGCTGGGGCTGCTGCCTGTGCATCAGCCGGAGCAGTGATGCCACCTCTGCGGCAGAGCTTAAATCTGGGGTACAGCGGGTGAGCGGGATGAAGGGGGACAGTGACAACTGTGGAAACGCTCTCAGCGCCTGTCTTAACGCCTGCGTAGGTACTCCAGCAGAAGGTGGTTTTGAAAGACGGGAGGATGCACTGGGAGTTTCGGGGGCAGGTTGAAAAGCAGCCCCTCGGCAGAGCGAGGAGCCGGGGGCTGCTGCTGCTCGGGGCTTGCTGTGGCCACATGTCAGAGCCCATCCTGGGCTGGAGACTCAGCCCCGTTTCTCTCTCTTCTCTCTTACAGATTTCTCCAACCAAGTCAATTCCACGTCCCTGAACTCTCCCACGAGCCGGGGGCCCATGGCCACCCCATCCCTCCACCCGTCCATCGGGCCGGGCATCGGCTCCTCGCTGGGCTCCCCAGGCCAGCTCCACTCGCCCATCAGCACCCTGAGCTCGCCCATCAATGGCATGGGACCTCCGTTCTCCGTCATCAGCTCCCCCATGGGCCCACACTCGATGTCCGTCCCCTCCACCCCCAGCCTGGGATTCGGCACCAGCAGCCCGCAGGTAAGGGGAAGGTGGTGGGGACGTTGCTGCTGCCTGTTTCGCTGGGGAGAAGCCACCTCTGTGGGTTCCCAACCCAGACCCGGCTCTGCAACACAGACGGGCACCCAAGGGTGGCAAAAAGCAGAAGCTCAAGGGGGAAACTAAGCTGGAGGCGTCCTGCTCCTCTGGCCAGAGCTGGGTGGCTGCAGCCGCCTTTGGGGCTGCCCTGGGTGGGCTACGAGGGACCAGCTACAGCCGTCCACCATCTCCCATCCCCTTCCAGTGCTGCCCTGCCAGTCCCCAGGCTGGGGGTGGGAGGGGAGCAGTGACTACCCCTGCATCACCCGGGGGCTGGCGTAGCTCTGGCAGGGGCTGGAGCCACCCTGGGACTGTCTGTGCCCCCTGCTTCTCACCCAAACGGTCCCGTCCCTTCCCTGGGGCCCGTCACATCCCTGCGGTCCCCATGGCAGGCACCGAGGGGTCCCCTGCCCGCTGCCCCTTTCTCCTGGTGGGGGAAGGACCTGGCGTTCGCTGGCTGAAGATTATGTAAAAAAGCTCCAACTACGGAGAGATAAGCTCTTTTTAAAAATAGCAAGATCGGGGCGCGCTGGCCAGCCCCTGCCACCTGTTGCTGGCTGCTCGCAGGGTATATGTTTAGTAAAAGGGCAGATTAAGGAATTGGCTACCACCTGCCACTCGCTGCAGGGTTTATTTATTCCCGGCCCTCTCAGGGAGTCAAGCACCTGCCAGCACCTTTATTTTTAAATATTGGCCTGATTTATTTCCAGAGATAATAGGTCTTTCTAGCCGGGGCTGGGGAGGGCTGTGCTGTGCCGGGTCTCGTCCCCAGCGACCCCCAGGCAGCTTCCCCAGGACTCAGCATCCCTGTGCTGGCCGGAGAGGTGTCAGCTTTATTTGCCTTTTGATGGGCTTCTCCCATGCAGGATCTGGCCTGTGACCACCATAGATGTGCGGGGACCTGCACCCCACAGCTCGGTCCCGCTGGGTCTTTCTCCCCTGGGAGATGAGTGGGGTGGATATGCCACCTCCCGTCCCATGGCCAAGGGAAGGGGAAGTGAAACAAGCCCTTGGGAGCAGACGGCCAGAGCAAAATTAGCAGCGAGAGCGCCGAAATGGTGGGGAAGGAGGGATGTGAAGCAACGCAGGGGTGAGCCGCAAGCCGGGGAGGGAACGGGGAAGGAGCGATGTCCCCCCAGCATCACCGATAAGGCGCGGTTTGCTTTAGGGACCCACGAGCCAGAGGAACTGAAATAAAATGCAGCCACAGGGCAGAAAGGGGAATTGAGAGCGTGGTCAGATGGTGCCGGGGTGCGAGCTGGCAGCACGGCGGCTCCAGCCCTCTCGGCGCGGTGCAAGCGCCCGTCCTTTGCTCGGGTTCTTGTCTTAAGTGGTTTTCCTAGAGGTGACAGTTAGGAGCTCTTCAGCCTAATGGCTCCTGCCATCTGTTCCCTGTCTGGGCGCATTAGGTCCCTGTCCCTGTCCTCGTCCCTGCAGCGGGCAGAGGCGCCTACCTGGGCCCGCGGAGGAGCACGGGATGAGGAGGAGGAGGGTGCGGGCAGGCAGCAGGGCCGATGCTCGGAGGGGAGCACAGCCCCCCATGCCGCTGCACCAGTCGGCGAAGCGCCGGGGGTAATGAGGCGTGCGGCCCCCGTCGCCGGGCGGGGATGGCACTGATGGAAGGTGGTTTGAATCAGATGGCAGATGCCACTTGCCATCAGGCCATGCCTCGTCGCCTCTGGAAAGCCATCAGAGCAGAAGGGCATGGGACGCGTGAGGTGCGGTGGGTCCCGCAGGGTGGGTCCCCCCCACCCCGGCTCCTCCTGGCACGGGGGTGGGAAGGAGCCGTCAGACTCCCAAAATCCGGGGTGCTTTCCCTTTCCTGTTAGGTCCAGTGGAGGCAAGGAGCCAGCAGCCCTTGGTGCCAGCACCGAAGGATGCTCAAAGTGCTCCTGGCGCCCTCCCTCCAGCATTGTGCGCTTTCTGGGACCTCACACGGCTTCCAAAACACAGCCCCAAAATCCGGGCATGAGGCTGGGTGTCCCAGCACCTGCGGAACCCCCAGACCCGCTCGGGGAGGGGATGCTGGTGCCAAGCTGGGCAGGGGGTAAGGTGCGTGGGGCAGGAGCCGGCTGAAAGCAGGGGTAGTTTATGGTGGTGAGCAAAGTCCCAGCCGGACGGGGAGGCTGGACCCAGCCGCTCCGCTGCTTACTGGGATTTAACACAGATTTAAACCCTCTTACCTAAAGATTCTGGGAAAACAGAAGGAAAAAAAAAAAAAAGCAGGATTTTCAGTAAAAGCTGGAAGGGAGGGACTTTCCCCGTGGTTCACAGGACTGTGCCGCGACAGCAGCCGCCCCAGGCATCGCTGGCAGCAGCTCGGGGCTCCCAGGGGCGCGCAGGGAGAGATCAGACGCAGGATTAGGCTTTTCCAGAGCTGCTCTCTGCCTTTGCACAATGCTCTTTGTAAGGGTGCCTGGGGGACCGCAGAAGGGGTTGATGTTCTTGGATGGGAGGAGGAATAAAGCTCTGCTTGCCAGAAGGGACAGGATTCGGTCCCCGGTGCAATGAACTGCAGAGGGAAGGGAGAGGAGCCGAGGAGTCCCGGCATCACTGGGGAAGCAGAGCACCAGTTCCTCCCTCGTCCCCGCTCGCTGAGCCGGGGTTGTCCTGCCCAGAGCAGAAGTGCTGTGCCAAGGCGGGGGCTGCTGCCTCCCCCCCTGCCTCCTCCCTGCCGGTACATGCTGCTGGTTTTGCTTGGCGGCCACCAGCGGGGAAGGGACGGCACGGGGCAGGCGCCGGGGCGGTGTGGGAACCCCGGGGGTGCACGTGGTGCCTCCGCTGAGGTTTCGGGCTGGCGCTGCAAGAGGAACCCATGACTTCCCCCAGCCCAGCCCGCGGCTGACTCAGCTCCCACTGGGGCGCCCCGCTGATGCACGGGGTGGGGGGGGGCTGCAGAGGGCGGTGGGACCCCCCGACCCTCCTGAGCTGGCGCAGGGGCAGGGTGAAGCGCTTTGCCCATCTTGCTCTGCCCATTGTCCCCCCCCAGATGCTCTTGGGGGCCCGTTTGGGTGGACTCTGTGGGCTGCTGGGGTTGGGGGAAGCGGTGGCAAAAGGCTTATCTTCAGCAGGCAGCCGATGGCCTCTGCCCTCGCTCCCACGTGGCAGCGGCCAGTGACGCAGCGTGACACGAGCCATGGCCGCCGGCTGCACCTGGGAAATGGCTCCGCTTCAGGAAAGTGCGCTGGGAGGAATTGCTGGAGCCGGTGACCCCGAAGGTGGGGAGGGCTGTGCTGCTGCAGTGCCGGCAGCCCCTGCTCGCAGGGTAGCACAGAGGGAGGCTCTGTGTCCGGGGACATCCCAAAGAGATGCTCCTGCCCGGGGACCCACTCGTCCCTCCCCTCTCTGCCCTGTTGCAGCGTAACCGAACAGCAGCTAAAGCCCAGGAGCGTGTTCCGTGGCGGCACCGGGTCCCAGCTGCCTTTGATTCATCAGCTGGCACAGGCAGGGCGGGAGAGGAAGGCAGATCCATCCTATTTCTCCAGGGTGGGTTTACCTTGCTCTGTTCTGAGGTTATTAGTCATCGGCCTGCCAAATATTCCCCACCAGCCTGGAGACTTTAAAGCCAGAGGAGCGGCTGCGCTGCTCTAATTGACAGATCACAAGCCCTGGGACTTCCCTGAATTAATTCGTGACAAGTGCAATTGCTGAGTATCTCTATTAGGGTAGGGAAACACAACAAACCAAAGCACAAATCCTGCGTGTCTAACCTGGATTTAGAAGTTGGCAGGGATGGAGGCTCTGCAACAGTCGCTGGCAGGCTGGTCCCCGGGAGGACAGCCGTCCTGGCCGGCACTGCATCCCGAGCTGACCGAGCCTGGCTCCCCCATCCAGCCCCAGACCCCCTTGAACCTGCCCTGGGCTGGGCAGGGTTGCCGTGAGCTCGTCTCCCGTATCAAGATGAATTGGCCTTACATCTCCGTGCCTCAGTTTCTCTGTACGTGGGGGTATAACAGCCCTGCCCTGCTGCACAGGGCAATGTGGGAATCAGCGCAGGAATCCTTCACTCAATACCAGTGCTGCTGGGCCACGCCAGCATCCAGTTTCCACCCGATTCTCCGCTTTCTTCACCAGCTGTTGGGGACCGAGCTCACCGGGGAGGGAAGGAGAGGTGTGTGGAGAGGCTGCCGCCGGGCTGCAAGTTGCAGAGAAGTGTCCCACCCGAGCCAGCTCTGGAAAGCCAGGCCCCGTTGCATCTGGGATCTATTTATTTGCTGTGAAGCTTTCCTTTGGAGAGATAATGCTAAAAGGATATCCATAAATTGCAGAGCTAAAAGCGGGAGTGTCCTGGCCTTCATCATTGCTCCCAGCCAGCAGCTCTCCCACGAACCATCCCTCCAAATCATCTGCCCTGCTCTGCAGCCCGCGGTGGCGTGAAGCCGTGGTGGCTTTGCGAGTGCCTGGCCGTGGGGGCTGTGCCACGGCTGTGTCGGGGCTGTGCCATGGGCAGGGGTCTGGCAACGCAGGAGGAACTCGCTTTCCTCTCAAATCATGCAGGAGCATCCCCCGTGGGGCGGGTGGTGTCAGCCCTGCACGGCTCCTGGTGGTGCACGGGGGACCGGCCGTGTCCCTGCTCCTTCCACCCTGGTGCTGGCAGTGAGAGCTGGTGGCATCCTGCTGCCAGCTCAGAGCCACACCAGCTTTTACACCAGGGTAGCAGATGAGCCCTTGTGCCTTTGGTCTCTGGAAACATGTGCCCAAATCCTCCAGCTTTGTGGGTGGCTGTTTTAAGCGGTGCATGTCCCCATTGGAAGCGTGTCACCTGCTTGAAATGCCACCTTGCCTGGCCCTCCTGCCCCATGTCCAAGTGCATGGGCAAGCCCTGCTGTGTGGAGCTGGCTCAGCCCCGCAACCCGGTGATCGCCGTGCTTCTGTCTCAACAGCTCAACTCGCCCATGAACCCCGTCAGCAGCTCAGAGGACATTAAGCCACCCCTGGGGCTCAATGGAGTCCTCAAAGTGCCAGCACATCCCTCAGGAACGATGGCCTCCTTCACCAAACACATATGTGCCATCTGCGGGGACAGATCTTCAGGTAAGGCTGGTGCCTGCCCCGGTAGGGGCTCACAGCGGCGTGTGGATGCCCTGGGAGAGCGTGGCCAGGGTTTGCCTGGCTCCCCGGCGCCCTGCAGCACAGCGGCCGCAGCGGGGGATGCTCCATCAGAGGAGGAGCCACCCATGCCCTCAGAGGAGGGGACAAAAAGTCCCTTATTGACCAGCCTCCCCCAAGCCCCTCTGGTCTGGGGCAGGCTCTGACCCGAGCCAGGAGACCCCGGGTCTCTGCGTAGCGGTGGTGTTACATCCTCGGCCCTGAGCAGCGCAGCCCGGCTGACGACAAGGCATTAGCGAGTGTCACTCTCTCTCCCCATCCTCTTTCATCTGTAGCGGTCTTGTCACATAGCGCCAGCTAAAGAGATGTGCTTCACATAGAGTCTCTCCGCTCCTGGGAGATAAAGATGTGCTAATTCCCTTTATTCTTATGCCGTTTTAAAAGCTTTCTGCTCCCTAAGTGCTCTGGTCACCTAGTTTGTGAGGTCCTTGGGGATGTCTCCTGTGCCTGTGGGGCTCCAGGGCTGGAAGAGGAGGGTGAGCACGTGGTGCAGGGCTGGGGTGCGTGTCTGGCGTGGGGAGTCATGGGGGGACACAGGGAGGCACCCGTGTTTCACTGCCGTGCTGCTCTCCCGTGATGTGTGGCTAAGAAATGGCGAGGGCTTTTCCTGGATATAAGGCAGGTTGTAGCCCATGGAGAGCATCCCGATTTTATGGAGGTCAAGTCAAGGCGAAGCCACTGCTCTTTAGCTCCTGCTCACAGCTCCGAGAAACCTCTGCTTCCCGCGGACACGGCTGGGGGAGGTGCTGGGAAGAGGACACTGGTGGGTCCTTTTAACCCGAGTCCCGTCCCTCTGTAGGTAAACATTACGGGGTTTACAGCTGCGAGGGCTGCAAAGGCTTCTTCAAGCGCACGGTGCGGAAGGACCTCACCTACACCTGCCGCGACAACAAGGACTGCTTGATCGACAAGCGCCAGCGCAACCGCTGCCAGTACTGCCGCTATCAGAAGTGTCTTGCGATGGGGATGAAGCGAGAAGGTAAGGCAGGGGGAGCCTGGCCCCGGCACCCATGGGTGCTGCAGGTACCTGTCCTTCGTTAGGAGGCTCCGGCAGGCTCCTGTTGGCAACGTGGCAGCACCGGAGCCAGCACGAGCCTCGCCAAGGGCTGCCTGCGCCGGGGCACCAAAAATGCGCAGCTCTCATTTATGTCGCTTATTGTATTACATTGCGCCACAGCCGTGGCCTCCAAAACAGCGGTAAGTCCCAGAGTGGTGCCCAGACGGATGATGGATGGTTGCGTGAGCAGGGAGCAATGAAAGCAGCAGCGCTCGCGAGGTCATTTGCTGTCCGGGAACTTGCACTCCCGTTTTTGCAGCGGCTGCCATGTGTTGGGAGCAGCGATGGCAAATACCGAGAGCTCTTCCCTTCCCCTGCAGAGCCTCGTCAAACAGAGGTGCGAAAGCTGTCAGGGCCGAGTGCGTTTTGGGTGACAAATGCCGCCACCTGGCTTGGCCCTTCTTTCTCCGTGCCCCACGGGATGCCGCGTCCTGGAGAACTGGCGCTAATTAGGGGACATTGGCAGGACCGAGATGATGTTTAGCCTGCTGGTTACTAATCACCGTGCTGCCGGGGAGGTGAGGGGCTCCTGCGCGCGACTGCCTGCTGTTTGTGTGCACCCGGCTCAGGATGGGCAGGGAAACTCGGGGAATGAACATCCTTCTCATCGGAGTCCACTGCTCGGGCACCAGCTCCAAGCACCAGCTGCTCTACGCCAGTAGCATTCCTTAGCAGTAGGAATAATGGATTTTTTTTCTCATTGGGAGGAATAAGGAAATTCAGTCTTGTAAAAAGATATCCCTCCCCTTACTGGAATTTAAATTTAGGATCTAAAACTCCCTGGCAGTCTCTCTTTTAAATGCTCTTTTTAAATGCTGATGGCGTCTGTTTTAAACTGCTGGCAGAACAGGCTTTTACCAGACGTGATGTGACAATGACCCGGTGGTGCTGCTCGGTTCTCTGCCTCCTTCTCCCCTTACATCTTCAGAGCCACACTTGCCCCCCCGCCGACTGTCCAATAAACCCATCCTGCCGCCGAGCCGCTGGGGTTGCTGCGAGCATCGCTCCAGCCCGGGTCTCTTTGAAGAGCACTTAGTCTTGTCTGGAGCAGTGATTAAATAGGGCAGCGCCGGGCGTTGGGCAGACCCTGCCATGCTCGATTTATGGGGTTACCTAAGGACCACCGACAGGCAGAGTCTTCCAGTGTCAAAGCCCGTCTCTGCTGGAGGTGTGGGGAGATTGCAGTGGGCTGGGAGGCACCCAGGGGACCTCCCTGGCCCTGCAGAGCTTAACCCTTCGGTGCTCGGAAGCAAAGCCTTCTGGCCCGAGCGAGGATGGGTGGCACAGGACGCAGCGGCTCTGCCAGGGGTGGCTGTGGGCAGAAACCTGGTTGGAGAGAGCATGTGCGTGGAGGGAGTGGAAGAGCTGATAACGCGTCACTTTTGGTAGAAACGCGGTGCACAGATGGAGCCTCCAAGGAACACCCCTGGGCAGAGCTTGGGTTGCTCATGGCCCCTTCCCCACGCTCACTCAAAGCAATACACATTTGATAGAGGGTTTCTCTGTGACAAAGAAAAGCTGCTCCTTCGAGCCATCACCACGGAGCGGTTGCAAAGTCTCCCAGCTCCTCACCCTCTGCCCTTTCCTCGCTCCTGTCTGTCTTGTCCTGTTCGCGTCATTTCCAGCTTGGTGGGAAGGAGAAAACCTCTAGCCTTAAGTGGAGAGATGGAGACGTTCAGAACGTGCCTCTCAAGCTGAGCATGGTGCAGGCACGGTGCGAGGGGCTGGCATTGTCCTGGCTGTTTTGCAGAGCCGTGGAGTGGGCTGGATCCCGCGGGAGATGTGTGACAGGAGGAGGAAATAGAGGGAGCAAGGTCTGATCTCCAGCCCCGGGAGACTCAGGTGACTAAAAAGAAGACAAGAAGCCTCCTGTGTGTTCAGCAGCATCACTTGCTTCTCAGGGGAGAAATGCAGGTGTAGGTAGATATGGAGCATCCCATTACTCTGGCATTGCCTCCGAAGCCTTGCACCGGCAGCTGGAGACCTGCTTTCCTTTCAGACCCCTGGAACATCTCAGCCAACATCTGTAGGGAAGGGAACATCAGCAGTAATGCTTTAACTCTGTAGCCTGCACTGACATCCTGTGATCAGGTACCTGCTTCGTGCCTACCCTTAACGGTGATTGCCTGGGCAGCGCCGCTAAAATTATAGGTCCATTAATTAATTTCTAAATGGTGGTGGAATTCCCCAGGGAGGGCGTACAGTATGAGGACTCTATTAATTCATCTTGATTAACATTATCACAATGAATACCAAATGAATTCATAACGATCAGCCAATTATTTAAAAGTGTGACAGATGGGATCTTCGTAACTCTGGAAGTGCACTCGGGCGGTGCTGGCTCATCTTCTGATGCTGGTGTTGCATGAGGAGAGCTTCAGAGAAGGGCAGAAAGCTGGTGCATCGGCAGTCAGTAGATGTTCGGGGTATAATCCCCATGCAGGGAAAGCTGGAATAACTCCCCCGGTCCCCCGATAAAGCTCTCTTTTGTTATAACCGAAGATTTCACAGTGTCTCATGACAGGTTTGGAGATGTCCTAGTGTCGTCTTGGACCTGAAAGTGAGAAGCTGGATCTCCCTAAGCTTTGATTTTGAGCAGCTCTTGAGTTTCACATGTGCTACCCACCTGATTTGTCAAAAAAAAAAAGGCCTCCTTCCCGTTTCATCCACCCCAGCTCACTGCGGCTGCCCGTCCACTTTGCCAGCCAGGAGCCTCGTCCTTGGCCTTACACCAGTCCCGCTGCCTCCACACCACCTCTGTTTTGGGGAGCAGTTTTGGGCTAAATCCTGCGTTGCTAATTCCTTTTGCCTAAATACTCACAACGTAGCTGGCCTTTTATCCTCTGGTGTAAAGTGTTGCATCTTTTAAGTAACAGAGGCAGGGTAATGGGCCTCGTTTCTCTACAAAATATCTTGCTCTGGAGACCTAATTTATAGCTGCATAAAGGCATAGCAGATTCCTGCTGGGGAAGCATCTCTCCTGCAGCCCAAATGTATTTGTATGTCGTGGAAGTACAGTAAAACCCCCTAAACTAAGTATGATAGCTCTGGTGAGAGAAGGCAGGCTGCGTGGGGGTGGGCAGTGCTGCGACCTGCAGAGTGATGCTGGGAAGAGGGGTGAGGGTCATGTTTGTACCCACAAAAGGGTACGAAGGGTACAAGGAAGGGTCTCTTACATAGCTTAGAAGTTGGCTTAAAGGACTAAAATCAATGGGACCTCTTGGGCAGCTGTTGGAGCTCTGGAAGGGTTTGATCCCGACACGTGGAGGGTCTCCAGGTGAACATGCAGACTCGGAGGAATGGACCTTGACCACATGCCTTGACCACGAGCCTGGCCAGGGCAGACGAGGCGGTGTACCCACAGAGGAGGGAGGCAGGGGCGGCTGCGGGGTACTGCTGGAAGGACGGGGCAGGGCTGCGAGGCTTTGCTTTTGCCGTCAGGTCTCGGGGATCTTGGCTTGAAGGGGTGAAAGCCTGCAGAAGCCAAGGATTCCTTATGGTGTCCAAGGCCAGGCTGGACGGAGCTTGGAGCAACCTGGGCTGGTGGGAGGCATCCCTGCCCAGGGCAGGGGGTGGCACTGGGTGATCTTTAAGGTCCCTTCCACCCCGAACCATTCGGTGTTTCTATGGTGCGTTCATCTCTTCTTGCTGCTCCCTCTTAAGAACATTTAAGATAGATACTGGAGCCCGTGCTCAGGCTGAATGAGCCTCGTGGACTCGGAGGTATTGCAGCTATAATAAATAAGCAACTGGGAGCATTTTTCCCCTATGAATTACTGCCAGCTGCGTGAGGCTTTGGTTTTTGTACTCTGTCTCCCACTAAATACCGGATAGTCAACAAAATTAAGATTACCATCAGGGATCTTGACTAATGCAGGGATTACTATTATTGTGGGGGTGGCTGTTTGCATCCAGAAGCATAACTCTCTCTGCTTGATCTGTTACTCATTAGGGTCTAAGGTGTCTGTGTATTGGCAGCCTTATGTTTTAAAGGGAAAAAGTGGAAACTGCCTTTGCGTGAGGGAGGCAGAGGTCTTGTTGAAGAGGTGGGAGTAAACACGGAGCGTCTTGGGATAAAGGCGTCTTGCATGGGTTGGCCGGGGTTAACTTCAGAGGTGAAGGGGGCCATCGCAGACTACAAACACCCTGGACCCGCGTTGCAGCGTGTCGCTGTCTCGTGTGACGAGGTCCCGGCCCCACCATTGCTGGCAACGCCGCCGGATCGCACAGCGAGCAGGAAATACCAGCGAGGAGCCCTTTCTCATGCTCCCGCCGGCCGCCCTTGGACGGCTCACAGGGAGCAGCCGTTGGGAACCGGCGCAGCCTGGCCCCGCTCCGTCTCCTGCCTCTCCTTCCCCCAGCGCTGCCTCCGGACACGAGCAGCTCCTCGCATGGGCCGCACTGTCTCCATTGGACCTGCTGGGCTGCCCGGTTTGTTAACTGGGGGCTACCACTTGTGGAGCTGAAGCCTGCAGCGGAGCACTGATGGCGGCGTTTGATGCTGACCGGGTAAAATGGATGTTGCATCTGCACTGGAGAAGCTCATAGCCCATCTGGAGACCAGAATTCTGTCCTCCCCTAGCGACTGCAGCTCAAGCTGCATAACTGACCCCCAAGATGGTTCCTAAATCCAGGTGCAGGTACCGTAACGGCGGTGGCCTGGGTACCGCGCGGCTGCAGCTTGCCTCCATCAGCTGCCGTGACATGATCCAGAGTCATGCTCTGAGGATCCAGGACATCTTCTGTCCGGTTGCATGCCTGATCTCTGACTTCAGGACTTCACTAAACTTCACAGCCTGAGATAATTCTTCCTCTTCCCCTGTGTTCGTGGGTTGGTTTTCCCCCTCTCGCTCGCACTGCCGTCGCGCTGAGGGATTTAACCTCGGAGGGGTTGGACTTGCAGCATTGCAGGGAGCTCGGAGACATGTCTCCGGGGAGCTGCTCAGATAAATCACTTAATGCAGAGGGACTGAAGTTTCCCCGTGTTTTAACCCGGAGTGACTTGGAGCTGAGCTCTTGCACTTAACCCAGCAGTCGTTGAGCTGTGCCTCATCCCCCTTCCACGGCTCTGCATCCCCCAGGGCCATCCCAGCTCCTGGAGCATCCCTCGGGACCAAGAGGAGTCTGGGGAGAAAGAGCAGAAATTCAGGTCTCCAACTCGCTATCCAAGTGAATGTAAAAGCAGGCAAGTGGCCATACCCCAGCGAAGGGGCAGAGTTCAAGGGCATGGTTATTCTTAGTAATAATTTTGGAATGGAAAATGTCTTTCAGCTTAATGAGCTTGTTTCTTATACCCTTTTAAAGTGCTGCTCTTTAAACCAGCTGGTTAAATGATGCTGGGTTTGTTTTCTGTTTTTAAGGATACTCTTAGGTTGAGAAAGAGGGTTTGGTTTATGGTTTTCTCTCAGTGCTTTAGCAATGTTGCCGTTTGCTTACACTTCGCAGTGTCCGGCTTTTGAGAGGGAAGTGAGCTAGCGATTTTTGCTGCTGTTTTCCAGAGCCATTCCCCATGTGGATTGACTGCATGCAGAGGTTTCAATCCACTTTTTAACACTCCATTTCACTGGAGTTACATTTTTTTTTATCATCACAGCGGTATTTTGCCCATCTTAAAAAAAGGCAGTATTCTACTGAAAATGTCGGAGAAAGCACCATCGCTTATTTATTGCCTCTCAGCTTTTGAGGTTGTTTGCAGTAGTAGAAAGCTGCATCTTTGGGAAAAAAAGGAGGCACACAAAAGCAAAGCAGAAGAAACACTGTCTGATGTAGTTTCCTCAGCTGTCGTGGCATTTGCGGTATAAACAGGTACCTCAGGCATAAGTGCTTCAAGATGCTGATGATACACAGCTAAGATGTAGCATCATAAAAAGGCAGCAGAGCCTAATAAATTCCACTGCTAGCGAAACGGAAATCCCCAATAACCCTCCACCCAGCACTTCATAAATACAGCAGCCACCCACTCGTAGGCTGAGGAGACTGATCAGGTTTGGGTCTCCGAGGCCACCAGAGCCTCTGGGCTCTCCAGCAGGAGGGAGCTGTGCCCTGGTGATGCAGGGGCACGTCCCCAAAATAGGTCCAGTCTGGAAAGCATCATCATCCCTGTTTACCCTGCGGATCCCTGCATCTGTTGGGGAATGGCGAGGAGCAAAGGGAGTGAAGGTGGGAGAGGATCAGAGCATGCTAAGAACAGGAGAGCCAAGGCCTAAAAATGCATCTTCTGTTCGCCCATGGCTTTCACGCTGCCCAAGAACCGGGCTGAGCAGCGGTGCCAAGCTCCTCGTCCCCAGCGCTGGATTGCAGAGAAAACCCCATTCAGTACATTTTTGGTGGGAGTGAATTATCCTTCCCCCTCCTCCCCCATGAAAAGAAACAAACCCCAGCTAGTCATCTGTGCTATTGTTCCTGGAAGGATGGATTTTCCTCTCGGAAACAAGCGCTCATCTGTATTAGCGCTGGGTAAGTGGTAATTAGGAGCCGCTGTCGCCTCCAGCTCTCTCCGAGCAAGCAAACAAGGCTGCGATGCTCCAACCCACGGGGGTCTCAGAAAAGCCGCTGCCTCGGTGGAAAATCCTGTCCCTTTTGTGCCTCTTCCTCCCCTCGTTAACATTCCTCCGGCACAACAGCCCAGTTCCAGCCCAGCGTGGCAGCCGGTGGCCGGTGGCCAGTGGCCATGTCACAGCATGGGGGACCCGGCTGCGAGCGCCCGCCTTGCATCTAGGACCAGGCTTTCAAAACAGAGCATGCACTTGACGGGGTTTTTTTTGAAAAAAAATCTAATTAGTCTGCAGATCACAGCATCAGGTTTCTCTCCGCAAGCCCAAGGCTTAAAAAGGAAAGAAAACTTTAGCGAGAGGATTGGGATTCAGGGGTATTCACATGGCTCAGAGAGCAGGGACTTCGCGACGTTCATCATGAGGCTTGCGATCAAGTGGCAGGCGTTGGGGACACTGCAGCGTGTTCTCTGGTGTCCTCCCAAGTCCTCCCCAGAGCCTCAGCGAGCAGCTTGTTCTTCTCCAGCAGCTGCAAAGTTCATTACCCAACCGCAGCCACCCACCCTGCTCAGTTTGGGCACCTGAGCTGGGTTGGTGCTCACCTTGCTCCAGCCCACCTATGTAGCCATCAGACGGTGCACCACGAGCAAAGGCAAGGCGTCCAGTGTTGATGCGCACACGAGCAGAGGAAGGATCTGGCATTTTTGCGCATCAGCCCTCGGAGCCGGGCAGGTGAAACTCATCTGCAGTCTACGGGATGAGACATTGTGGTTCTTAAACAGTGAGAGGTCACCGAGAAGCGGTCTTGACACACAGAGCTCCGTATTTTACTGTACCACGGCCTGGGGACGTGCAGATGGGCTGGAGAAGCTCAAGATGAAAAATGACAGCAACCGGCCTTAGGCGAGTACAGGCCAAATCAAGCAGAATGACACGAGAGCCTCTTCATCAGGTGCCATGGAAAACACGGGCTTCTGTCCTTGGCTGGGCTGAGACGTAGCTGGAGGAGGTGGGGCCGCCTCTCCGAGCTCTTTCACTACAGCATGGTTTTTTTCACCTCAAGTGGATTGCAAGGTTTAAATGCTTCCCTTACGTTATGAAAATCAGACTAGAAAACCTCTCAACCCTACGAGTCTCCTTGAAGGAAAATGAAAGCGTTGGCAGAGCCATCAACACGGAGGAGAGCGTGCGGAAGCTCATCTCTGCAAAGACGAAGCGTCAGACAGGGCTGGGGGAGCGACAGCTTGGGACCGCTTTGCCTCGCGGGAGAGTGTCTCCTGGGTTGCAGCAAGCAGTATGCCGGGCTCGCCTCCTGCCTTTAAGATGAATAGACCCACACCGCTGATCAAATGCTGTGCCACCCTCACCATGAGAAAAATCAGCATCGTTGGGAACCGTCCTAAGAGTGGATCTCCTCTAACTGCAGGCTGAGCGGTGAGGTGGAGGGATGAGGACATGGCTCCTCTCCATGGCTTCCCCGCATCCATCCCAGACGAGCCCGTCTGCTGAGGCAGTAATTGAGTGCGATGGGAGTCGGGAGGGTCACGCCGGTCCTGCAGAGCCCTTCCCTCCTCCCGGTGAGCGGCAGCTCAGCCCCCAGCGGCAGGGATGTGTTCTCCAGCCCTTCACCTCATTATCACCGTCTTGCTGCTGCGAGAGCACAAGAGCCCAACTGAGGCTTGCAAAGGTCCTTGTAGGTCGCGCTGTCAAGTGCCTTGTTATCGCAGGCGCTCTGTAGTTTAATCCTCTTCCCGAAGTCCTCTGGAAGAGAAGCTGAGTGTCTCCTGACCCAGCCAGCCATGCAGGAGGGTGCAGAGCAGAGGGGGCGTTGATGACGAGCCAGAGAGGGGAGCCAGCAGCAGGACCAGTTCCTTGCTCCCGGGTCCTTGCTAATCCTGTGAAGCATCATGTGTGAGGCAGGAGGGAGAAACATCTTGTGGCCTCTCCAGAGTTGAAAACACTTATTTTTTTTCTTAAATATACATTGATTGTGCCACAAGGGAGAATTTGGGTTGGAGGAACCACTCGCAGAACCCCTCAGTATTTTTGTCTTTAGCCTGTGAGTTTACAACTTGCAGGAAGGGAAGAGAAAAACCCAGCAGAAGCAAGAAGGATCAAATAATAAAATGATCTCTGTTTCTAAATTTTACTGTGTTACAGGGATGGAGCACCATCCATCCCGGCCCACAAGACTGCTGGGAAGCCGAGAAGAACAAGGTATTCCCGTTTCAATATTACCAGACAAGCTGCCATGCAGCTAACGTGTTTGTATTTCTCTTTTTTAAAAGATAAATAAAAAGCAAAGCCAGAAAGAAACCCAGATCCCAAACCAAATCCATTTGAAAAATGTTTTTTGGTCGTCTCCACCATGGTTTATTTGACTAATCCCCCGTGGGAGTGGGGAGTGGAGTTCAGAGATAAGGACCGAGGTCTGTATGGTGAGGGGTCTCCTCTCTAGTGGAAATTTTCCTTCACACAAACATCCCATATTGCGTGATTTAAAAATATAAAGCAAAGCTGTTTTGCTTGAATACTTGCTCCTTCTTTCCTTCCTCCTGCCCCACCTGCTATTTTTTGCTACATCTCAAGAAACACAGCCCCCATTCTTTCCTGAAACGGCGATCTGTCCCTCAGCATCTCTGCTGAGAAGGAGATGCCAGGCCCTTGGCAGGTCCTCGGCAGGTCTGGGGAAATACTGATTGCAGTAAATTGCAGACATCTACCACTGGGTTTGTGCCCGCGGAGGTCAGAGACAGGGAGGACTTTGCGAAGAAGCTGTGTGACTGGCAGCTCTTAGACACTTGCGCCTTGGATGTCCTCTCAGTTCTGCGGAGCTCCTGAAGCACAGGCTGCAAGCATGGCTGCGGCTGCAGGGGAGCCCAAGCCTTGGAACCCACAGAGTCCAAGATTCTGGAACGCGTCTGCAAATCCCTGCACCGTTCGGGGGAACACGTGGGGTTTGCCACCCCTAGAGCTGTACGATGCTTCAGGGTGAATCTGAACTAGGAAAGTGGAAACTCTAGGTTTGAGGCAAGTTCAACCTCTGGATCCCAAAGAGGGACTTTGGGGGTGGCACACCGGGAAGAGCGAGGTGACAGTAAGATGCCGATCGGAGGGAGTTCATGTGTACCCCAGGGCCAGGCACAACTGTTGCAGGAATGAACCTGTTGCTCACATGAAGGATGAAGCTGTTCCCACGTCATTCCTCGAGCTGCCCGCAGGGAGCGAAAATAACATCTACAACCAAGTCTAACGTCTAGGGGAGTCGCTGCCTCGCAGGCATCCCCGAAAGCTACATCCAACGGCCAGGGCTGGGCCGGTGCCCTGCTTCGTTCCCAAGTGAGGAATGGGTCGGGTTCATACACACCTGGTAACGCGGGTCCTGCAGCAAACAGCAGCCAAACTTCGGATAGTAGTCACCTCATCCTGCAGGTGCACACCTCCATGAAGACCTGTACGTGAAGCTACTTCTTAGGGGGAAGGGAGGATATCGGCGTCTCTGAGCTCAGCAGTGGGAAACAGGCAGTGCTTTCCTGCAGCCCAGGGAGCCAGGGATGGGAGGTGGATGGAGGTCATGCAAGCTGCGGGTGGGGAGGGATTGCAGAGCGATGCCAGGCTTGTCCTGGCTTTGGAGAGGGCTGTCCGGTCTTGGAAACACGGAGACAGGGACAGGAGATGGATGGAGGTCATCCAAACCGTGGAGGGCATTGCAGAGTGATGCTAGGCTTGTCCTGGCTTTGGAGAGGGGTGTCTGGTCTTGGAAACATGGCGGGGGGGGACACAGGCAGAGAGCAGGTAACACTCTGCCTGGCAAGGGCTTGGTTTGACTTTGGAGCTGGCATCCTGAGTGCGAATACGCCATCTGCTCTGCCTGGTGCGTCGTTGCTGCCAGCAGCCAGCTGGGCAGGGGCGAGGGTCAGCATTCTGCGTGGGGCTGAGCAGGCTGCGATGATTCTGCTGACCGTCTCCGCAGCGACCAGCAGCACCGACTTTCTGGTGTAGCAGCTCAAAGCGCAGATCAACAGGAATAACTTCTCCATCTGTCCCTTCCACCTATTGTTTATATCGGCTAAATTCAGCCTAATCACTAGCAAACGCTGTTGCGATGACCTGTAGGGTTCACTCTGCAATAACCCTTCAGGTGTGTCTGATTCTTCACCTCCAAGAATGTGGCTGTTGGTTTTGATGGGGTTGAGATTTGCAGATTTAAGGCTTTAAGTAGCCACTGTCTCCCCAGACCTCAGCGACGCTTTCCGACAAATCCCAGTGTCCAACCAAGTCCCTGGCGGCTGAGCAAGAGGATGTAGTTTTTGGACTAAAACCCCTTCCCGGCGGTGGAGGTGGTTGATCTCCGAGCAAGGAACCACGCTTTGCACCTTTATCCTTGAGACCTGCTGTGACTGTGCCTCAGGTCTTCGGCATTTAAGTCATTTTATAAAATCCCATTTGTTGAGGGTTTGCCTTTCTCTTAGGATTTTCTGTTATTTAGTAGGTGTTTTATCTCTTCTAATGCACCCAAAGGAGTGTTGGTGCATCTGTGCTGTTGAGGAAGGGTTGGCATTAAGCAAAAATTTCTAGCCTTTTGATGATTGAGAAAACAGGAGCGTGGGGTGGGGTGGTAGGGGGGAGAAATTTGAGCAGGATTTTATGTTGGCCTGAAAAAGCGAAGAGAAGAATCCGTGCCAGATGAGAGCCAGATGGACAAAAGCCACGACACAAATCCGAGCTCCGGCAGCAGCCGCTCACCTGGCTCTGGCAACCCAAGCAGAAAACGCTGCCTGGGCCTCGGGAGCCTCTGCAGCCCATAAAACTTAAGAGCAGCTTGCAAAAAAAAATAACCTCTTGCTTTTTTTTTTTTTTTTNCGAGCAATGGAAACCAGCCCCAGGCCTTCGCGTGGTGGGGTGGAGCTGGGTTAATGGGATCAACGTCCATATAGGGCTCTTGCAGCATGTGTCTTAATTTCCGGTTTTTTTTAAGAAATAAGTTTTATAGCGTAGGTTTTATTTTTGCGCTTGGCACGGAGCTGGTCCCACTGCTTGCCTGAAAAGCCTTATTGTGTTACGGACAGCTCTGATTTCCTTAGAGCAATCCCTGTGCCCCTGCTGCTTTCTCTTAACGTCACATAACCTGCCTCAAATTCAGCAGAGAGGTAAAGTGTTAGGATAAATGTCAATAAATAGCGGGCTTTTTACATTACTGAATGCCTCATTCAGTCCTCAGCAAAGAGCTGGACACGTTCGGCAAGTTGTCTCTCATGACCAGTGATGGAGACTCCAGTTGCTTGGGCTGCTCTCGGCTAGACTGGGCTAAAACGTACTGTGGGAAGCAATGGTGCATGGAAAAGGGTGTGATTTAGGATATGTAACGTGATGGTGGAGATAGAGATAGTTACCTGCGTAACTGTCTGCATAAAGCTACTTTCCAGGTTTAGGGAAAGCGTGTATGCCGGTTTCAAAAGGAGATCGTTAATAATAATGTTATTAGCATCTAATAAGCGTTTCTCATCTCTGTGCTGCTCAGACATTAACTCATCAGCATGTGACGTGCTTCTGGCTAGGTGACTCCTACCACACAGGATTTGGGACAGGTCTCTCCTGTCTGTTCAGGAGTTGCCCGGAGACAAAGACGGGATGGTGGTTTGCATGGAGCCCCTGCGGCAGATCCCGGCCCCCGGCTCCTGTCCCACGGTAGCACCATCCTGCCGCGGAGCCTCGCGGCAGCCCTCGGTGTCACTGCCGAATGAGGGAACTAGATGCATGACATGACCTCCACGGGAATTCAGCACTAACAGGCTCAGAAGATGGTTGAACTCTGACTTAACGCTTCAAACGATTTCTCTTTTCTTTAGGATTCCTTTATACCATCACGTCACCCATCTGTTTCCCCTCTCCCACGGTGACTCGCCGTGTTGCTTCTTTTGCTTTTCATCATTTGTCTTTAACCTTTTTGCTTCCAGGGCTTCTCCCTCTCCAGAAGAGGGAGTTTCCCAGCAGAGGCCAGGTCTGAGCGGGAGCCTCCCTCCCCGTGCTCCCACGGGAGCAGACACGGAGCAGTTCTCCCAGGCCAGGGCTGCTCGGCACCTTCCCTAAACCTCGCACCCCCTTGGACTATCCAAGCCCACTGACCACACTGCTGGAAAGGTCAGGTGGGAGAACCCACATCGGATGTCTGTGTGGTCCTACAGGTCTGAGGATCTTTTAGGTTTTCATGGCTCAGTAACGCCCGTAGCTCCGTGGAGCGTTGGGGTCCCAGCTCAGCCCGTGACACCATGGCCAGGAGCTCTAGACTGACACTGTCCCTTCTCTGTCCACTTCCAGCCGTCCAGGAGGAGAGGCAGCGGGGGAAGGACCGCAACGAGAACGAGGTGGAGTCAACAAGTAGCGCCAACGAGGACATGCCCGTGGAAAAGATCTTGGAAGCTGAACTCGCGGTGGAGCCAAAGACAGAGACGTACATTGAAGCGAACATGGGCTTGACGCCGAGCTCGGTAAGGGACCTTCTCTCCTTGGCCCCGTCACGGGCACTCGGGACAGAAGGGGTGGCTTGTGGGGCCTCAGGACTGACCTAGCACGAATACAGCCTAGGTCAGAGAGGGGTTATCTTATGGGAAAAGAAGTAATTAGCGCTCAGAAATGCAGGTTCTTAGCTCTGCTGTAGGTGCCATATGTGGGGTTAGATGAAAGCTCAAGGGAAGCAAACCCCTCTGCCCCTGCACAGCCACCAGCACCAGTACGTGTCTGTCTCACAGCTGTAACGAAGAACAGGTCCTGTAAAGTGTAATTAGAAGGGCTCACAGAGAAGATTTTGTTTTAGTTAACAGCCCTTCGTGCTAAAAGGCAGGAAGACACCGCGTGCTCTGAAGAGCTCAGAGTCCAACGGAGCCAATAAACAGGGCTGTGTGGCTGAAGTGCAAAGAGATAAGAGCTGTAAAACTGGGGTGCGACCTTTCAGGTGCAGAATTAAACAGCTGCTGGGCTCTGAGCAGAGAAAACCTGGAGCGGTTTGCTTTCAAGGTCCTCTCCCGTTCAGAAGCTTGCATTGTAACTGGGGCTGGTCGAAGCACCTGGCCTCCAACAGGACCTCGTGTAAACAAGAGGCGGCTGACAGGGAAATGGGAAAGGAGTGAGAAGCTGTGATGAGGGAAACAGTCTTGGTGCCTTTCCTAAGAGATTCCCTTATCAGCAGGTTTTAGCCTCGCTTAGAGAAGGCCTCCAATGGGAGAACCAACCTATCCTCTGAAATTCTCTTTCTAGGATAGACCCTACGCCAAACCCTCAGAAAGAGCCCTATTGCAGAGCAAGTGTTTGCTGCCCAGCCTAGGCGGCATTTGGGATGCGGTCCCCATTCCTCCATAGCCCCTCTTCCCATGAAAGTAATGGGAATAGGGAACAGGACTGCAGTCGAGGCAACTAATACAGCAGTAGGGTCAGGAGTGGGGCTAATTACCCCCATCCCGGGTGCACCGGGGAAGCCCTGGGGTGCTGTGGGACTGGGAAGTCTCAAAGCAAAGAGAGGGAGAGGAAGAAAAATAAATTGCCGTGCCCCGTTGTGTGTGTGCTATTGGGGCCAGGGTTGGCTGCACGTGTTTCTTTTCCCATTTGCCTTTCGGCGATGCCTCCTGTGATTGCAAGAGGGGGCACCACTGCTGCCAGGCGTCACCCCGGGCGTCAGAGGGTATAAGCGACCCCAAGACCCTGCTAGCTGTTGCCAGGCTTGCTGCTGGCGTGGGACATCTCCTGGCTGCCTAGCAGTCCTTCGGGGGGCACAGAGGTGCAGCCGGGGCTGGCTCACCCAGGAGAGCAGGAACATAACACTGAAATATCCCTCTGCATCTCCTATCGCTCTGTGCTAGGTGTCGGTGAGGCTGAGATGATGAAATGCAGCTATTTCTGGGAAGTGGAAGGTCTCTGCAGTATTTATTTTCTGCTACAATAATACTTTATCTCTTTCTTCATATGAGGCTGGAGGATTGAGCAGGGAATACCTTATCTGGGAGGGCTTGACAAGAGATCTGAGAGTCAGGCTGCTCCTTGCAGGAGTCTTAAGTCTTGACTGCCTCTATGGGATGCTCTTTTTGGCCTTTACCTACAAGAACGCTTTATAGCTGGCTTGCTAAGTGAGGCTTTTTGGTGCAGCAGGCTTCCTGCTAAGGACAGAGACAATTTGCCCCATCCCTGGAGGTGTCCAAGACCAGGTTGGACGGGGCTTTGAGAAACCTGGTCTGGTGGGAGGTGTCCCTGCCCAGGGCAGGGGGGTGGAACTAGATGGTCTTTAAGGTCCTTTCCCACCCAAACCATTCTATGATTCCTAAGGGAAACTCTCCAGAAGCAGCTCCAGGGCCATGGGGCTCCCCTCTATTTGGTGGCCCAGTTGCACCCTGCAGTCAGTGATGCCTCCAGCCAGGGGGTCCCATCACCAGGAAGATTCACGGGGCTTTTTTTGGAGGAGGCAGCTCAGCCGTGGTTAGCAGGGGGCTTGGAGAGGCTGTGACGGCTATCAGGATTAAAAATACTTCAGGGGAGTTGTAGCCAGCATTGTGCTGACTTGAAAACAAACCCCAGAGAGTGAGCTGAAATAAATGGCTTCGTCTGGCACTGCGTCTCCTCAGTCTCTTGTAGCAAATTGAAAGCTGGTTCCTGCATAATTCAACACGCATTACTGTGAACAAGGATGTGTGTTGCATCTAAATAGAAGCAGGAGGCTTGTTGAAATGCCCTATTATTGTCAAGCGGCTTCTGTCGATGAGGTGACATTTGTAGCAGGTTTAGCAGATGTATGGGATCAGCAGGGCGCAGTGAGGAGGCCACGGGATGAGGTGAGGGAAGACGAGGAGCTGCCCTCCTTCCAGCCCCCAGAGAGCCCCTGGGATGGAAAGGCAGACAAATTTAGTCCCTAACAGGCACGGGGTAAAATGCAAGCTGCTTCCTGTTAGCTGGGTACGTTGGGTCCTTTTATTTGCGCCCCTGCACCTTAGTCCATCTGCGCCGAACGCTGCTGGGGAGCTGCAGCGCTTGCGAGGACAACGTTTCCACCAGGCTGGAGGTGGTGGGATGCTGTGGGAGTTAACACCCTCCTCTCCCAGATGCTGTCGTGTCTGTGACTGTCACCTTGTGCCACGGTCCCCTGGCTGCTCTGAGAGCAGAGATCCTGACCCTGTAGGAAGGAGGTCCCTTTGGTGGCGCTGACACTGATTTCTTCCTCCTGGGACAGTGTGGCACCCAACTGTGGGGCTTCAGCACAGTCCTCGGAGCTGGTAAAAGGGGAAGGCAGGGGGGCTGCCGCCTGTGATCTGTTCCAGTAGCCCTGGTATCTAACCACGTTGTTGCCGGTTAAGTGTGCTGCCCCACGTACGTGACCAGGGAGGGGACCCATGTCTCCATCCTGACACCTGGATTGACACCAGGGAGGATGGGGTGCGTTCATGGTTTGAAGCCTGTAACGGTGAAAGGGGAGTGCAGTGGGGCGTGATCCTTGTGGGTGGCACGGACAGGACGGGGAAGGACGCTGAGCCAGGCAGAAAGCAGCTAAGACAGAGGGATATTCCCTTGCAAATCTACTCCCTGCCTTGGGTGGTAGGAAGGTGCCAAGACTAGCGTGTGGATGACCATCACTAAAACAGCTACTTGAAGTAATGGCACCAGTGAGCCCTTGATAACTGCTCTTCAGCCACTGCAAATAGCTGCTAATTGCGATGGTTGTCTGACTTCTGATCCTGGCAAAGGGCATAAACCCTTTGGGAGGTTCTCACAAGCTGTGAATGAGCATGGCTGCAGGATTGCTCCACACTGTGTGTCCCAGGAAGGCCCCAGACCCCGTGTGGTCCCTGTCCCTTGGGAGCTGGGGGAACTGGCCGAATGCCCCCAGCAGGTACCTGTCCCCGGGCAATACGATGGGACACGAGGATGGGTTTGCCTCTGCCCCCCGTCCCCGGCAGCCGCAAAGCTGGGCTCCTGCAGCATAAGCACCACCTCGGATGGGCTCCTGGCCACTGAAAGGCAAAGCCTGTAACTGAGAGGTGTTATCCCCATTAGCTCTTAATTGGCCTTTGAGAGGCTGGTTTCAAGTCACCATTTTCTGGAAGATGTCTCCAAGCTCCGGTTTTCCAGAAGGATCAGGTGCCCGCGTGTCCTTTCATTCTGTCACACTCCGGCACCGTGCCCTTGCTATTTACTGCAGGGGGGGATTTACTTACCCTGCACGAGGAGGGTTTCTAGCACCACTTGGCAAATACCCTCCTGGAGACAGGCCGGTCCCTTTTGGCCGGCGGGGATGATACTTTTAGCTGCCTTTCAAGCAATGGTGATTAAGTTCTGCCAGGAAGCACCGTGGTGGTTCCAGGAACTGCCATCTGAGGTGTAATTAAAGGCCCCTTGCTGAGGCTTTTTACGACGCACGGAAGGCTGGGTACAGCTTGTGCTGCCCGCAGAGCAGCGGCGATGCAGCCTGGGAGACCTGGAGCCCATCTTGCTGCAGCAGGGCGAGTCCTAGAGACAGTGACAACCTGCCCAGAAGCAACCCCTGATGAAAGCTTTGGCAAAAACACCTAACTTTCCTAAAATACCCCTTTCATGGGGCTGTGCAGGCACTTGTTGCTTCATGGGTCAGGTTCTGCTGGAGGATGGGGTCTCCCGTAAGTCGTGTCCTGCTCTGGGGCACGCAGGGCCCCATCCCCATCCCACCCGTGGGATCCAGGACGCCTGGGTTCTCCACCTGGCTGCTCCAGCTACTGACCACGCTCGGATGACTTGAAGTTGGTGATGTTCCTGTAGCCAAGGGTGTCCCTTCTACCCTTCCTGCAAATGCCTCTGAATGCTGGTGTTCCCCATGGTTCCAGTGAAGCGCTCAACCCTGCAGAGCTCCTCCTCACACCCACTTTAGGGTTTTCCTGTTGTCCAGAGGAAATCTCATCTTTTCTGCCACTTGCAGGGAAAAGCCCAGTCCCTGCTCATCTCCCCTTCCCCAGGGAAGAGCCCCAGCTCCCTCGGAGCGAGACTCCCCTGCCCTCGCGCCCCTCAGGGACCTGCTGGAGATGGGCAGAGCAAGGAGGGGAAAATCCCCGCAACGATGCTCCCGGCTCCTCAGCTGCGCTGCTGAACGCCAGCCCATTCCCATCCATCTCTGCACGCAACAGGTGAAAATACTTTGAAGGCGGGTGCCCTTGAGCTTGCCAGATGCTGGTTATTTTAAGCCTGGAGAACGGGAGACGTTGGCCACTGAGGCACAGAGATCGCATTTGCTGCCAGGGGACAGCGGAGGGGACGGGGCAGGGGTCCGGGGTGTGGCTCCGGGGGGCAGGAGTGAGACTCAGCAGTGTGGTCCTCATCTGCCCAGCCTGGGAGAGGGGTTGAGGTGAGGAATGGCCTTGTCTTGCTGAAACTGAGACTTGCCAGAGGGAGAGGAGGTGCTGGTGGTGGTGTCTGCACTGCCTTGGCCGCGCTGAGTTCCCACCCCTTCCCCCTGCGATCCGGGGATGAAGTAAACACTCCTCCGATTTGGAAACTGCTCTTTTAAGGACATGGAAGAAAAATAATCGTACAATCAAAGCTGCTAGATATCAGCAGGGATTACAGTGGGATGTGTGGAGGGGCTCCTACATCCCTGTCCAGAGAGGTAAACCCTTTATACACACTCGCACTCGTGAGGTCTGTCTTCGCTGGGGTTAGACAGTCTCTTCCAGTTCCTAATCACAAGCCCACTTGAGCTGTTAGCAGTTCCTTTAAACAGGGATTTGGTGTGTTTAGGCTGACTGTCCTCCTTGAGAGCAGATGGTTTTTGTTACTGGATAATATTTCAAAGGGAAGGGTTTTTCTCTTTTTTTCCTGTAATGGCCCCTCTGGTGCTGGTTTATCGAGCTGGGAGATGCTGGCACGGGGACCGTGCGTGCTGCACGGGTGCGGGAGCCTCCTGGGCTGGAGATCGTCTGGTTCATCAGTCAGTGGGATGGATACTGGGTCTCAACACTCCTGGTTCCTGTTGTAGGAGCTTGCTAAAAACTACGTAAAACCATGTGGTGGAGAAGCCAAGTCACCTCCTTTCCCTGTGTCTGATAACGTCCACTTTTGGGGTGCTCCTGACTTTGGTGTCTTTCCCTACAAGCCCCTTCAGCTGCTTCTCCAGCCTCTCTTCTTCCCCTTGCTCTGCCTTCTCCAAACCTTTCAATCTCCCTTTTCTTGGCAGCCCAATGACCCGGTGACGAACATATGCCAGGCAGCAGACAAACAGCTCTTCACCCTGGTGGAGTGGGCCAAGAGGATCCCCCACTTCTCCGAGCTGCCCCTGGATGACCAGGTCATCTTGCTCCGAGCAGGTGAGTGGGAACCATCCCCACACGGGCTCCACCACGGGGCCGTAGGAGTGCCACATCTCAACGGTGACAAGTATTACACTTAGATTTAGGTCCCAGCGACTTGAAAGCCGTTAACTGATTCTGAGTAATAGCCTCTGATAATTCAATTGCTAAGTAGGATTTAAAAAGCCCCAAGGGATGTGTTGCTGAATGGGATCCAAAATGTTGCACCAGCTGCCAATCAGCTGAAAAATGGCCCGGCTTCATCGCTGATGAGCTCGGAGATGTGCGCGGGGTGATTTAAACCGAAGGAGCTACGCGCTGCCTTCCTTCCAGGCTTGAGACTTGAAAGGACCAAGTGGGCTTGGGACTCCACGAAATTTCATCAAACTGAAATGTTTGATCATAATTAAAACCAGAAAGGGGAGAAGAATATATCGCCCTCCCTCTCCCACCCACCAAGATGAAAATAAAATTCTCGGGGCTTATTTTAAATTGCCTTGGCTGGCAGGGGGTCTGGAGGAACGGAGGCTTTGGGAGGTGAAAAGCAGTTAGCTGTGAAAAGGATCTTCTTCCATCGCGTAAATTTAAGCCCCTACTGCTGGCAGGTTACGCACTAAGACCAGGGAGGGCAAGAAATTAAGAGCAGAGCTCGACGAGGGTGCATTTTAGGCATGAAGCTCTTTGCATAGCTCCAGTCATCAGATAAGTGATTAAAAAGGCTTTAGCTTGACACGGCGGAGAGTTTTGCTCCCTTAAACAAAGAGGGAAGGCAGGTTGTCAGTGGGACAGATGAAGTGGCTTCCAGCAAATGATAAACTTCAGGGTGAGACCTTGACAGCTGGCGGTGGCTCCCAGCTCTCCGCTTGGCAATGAGAGACACAGACCTTGGCTACTCGAAGTAGTCAAGGAAATTCAGAAGGGAGTGATGGAGGAGTCGGGTGCAGAGCAGGGGCACAGCCTCAGAGCAGGGCGAGCTGCTGGGCTACCTGGAGCAAACCAGCCCAGCAGCCAAACCCAAGCAAGCCAAGGACTCTGAAGTTCCTGGTAGTTTTGAAGTTTCTCTTTTTTCCCCAAAATGCACTTTTTTAGGGAATTCAAGAGGGGAAAAACCTGCAGGCGTGCTTGCTCTTCCCTCTGCACTCTTCTGGCTTTGGGTTAATGGCCTCTGTAGGCAAGACACTGCTGATCTGCCTTGATGGCAGCGCTCCTCGCTTCTTACTGTGGAGAGTGTGTGCCCTAAAATAAACGTCCATGAAATTGTGCAGAAAAGTGCTTTAAGAACCAAATGCAAAATATTTGTTTCAACACAAAGTGTAGAACTCGTCCAGTCCAAGGTCTGTCCAGGTTGTTTCAAGAGAAGGGGCTTCAAGGCTCCAGAGAAGGACGACGATGGGATCGGTATTTCCCCCTTCCCACCACACAAACACAAACTGTCATTCTGTTTAATGAGGCTGACTGTAGCCCAAATGTGTGAATCTTAATACTTTCTGCAATTTTTTATTGACTATCAACCAGTGTAACTTTGTACCTTGGCCCTACATACAAATACCCAGTCCCTCTTGCAACCTCTCTGAAATCCTTGACCTCAGTGGTTTCTGGGTGATTAAGTCACACCATTTACTGGTGTAGGTTTTCTACTCTTCTTATATTACTGAAAGGAGATTTTTATAGTCACATTTCATCTAGTGGTTACAGCAATAGCCTGGGAATGGAGAATTTGGAGGTTTTATTCTTGCTGCAGACTTGGCCAAGTCCCATGCCCTCCCTGGTTGGCTCCTTCTAGCCCTTTGGTGAAGGTACTCGTCTGATTTTTCTGTGGATTTCAGTATCGCCAGAGCTGGCTCACGGCCCTCTCTGGAAAATACAAAAAGTGTATTTTTGAAGAGGGTCTCTAGAGCCTCTTGTGAGAGTGGATGAGGAGGGGAAGCATCTCTGTAGAAATCTTTGAGGGCTTTCTGCAAATATCGCAGGGAAGAACTGGATTCAGACAAAAAGCTGCCTTTTTCTTTCGTGAAATGGAAACAAACCCCACAACAACAGTTCAAGGTTTTCCTTGCTCTTTAGAAGGCTAATGCAAGCTGAACTGAAGACTTTCTGACCTAACGTTCTCTCCTTTGTGCTGGTGCTCGAGCTGGCATCCTGGAGGGGGCACGCCATGGGGCAGGAGGAGAGGGGGCTGCAGACCCCATCGCATCCCAGTTTTTATGGTGGCTCTAACCCCATGGCAAGGCTGAGCACCTGGAGCGGCTCCGATGGACTCCCTGCTCCAAGCGTCTCTGTCGGGGCCTCACATAACCTCCCCCAAGTCTTTTAACCAGTGGCTCTATCTATTATTGAGTGAGGAGAGTGGTCTGCTGAGAACAGCTGCCCATGAAATATTTAAGTATTAAAATTTAGCTAAGAGCCTCAGTCAGGTTCAGTCATGCATCCTCGGAGGCAAAATTAAGTGGAGCACACCTCTTTGGAGGAGCGGTGCTGGATGGGCCGGCAGTAGCTTTCCTCTAATCCTGAATCATTTAAAAATCTTCCTTCTCTGAGTTTTTTGGAGAAGGAAAACCCAACCTTTTCAGCCTGTTTTCCCTGGATTTTCTTGTTTCCAAGCTTGCTGTGGCTGAGATGGGAATAAGCTGCTGTTTTCTCTGCGTCAAGGCCAGGCTGGCAGAGGATGCTGAGCACCACATCTCTGCAGCTGCACTTCATTTGGTAGGGCTGGTGGGGAAACTTGGTAGTGAGATGGATTAAGACGGTGGGCACTGCGCTGCCAGGTGCCTTCTCTACCCCAGAACTGCCAAAGCATCCCCGGAGCCTGCAGCCACCTTGTTTGATGAGAAAGGAGTCGCGAGAGTCAAAGAAATCTGCTCTGCTTCTCCAGAGGTTGGGCTGAAATGCAAAACTCTTTGGGTAGACTTGTTTGATCCCTAACTCGGATTTGCTGCCTGTGGTTATACCTGATTTTTTCTGCTTGCCTCTTGATCTTCTCAGCTCTTTGGGGATGCTCTAGTGAAGGCACCACGTAGAAATAGGTTCTCCATTTCAGCTGAAAGATCCCAGCTCTAAATGGGAATAATTCAGCTGAAGGATGCTGGTTAATCCAGCGCTTCCTAGCTGGAATAAGCCCAGCACAGATGTTGGAGGCACCCCGCAGCCCCACCACTTCCATGTATTTGGACTCGATGATCTGAAAGGTCCCTTCCAACCTCGACCATTCCATTCTTGGCAGGCCAGAGGCTGGACTCAGCACCGCTGGGGCTGTGCGGAGCCGCTGCTGAGGGGTCTTGGGTGATGGCCAAGAGTCAGGGCAGAGCTGTGAAAGCTGGTGCCATGGAGGGATGTTGCAGACCAGCTCTGGTTTCTGTTGGTTGGAGCTTCATGGAAGGGCTGTGTGTGGAGATGCTGGGGGTCTGCGTGTGGCGGCTGGTGGGAGGCACCCGTGGCACCTTTCTGTGAGTCTGGCTCTGGGAGGTCCCCTTCGGCCACGGAGCAGGGTTCCTGCAGGCTCCCGGTGCAGTCCCATGTCTTCTGCATCCTCCTTGGGTTTCAGAGTGTTGCAATCCCTCTGCGAGTGCCAGGCCTCGCCCAGTAAATAGCCAAATAAATGTTCCCGTGATTGGGGTGGAAACATCCTGTAGCCACTTAGGAAAGAGTGAACTTTATTCCTTGTCAACATTTCTAATGGCACAACCCATCTCTGCAACAGTAGGTAAATACAGCACACGCGGACCTTGTATTTATTCCAGTCAGTGAGAAAAGATGTGTTTCTGTGGCAGGAGAGGAGGTGAAGGATATTGTTGTGTTGTTTTTCCAGCCTGGGAAAGAAAAATAAAATCAAGTATCCTGATGTTTCCGGACCCTGCCAGGCAGGACTGTGTTCTGGACACCAGAAAATTTTCACATTGGGTAAATCAATCTTTTCAGGCTGGGTACATCAATCTTTTCAGGCTGGGTAAATCAATCAGATGAGCGTGAGACACCCCAGGGTTGCAGAAGACCCATCTTCTCTTATTGAAGGTGCCTCTCGTGGTTCAGAGTCGCCTAGATTTCCACCCTTCAAAGTTTACAGCATTTCTTCTGCTTATGCGTTTGAACTCGGGTTCTTCTTCTTAAGGGTTTGAATTCTCGAACTCGGGTGGCGGCAGATTTAAGAATTTGTCGACATGTTAAATGAGGAAGGGGAGCGGGAAGGCGGGGAGGGAGGTAGTTCTCCCTTCCCTACCCCATGTGTAACCGGCCCAAACTGCTCCGGCCGTGTCGGGGCTCAGAGGATGTGCTTTCCAGTCTCCTGAAGTGGCATGTCCAGTAACTAATCAGAAGCTGATTTCCAAGCAGCTATGGAAAGCTGTTAGGGGAGCAGTCAGGGATACGGGACATCCCTCAGGAGAGGGAGTCCCTTCCAGTACATATACGGCAGAAGCCACAAACCTGCCAGCAAGAGTTTTACACAGCTGAAAAATGGTGAATGAACTTTTGTGCCCTATTATGGCCTGAAAATGAGCCCAGTTAGCTGATACAAAGCGTTAATAGGTCTTTAACTGCTCAGAGGCAGGCGGTGTAAGGTCAGAGAGGGAAGGCAGGGCTCCACACCCACTGGCAGGCTCAGGGCGCCAGGAGCAGGGCAGAGCGCTGTTTGCTCTGCTGCCTGCAAGGTTTATAGAGGAAACTGCTTCCCTTATTAGCATTATATTTTTAGTGCGTTTGTTCCTTAATGGTTTTTTTCCTTCCCTGACATCCAAGAAAGGGGTGGCTCCCCCTCCCTTCCCACGTCCAGCCATGTTACTCCAGCAAAGCTGGTTCTTGAGCAGTTTCCTCCTCTCTTTTTAGCGCCATTGGGGAGGGGACGTTGATGGTTCCCGAACCCACTGAGGACCTCGTGGCTCTAACCTGCGGCCTTGGTTGTTTTCTCCTCCCCAGGGTGGAATGAGCTCCTAATTGCCTCCTTCTCCCACCGCTCCATAGCCGTGAAAGACGGGATCCTCTTAGCCACTGGGCTCCACGTGCACCGGAACAGCGCGCACAGTGCTGGCGTCGGGGCCATCTTCGACAGGTGGGCCGAGGGAGGGAGGGAGGGAGGGATGGATGGGTGGATGGACGGATGGATGGACAGTGGGGAACACATCTCAGGCCACCTTGCCTAGTCATCCCCCTCCCTGTCTCCGTTCCCTGTGGTGGACCTGCTTGAGGGGCCGGATGGAGATGCGTTGGCACATGGGCTCATGGTGGAGCTCAGGCTGAAGCGTGTCCATCCCACAGCGTGCGTGGAAACCTCGTGGTCCTTGCTGCAGGCAACAACATCAAATCCCTCCTCTTAAACCTGCAGAAACCAACAGCCCGAGATAGTCGGCGGGAGAAGGCTGCCCAGTGCGAATCAAAGCCTCCTTCATGGCGTCCAGATGCCTTCAATGTTACGAGGAGGCCACTCCTTTATTTCTTTTCATCTTTAATTGGACCAAGACGTGATTTTATTGTCACAATGAAAAAGCACCAAAAATACCCAGCAGGTTCCACATGCGTATCCCGAGGGCTCTTTAATCTTGTGCTTTGGGAAAGTGTTTTAAAGCCAGACTTCCAGCGTGTTTGACCCACAGTGTGGCTCCAGACGCTGCTTAAATGGTGGCTGATTTCTCTGCTCGAGACTCATCTTGAGGCGACTTAGTTGAAACCAAATCACCTTTGCTTCTTGCTTTGCAAGGAAATTGTTCCTGGGACTTGGGTGACATCATTTGTTTCCTGTGAGGTCATAAGTGCAAGATCATGACTTCACTGCAGGATCTAACAGGAAAAACTGGGCAATCAGTGGAAAATATTTCAAGACCGACACCTGCAGTAAGAGCAAAGGGAGTAATAAAAATTACCGGCAGAGGAAATTGCTTTTAGATACCTGTTGGGGTTTTTTTATATTATTATTTTTTTATTTTTAGGCAGCTTTCTCAGGTGCCAAAGCCTCGCAGTGAATGCACGAAGCCAGTTTTTATGGTCCCTGTTGTATCTCACAGGAACTACTGATGTTCCTAACGAGCTATTTTCGATACAGGAGGAAAATGAGGGCATATCCTCCACTGGTATAAGCGAGCACTATCCCATGACGTCGGTGACCGTGCTCCGGAGGAGCTCACTCTGGGTCTGACACCTGGGTGTTTTTTTCATTTCTTTTTAACGCTGACATCTGTGATTTCTCTGTCCTTTGCAGAGTACTGACAGAACTCGTGTCAAAAATGCGGGACATGCAGATGGACAAGACAGAGCTAGGCTGCCTGCGAGCCATCGTCCTCTTCAACCCCGGTATGTGCCATTACCTTCTCTCCTGTCCTCTCCTGGCTGATGCTCTGTCCTTTTGGCTCCTTTTCTTACCTATAAAGCTCCATTGCAAATAACCGAGGGCACCCAACTCCCGAGGACAGGGCAAGAAGGAAGAGAGGCAAGAAGGAAAGTCAAATTAAGTGCTGCAGGTGCATCTGCCACCTTACAAGGGTGTCCTTTGCAGGTCAGGGATGGATGTGGATCCATGCCCAGGGTTGCTCTCCAGGCCTTCCTTTCCAAGGGGTGTTTTCCCCTTTGCAGAAGGCAGCACGGTTTCATGGCCCAAAACATGCTCTGTGCAAGGCCCAGCCTTGGCCGGGACTCGGCTGTGATCATCCAAGGAGATGGCGAATGCTGCTTTTGGAGCTGACTCCTGCTCATGGGCTGAGTTTTCTGCTGAGCTTGAGGGGCTTTGGCTTAATCGACGTTACACAGTTTTGTCGTATTTTCAGTTTTACAGCCACTCTGTTCTGGTGCTTGAGGGAGTTGTCCCTGAATAGGAGCAAAAATTATTCTAGATATCCTTTAAGACAGAAGTATGGGTTAGAGCCAAGTTAGAGCATGGACATTATTGCCCTCTGTTTCCTGATCTCAACATCCAAGGGCTTTTATTGACTGTGTTCCTGGAAAAGCCCTCTTCAGAGCCTGCAGAGGGTGAAAGGCATGAAACGTGCTCATAAAATACACAAGAACTTCATTTTTTGTCCGCAGCTTGCTTAGTTTTACAGACTCCAGGAGGCTGCTCGCTTTTCCCCGCTTTGTCCCCAGCTGCCCAAGGGAAGAAGGTGCCGGGGTGCCGGGGGCTCGGAGAGCAAAGCCCCGCTGCCGCAGGCGATGGGCCGCCAGCCTGCAGATACCTCTACAGCTCTGTTGGGGGTGGGGGGTTTCCCTAAATTTTAGAGTGGGTCAGTCCAGAGTAAAAGCAGATGGCAGCCGAGGGCAGGCCTCCGCATCTGCGGCCGCCCCTTCCCCTCCCTGCCCTCCCAGGAGCGTGGTTTGTGCCCAAGCACGGCTCTTTCCCTGGCCTTTCCCACCGAAGGGGCCAGGGAATTTCAGCAGGGTTTATTGCTGTTTCTCNACCAGTAATTTATTGTCTGTAATTTGGGATTAGCCGTATATGGTAAAAGAAGGGGAATGTGGAGAGGTTCCCGCGGCGCTGGTGCTCGGGGATATCGATTGCTTGACTGTCCCTTTCACCCTGCTAAAAACAGATCCTCGCCGCGTCGCGGGGGACCTGCCAGAGCGGGGGCTTTTTCTTTGGCCCTGCCACAGGGCTTCGTGCTGGAGGGAGAAATCCCACAAGCCCAGGACTTGAGGGGGACTTAAACCCTTTCCATGAGGGTCTGTGACCACTGGAACGAGCCAAAACGGTTGGGGTTGGGAGTAAAACAGGTCTGTAGTTACAGGGCAAACCTTACAGGGCTTGAAGGCTCCCCAGGAGGTGTTAGGTACTGCCCAAATTCTGGGGGTTCGCACCCTGTATCCACACTCTGCCTTGGTCTGGTGGTGCTGGGAGGGATGGAGGGGGTGAACAGGGGGGTCTTTGCCTGCCTGGAGGATTTTGGCTGACGGTCCTTTCGTTGCCTTTCAGACTCGAAAGGTCTCTCCAACCCGGCCGAAGTGGAGGCGTTACGGGAGAAGGTGTACGCGTCGCTAGAGGCATACTGCAAACACAAATACCCCGACCAGCCCGGGAGGTGAGTTGCCGGCTGTGCCCTCTCCTCCTGCAGCCTCCCACCCCCGCAAATCCCCCTGCAAAGGGTGCTGCAGACGGTGCTACGGGTGCTACAGCCCAGGACAGGGTCCGAGTGCCGTCCGTGAGGTCGCTGCAGCTTATGGGTGCTGGGTCCCTTCCACTTAGGGCTCTCTGTTGCCGTGTCTTCTGGGAGCGAACAGTTGTCTGCAAAGTAAAACCACTCGTTTCTACCTGCTTCAGCTCTAAACGTCCTTAGAAAAGCCCCCTGTGAAGTGCAGAGTGGTCTTTATTCCCACAGCAGTAAGTGCAGCGCAGCCAGGACAAGGTCGGGCAGTACCGGCGGTGCCGAGACCTGAGGAGCCCCGGCTCCTGCGGCCGCAGCGGTGGGATGAGCACACGGGGGCAGGGGTATCGTTTCCCTTTTGGCAACCACGGAGAGCAAACCACAGCGAAAATAAGCCGCACACGGAGTTAATTTTCAGTGGCAGATGAGCATCATTGCTGGGAAGTGAAAGCCTCAGTTGATGCTCTTCTCTCCCCTCCCCACCTCCCCCAGTCCAGCTGGGAATGGGAGGGGGAATTAGGAATGCTTTCCTGGACCACTCTGGAGCTGAGTGGGCGCATTTTCCCAGTTACAGCCTGAAGTTGGCAACTGCCAGTTAAGTTACTGACAGTCATTTGAGAAACCAAGCAACGCACTGGAAACTGCTGGTGGTGCGTATCGCTGCTGAGGCGTGAATATTGGGAAAAACAGCCCAGGCAACTGGGATTTGTGTCTCACCTGCATTCCTGGTCTTGCGTGTGTGGATGGTTAAAAAAAAAAAAAAAAGGATGCTCTTAGAGCAATGAATGCAGTGGGCAGATCACGCCCTCAGAAGCAATATTGGGCGTTTTTCCCCACTTTGGGTACCGGTGTGCTGGCAGATGAAAAAAGACGTTGTAAAGGGGCTTCTTGGATGTTCACGGTTGGCTTGTGGGGAGAGTTAGGATGAAGGTACCGTTGGGTGTGTTTGACTTTGCGGTGAGGCGGGAAGTGAGGGATGCGCAGAGCAGGGGTGGTTACCTCTCCTCCCTAGGGTGGTTTGTTTGGACCCCAGGCTCCAAAAAGCGTTATTCAATTGCAGTTCCTAAGCAAATCCAGACCCAGAGCCTGGCCTGTGGCTGTTCTAGTGTTTCAGAGGAGCTCTGCTCCCCTTGGGGCTCACAACGAGCAGCAGCCGTACCTGGCACAGGGAGAGCTGCCTTGGGAATGCTGCCCAGCAGCTCTCCTGGGTTATTCCCGTGGTGGGATGAACTCTTTGCTTCGCACAGGCATGCAGCGTCCGCAGCCGAGTCGTGCTGCCCTTGCATGCCGCTGCCGCAGGCTGGGATGGGGCTGGGCAGGGGGCTGGCATGGGGACAACCCAGCTCTTCATCGACCACAGCACCATGAAGCCGCTGTGCGTGACTGAGCAAAGTCGCTGAGCCACCAGAAACATCAGTTCCCCAGGGCTCCACCTCAATGATCAGCGATGTGTAAGGGAGTGTTTTAGGTCCAGTAGCTGCACCGGAGGCTCTGGAGTTTGATTGCTCACTGGCTTTGAATGACATTGGGCTGAGGACCTCCTTGTGTGATCATCACGCCCTTCTTTGGTGACCTTAAACGTTTTTGCATGCTTAGGGCTGTCCCAAAAGCCGTGACTGGGCATTGCTGACCTTGCTGCATCTCTTGTGTGGTGCAGGACAACGGTGGAATAAGCCCAGGTGGCTCGGGAGGGTTAACTCGTGGGCTGGGAGCCCAGAATTGCACAAGAGCTGAACGAAGCTCTCAAGAGCTCTCTCCGTCCTCCTGGTCTCATGGCACAATGCGATCACCATCTGGGGCTGGAAACAAGTTCTTCCTGTGGTTGTTGAGCAAACGCCTGGTCGAGCCCGTGGCGGGCGGCCCTCCCCTGCGCGGGGCTGTGGCGAGCGCTTGGCTTCACATGCCCTTCGGTGCCGTGACTTCAGCCCAGTCCCCAGCCAGCGAGAGCTCGCGAGCACCATGTAAACACCAAAAGGGAACTTCTCCGTGGCAGCGAGTCGGAGGGAGGCATTCCTAGGAAAAACCCAGCCGTGCTCCCCCTGCCCCCGTCCCCGCTCCTCGGCGGGGCGGGCAGGGTGCGTACGTGACACCGAGCAGCCGCAGGGAATCGGGGCTGTTTTCTGCCCCCCCCGCCCCCGGCCCCGTTTCCCTGCCTCCCGCCGCAGCGCTGGCACGTTGTGCTGCGGGCTGGTTATCTCACAGTTAAACGTATCCGAGGGCTGGAGCCATCATCTGGTTTGGTTTAAAGTGAAACTTCCTGAATGGGATGGTAGGACTGATTTGTTTTTCCTGGCTCTGCTCCCACCGTTCTCGCCAGCTCAGCAAAAAAAAAAAAAAAAAAAAAAAAAAAAAAAATAGAGAGAAGTGTGCATGCATGTATACTATCTGTGTGCTTGTGCATGTCTCTCTCTTATGTGTGGGTTTTCTAGCGAGTCCCCTCCTTCCCGGGCTGGTTCCGGCCTTTGCTTATGGTCAAGCCCTGATTGTGCAGCAGTAAAAACAAATAAATGCGCTCCCGGCTATTAAAGGGCCTTTTCCCTGTTGTGAGAGCGGGGAGGCGACATTCCGCAGCGCCTGGGGTTGTTGTCTGCACCCCCGGGACACGGGCAGGAAGGTTGGGGACACCCTGGGTGGCACTGCGGGATGTTCCGGAGCACCCTGGAAGGAGCCGCTGGCTTTCTCCCAGCTCCGCAGCCTCCTGCCGCCCTCGCAGCCCAACACAGCAGCCTTTCCTCAGCATGGCCGGCCCTTGGGCTCGTCTCCTTCGTCCCAGCCGGCTCCTGCAGCGCTGTCGGCTCTCCCCAGCCCCCCTGGCTCTCCCCTGCCCGCCTGCGCACCCCTCCTGCCTGTCGGCTCTTGCCGGCATCGAGGGTGCGACCTGACAAGCGTTGTCGGAGAAAGGGCTTTTGTTCAGCTGGGGCTCGTCGGAGCCCTGCGCTGGGGCAGGGAGAAGGGGAGCACCCTGTGTCCTGGCTGATTTGCCGCTCTCCTTCCAGCTTTTGCGTCAAAGCCCTTGTCTCCTTCCATTGGCTTCACCCCCGAGGTGCCTCCAGCCCGGCTGTCAGCTGGGTTTCTGCCGCGCCAGCAGCCCCCGGGGCTCGGCGGCCCAAGTGATGGGAGCGATGGCTGGCGGAGCTGCCTGGGAAATGCATGGAGCCTTGAGGGAAGGGGCATCGCTGAGCCAAGTGCCAGCTAACCCCACTCAGCATCTCCGGCTCCCCCTACCCGGCTGCTTGCCCTTTTCCCTGAGCGAAGATCAAGCTGCTGAAGCCGCTTGTGCCACTGCCTGGGACAGGGCTGGCCCCGCGGTGCCTCCTCGCCATGGCAGCGGTGTGGGGACCCCGCCAGCGTCGCGGGGTGCTCGCTGTACGGTATCACACGCAACGCGACACGGATGCACGGAGCCAGCGGTGCACCCCAGTGCAGGGACGGCCTTCCATTTCTTATCTTGCTCTTCCAGCTCAGCTATCGGCAGGTGTTTGTTGGGAATTGCCACCGTGGCTGCCTGATCTTCAAGGCTGGGGACATAATTAATGATTTCTCTGCACAGCTCTGGGTGTAGCCCCGTGCCTTTGCTAGCAAAATATGTTGTGTTTGACTCCTGAGCAGGAGCGGCCACAGAAGCTGTGGGGCTCGGGGCAGAAGCAGGGCTGTGGTGGGATGTCTGACCGTGTCATGTCTCCTACCCCCAGGTTCGCAAAGCTCCTGCTCCGTCTCCCAGCCCTCCGGTCCATCGGCCTGAAATGCCTGGAGCACCTCTTCTTCTTCAAGCTAATAGGCGACACGCCGATCGACACCTTCTTGATGGAAATGCTGGAAGCGCCCCATCAAATGACTTAGAGAACTGCTGCTGGGTCAGTCCCTCGCCCGGCCGGGGTCTCGTGGGGCCCCTTCCTCCGCTTTCCTCCGCCACCGCCCCAGCCCGTCCTTCCCTCCTCTCCCCAGCGCTGGAGGCACCGTCTGACCCGGGGCGAGCCCCTGCCGTCCTTGCCTCCTCGTTGCCTTCACCCTTGTCCGTTTTGCTGTCACTGCTGCGTCTCAAGACCTGCTCGCTGGTTCCCTGCGCTAGATGTAGAGAAGTGGGAGCGGAGAGAGCTTGCCACTCGCCGCCCCGGCTCGCATCCCTGTCCCAGCCCCCCTGCCGTGCCATGAGTTTCGGGATGAGCCGCCGGACGAGCTTGGCATCACCCCACGTGCGTGATTTCCACGGGGCAGGAGCGGGGCCGGGGCCGGTCCCAGCCCTTGGGGTAGCGGGGTTTGGACAAGCCGAGGGGAGTGGTTGAACTCACCGGATTGCAGCTGGCTATTTTCAGAGGATGGAGTTTTTGAAAAAGAGAAGAGAAGAAAAAAAAAAAAAAAAAAAGGAAAAAAGAAAAAAAAAGAATTCTATTTTTGGTTCCTAACTATTATTAGTAGTCTCGGTAGTTACTTCGCAGAGGGAGAGGCCGGCGGGAGAGGCGGCCCGGCCCATGCCCCGCAAATGAGTCACCCGTGGCTGCGCAGAGCCTTCTCCTTTCGATTAAAAGCCGAGGATTTGGGATTGAGCTTTGTCCCCCCCCGCAAATAACGAGGCAACCAGTGGCATGGGGGGGCCGGGGTGCCCTCTCTTCCTCTGTGCAGAGGGTCCCGCGGGCAGCAGCACCTGAAGAATCCCCTCTTGCCATCCCGGAGAGCAGCCGGGCATCGCCACTCTTCCCAAAGATGCCTCTGCGCTTGGTGTGGAGCTGCCCATGCGGACAGGAGCCGGCTGGAGCGCTTGCTTTAAGGCTGCCAGGGACTCGACATCTTCCATCCCCAAGCTCAGGGGGTCTGCCGGACCCCTGCCCTCAGCCCTGCGCCCAGCATCCCGGCACGGCCCCACTGGCGAGGCTGGGTCCCGCCGATCCTGCCAGACCCACACTTTATGTCGAGGGCTGTGGCGTTGGAGCGGCGGGAGATGTCGTGCTGCCAATGGCTCCTTCTCAGTTTTATGGTCCTGACCTGGTTCGGTGAGGTTGGAGGGGCATTTCCAGCTGGTGGGGTGGGCTTGGCAAAACACCCGCTCCATGCCCGTGTTGTGGGTTCGCAGCAGCCCCGGGTACCGCAGGATTGTCCCCATGGCCACCAGCGCCCAAGCCCTCGCCTCACGCGGGGATTTTGGCTCACCCAAGAGGCTGCTCCTGTTGATTCAGCAGCTGCCGTGCAAAACACTGCAAGGCAACAATTAGTGGGAGTGCTTGGCCAGGCTGGTAATTGGGGCTGTTAATTAGTGGTGAAGCAAGAAGAGGGCTCCCCCTCCCCTGAATGTCCCCCACTGGGCAGGGACGTGGGGGTGAAAGGTGGGGGATGTGGGCAGCGTGCCCATCCCCGGCCTGTCTGGGATGCCGAGAGCACCAAAAGCACCTTGGCTTTTGCACGGTCCTTGAGCCTTGGTGTGACAGCAGGGAGGTGGACAGGACTTGGGGCATTAGGGACGTGCCCGCACCCCACAGGGAGCGTTTCCGCTTCACCTCCCCATTTCACCTCCTCAGGTTATCTCCAGAGCCCCACCGAAAAAATGAGTTAGAGGAAAAAAAAAAAGCAGAGCAAGTGCTGAGGGATGTTGGGGAGGGTTTTGTCCCCCCTTGGCAGGACGGACTGTCCCGAAGGCACCGTGAGGTGGGTGCTCAGAGCCGAGAATGAGGTGCCTGCGCTTGGCCGGGGGCCAAGGGCTTCTCCACCGCTTTCATGTCTTCTCTGCTTTAAAAACAGGCAAAGTATTAGGTCCCAAAGGTATGTCTTTCTCTTTTTTCTCCCCGTGGGTTGTTGCTGGCTCTTCAGACATCTCCTTTGTGCCTGGAGGGGGATGGAGCAGTGCCCACCAGCTCTGTTTTTTGAGGGGACACAGTTGTCACCCGCCTGTCATCATCCTGCCTGGCAGCTTGAGTCCCCGGCTCCATCCCCTGCAGTTAACCAGGCCATCTCATTGCTAAATAAATACTCAGGATTTCAGGTCGTAACTTTCCCTTAGGCTGGCCTGAAGTGGCAAATCCACAGAGGCAGGGAAAGTGTTTTGGCTGTGTTTCTCCAGCAGCCTGCATGCCGCCGAAAATATTATTAAACAGCTTCACCCTGCAAGAATTTGCCAAGAAAACTAGGCAAGAGAAATGAAATATGCAAAGGGTGCCAGTAAACACGAGCAGGCTGTTCCTTGCCAGCGTAAGGCTGCCGCAGCCCCGCAGGGGGCTTGCAGGGAGGTGTTAGCCCCCAGCCAGCCGGCGCGGAGCTCAGCCCCGAGCCAAACCAGCCCCTGGCCCGGAAAGGAGCCTGGAGATGGCTTTCCGGAGAGAATGAGGGTGCTTTGTGAAAGAGTGGGTGGATATTGCACTAGAATAAGCCCGCTGTCCTTCTCCATTGGGTGGAACCACTGTTTTCCTGATTGATGACTTGGAAGGGGCTGTTTGGTGTTGGGTGCTGAGCTGTTGGTGGCTTGTGAGTGCCCATCCCAGCCCTGGGCACTGCCAGGCTGCTGAGCAGGAAGGAGCACCCATTGCATCCCATGTCATGCCATGCAATGCCATCCCATCCCATGTCATGTCATGCCATGCCATGCCCTCCCATGCCATGCCATGCCATCCCATGTCATTCCATCCCATCCCATGTCATGCCATGCCATGCCATCCCATTCCATCCCATGTTATCCCATCCCATCCCATCCCATGCCATCCCATTCCATCCCATGTTATCCCATCCCATCCCATCCCATCCCATCCCATCCCTTCCCAGTTAGCATTTGACCTGATGGAATGCCATGACCAAGGGGGTGTCCTCAACAAGCAGCGTGGTGCAAAGAGGAAGGCTCTGCAGGCCGGGGGCTCTCGGTCAGGATGCGTGTCTCTGTGCCTCAGTTTCCCTGCTGGAGCAGCGCATGGCCTCAATTCATGCCCCCAGCTGAGGAGGATTTTGGGGAAAGGCTGAGCGTTGTCCTGGGCTTTCTGTTCTCAGCCGGTGTCGGGGGATCACCCACATTGCTGTAACTCAACATGACTCTTGCTTTTGGTAGAGCTCTTGTGATTTCCCTGGCAGCCGCACCCGGCATTTCGGGTTGCCAGTGGGTCCTGAACGTGTGACCAAGCCCCAGCGCCAGGACCCCAGCCCAGCCCGCGCCTCCCCCCACCCCCAGCATCACCAGCCCAGCCCTCCCCGGCAGAAGGAAAAGCTTTCGTGCATCCGGCAACATCTGCCACAGCAGCCTTAAAGCAACGTGCTTTTGCATGAGTTTGAGTCTTTCATTTGTATTCTTTTTCACTTTCGGCTTTTTTTTTTTTTTTTTTGGTCCTCATCATAATAATTATAAATATACTACATGCTTGTTTGAAGAGGTGATACGTGGGTAAAAGAAAAAAAAAAAAAAGGCACATTATTTTCTAGAGAGGTAGGACTTTCATTTAACCAG
>VXBH01008204.1:128462-232730 GCA_013400035.1 Rynchops niger
AGAAAATATACGAGCATTTTAAAATATAACCCAGTCCGAGTCTTCTTTTGTTCTTCACTGGTGTGTCTTGAGTTTTTCCTTCAGGTCCCCCCATGGAGGGGTTGTTCCCACTGGGGGGTCCCCATCACCCCAGAGGGTCTCTGTACCCGGGGGGGGGGCCAAGTCTGAGAGTAAATCCAGCCGGGCTGCGGGTGAGGAACAAAGGCAGAACCCAGCTTGGGGGGGACACTACATGACTCTGCAAAGGAGACTTTTCCCCTTCCCCTCCCAAATTTCCCTTGAATGAGTTTCAGATCCCTTTGACGTCTCCAGCTGCACTCTGTTAGGGACACCATCGCCCCCCCCGGCGCGTCCCCCTCCTCCTTGCCTTGGACCAAGCATGAGACAAGTGGCCTTTGTGGCCACTGGGATGCTCAGCGTGACCAGACCCCAGGGGGGACCTGCCAGGTGGGTGCCTGCGGGTCACCCTGGCCTTTCCCTGTGGTGACCGAAGCCACCCTGGGACCACCGCAGGGCTGTGGGCAGGGATGTCCGCGTGCCATCGCGGCATCGGCCAAAGCCCTCCCAGCCCTGCCTGGGGGCTCAGCTTTGGGGGGAACCCCTGACCCAGGGCATGGCCTGCGAGCATGGGGACACAGAGGCTGGGCACCACCCTGGTGACGAGAGGTGACAACGGGCTGTTTTCCAGCCACCGTCCCCCCTGGAGTCCCGTGGGTGCCTGCGGAGCGGGAGCGTTGCTGGAGGGGATGTGCTGGAGCCCCGGAGAACGGGAGCCGTTAGCACTGGCCTTAGCTTAACCTGGGTGTGTTGCCAGGTACAAACAAGATTGAACTTGCTCTTGGGTTTACAGCGGAGATAAATCCTCCCCCGAAGGCTGCAGAGCCAGTCGAATGGAGAAGGAAAATAAGAGTTTCAATTTGGTTAGTGACGATCCGTGTTTCGAACTCGGCCGCAATATTTTTTCATTTGGGAAGCCCTGGGAGGTGGCTCGCGGAGGGCAGGGGAAGGGGAACGGGGGATTATCTGGCCCCAGCAGCAACCTGCTGGTCCCCAGCACGGGGCCGATGCCCCCTTCCACCCCTGGCCCTGCTTCGGCAGACCCCAGGGACCGGGCAGCACCCGCCAGCCGCACTCACCCATCCGATGGCTCCTATTGCAGAGGGTGGTTATGCGTCTCGTTAACCTCCAGGCAGCAGTTTGTGTTTAGAGAGTAAATATTTACCTCCCTTCCTGAGGGTTATTTTCCCCGCCATCTCCCGGGGTGGAGCGTGCCGGGATCCCAGGGACAGTGCTCGCCGGGATGCTCGCCCTCGCACCACAGGCTGCCCGCTGGCTCGGAAGCCACACTTTGCTTTGAAAATGGGGCTTGCTTCTATATTTAAAGATAAGAATAACAGAAAGAAAAGCAAAGCCGTGCTAGCCACTGATTTTTATTTTTTTTTCCTGTGGGTGGTTGCAGCTATGTTTGCTGCTGCCCCCTCGGGAAGGCCGGGGGGGCTTTCCCAGGCCCCCAAACCCAGCTCTGGGGAAGGGCTCTGCTCCCCCTCCTCTGCTGCCAGGGAGGGAGGAGGAATTTTGCATCTTGGACAACTCATTGCTGTTTCTCCAGCTTCTGCAGGGATCGAAGTGCCTGTTTTGACTCCCTTCCTGATTCCTTGATAACAGAAGATAGTTGTAATGTAATTAAATATCTCACGCATGCAATGGCTCGGGGCTTTTGTTGTGTCTCGGGGCTGGGTGTGTGCAGGATTCACCCTTGACTTGTGAGCAGCAGGGAGACACAGAGCTCGGGGATGGCACACACAAAGGGGTCCAGAGCTCTCTGGTTTATCAGGAGCCTCCTAGTACCAGATTTCCTTAAACCCTGAACTCCTGGGGGTGCGGGACCAGGAGGGAACATTCCTGATCCTCTGGGTTCTTGAAGGGATGCAGAGTGGAAGATGCCGTGTTGGAGGGGTGCAGAGCACGCCTGGGGTGCTCGCTTTTGGAAATGCATCTTGCCTAGTGGCACGAGGCCGGCCACTTAATTTCTTCTCATCCCCAGTGCTGACAGAGATGGAGTGAGGTGTCAGCAGACTGTTTTGAAATCCTTAAGAGAAGGGCTGTGATCCCAGTCCTCTCCGCTCCTCAGTTCTGCAGTGAGGAGGGGCTCTACAAATAAATACAGACAGATGAGCTCTTTCACTGGTAATTTGTCACTTCATAATTGCCAAAGAAAAGCAGGTTAGTTTTCTCCTCCTGACCTCTCTAAAGTAGCCTTTTCACCCCAGCTGGCCCCGGGGCTGGGGTCGGGGTCCCACTGTGCCCCCACAGGGCAGCCATCCCCCTGCGCCGGGGCCGCAAAGGGCACCTTGGCCTTCTGCATCATGTTTCCCAAAACACATTTCCATGGCTCTCCCCGTGGCATCACCAAGCCGTACAGACACCCACCCCCAGGCGTGCCCCAGGGCGCCTCTGCCGCCTCTCCCATCTCGGGGTGAGAATGGGACCAGATGGGAGCACCGGGAGACGGGTGCACAGCCAGCTGGGAGGACGTGGTACAGGTTCAGTCCCTGGTACTAACAAAACGTGGGGTTCCCAGCAGCGGGGACACACCTGAGCACCCAGCTCATCACCTCCCCAGCGCTCCCCTCTCCATCCCCTGGTGTGGGACCTCCAGTCCAGGCGTTTCCCTGGTGGGACTTTGGGCTGGAGACCCCGGGGTGGTTCATCTGCAGGGAGCGAGCCGGGGGTGAGCGCGGGCGACTGTGCGCAGGGCAGGAGCCTGCAGCGCAGAGGCTGAATTTAGCGAAGGCTGCGGGCCAGCAGCTCCCGGGAGCGGGGCTATTCCCCCCCCGGGGCGGGGGGGCCGGGCAGTGCCTCGGGCAGCCCCTGGGGTCCGGTGTGGCCCGTCCGAGCAAAGAGCAAAGTGCTGCTGCCACCTCCCGACCGCAGCGAGCCCTGCCCGGGCGGGAGGAGCCGAGCGGTGCCCGGGACCCGCTCCCCCTGCCCGGCTCCCGCTCCCCCCGGGACTCCCCCTCACCCTTCCCGGCTCCCGCTGCCGTTTCCCACAGCTCCTGTTCCCCCTCCCCGGGTCCTGTCCCGTTCCCGTCCCCCCCCGCCTTCCCCGCCCAGGGCAACCCCGGGGGCCAGAACGGAACACCCTACAGAAAAATCGTAGTGTTTTCCTTCGTCACCCGCTTTTGACAGCGTCCTGGAAAGCTACAAAGTTCGTGAAGCGCCGGTCTGCCGCCCTCGCGTGCTCCCCGGTGCCATCCATGGACCTCAGGCCTTTCTGTGCCCATCCCTGAAAGATGCTTCCCTGACGGTCACCTCCACCTCCTTCCCTCCTCCCTGCCCTGGCTCTGAAATTTCTAAATGTCTTGCTGTGGCCAGTTGCGCAGATCAGCAGCCCACCACCTAAACACGCTGGATTTTAAGTATTTTAACTCATTTTTCCTTCAAAGAGTACAAGCGCCTGCTTTTGCCTCGCGGTATGACAAAGGGTTAACAAAATGCTTAAAGCAAAGCATGGCCTAAAATGAGTATCTTACATTTCCAAAGAGCCTGAGATCCCAAGGCACAGGCGAGAAATACTAGCCACAAAAATTTTGCATCTCTCTCCCTTACAACACTGGCAGTGAAACCTTGTTTGGCTTTATATGCAAGATTTTCCATACCGTGCTCCAACGCAACTCTATTCCACTAAGCCCACATCTTGTTTTTCTACTGACAAAGTGAGGTATGATTCTTGGCTCAGTGATTTTCTGCTGTGGAAGACTAAATGAAAAGATGCTTTTAAAGCTCATTCACTCAACACTCAACCTAAAACCCAGGGGGAGGGTCAAATGGAAATTCGCTAAAGTTATCAGACGGGCTTTCTGCTGTATTTCTTTTATGGAGGGTATTAGGCTGAAGAAAATTAAATGAAGACACAAGTGTTTTCTAGGATACTGTTAAAGGTAGAACAGCCCGATGAGTAAAACAGCCGAGTCATTTAATTTATTTTCTTATAAAAAGCTTGTGTTTGAGTCATTGTGATTCCTGAGGACACAGCTCCTGGCATTCATTTTGTCTGGACTTTTTAATTTATAACATAAAAGCACCTTACCTTGTAATAAGTGCGGCCACATCCTTCACCGTGGCGGGGGCTACCTTGCATGAGTTCACTGCTGAGCTGGGGAGAACTGGGGAGGGAGAGGAGGGGAGGGAGGGGGAATCGCCCGGCTCAAGGTCGTCTGGCAGCGAGGAGCAGAGTGGGGAGGGTGCTCCCACCCAGCCCCGTCCGCCCGACGCAGCCTCCCACCGCCCTGGGCTTTGCTGCTTGTGAACTTTGCAGGTTGGAGCTTGATCCTGGGGGTCCCTGCCCCCTTTTTGCCCACTCAAGGGGTTGTTTTCCGCTTGTCTTGGTTGTGGTGGGAAAGGAGCAGGGGTACGGCACTGCCACCATCACAGGAGGGTGGTGGGGCTCTAAGGACACTGTGCCACCAGGAGGGGCTGGAGGAGCTGGAGGGCTTCATCTCGATGGCAGGGAAGGTGGTCTCCAATGTCCTGGTAGAGCCAGGGAGGGGGCTGTGCTGTGTGCTGCAGACAGAGGAAACCTTTGCCGCTGCAGCATCCCACCAGTCCAGCATGAGGGAAAACTGCTTCCTCACCCCTGGGCTGGCAATCAAATGCACTCTCACCATGATGTCCCACAGGAGGAGCAGAGTGCTGGGTCTGTTGCCTCCCATCTGTCACTAGCCAGGGAGCATTATCCCTGTCCCGTCCATCCCTACCCCGTCCCCACCCCATCCCTTCCCCATCCCTACTCCATCCCTGCCACATCCCTGCCCCATCCCCGCCCTGTCCCTGCCACATCCCTGCTCTATCCCATCCCCATCCCTGCCCACACACTGCAGGCAAGCGAGGGGGCTGCGTGGGGCTGGGTTGGGAGGGCTGCTCCTGTGCGTCCATGGCCATCAACATCTGCGTCCCCTCCCAGCTCGCTGCCTGAGCAGACACATCAGGACGTGGGTTCCTGGGCGATCCGAAGACATTACCTAATCCTCTGAAACCAGATCCTCCCGTCAGACTCCGGTTGGATGAGAAAAGCTTGCTCTGGCCTGTCTGTTCCTGCTCCAAAAATGTTTCCCTCCTTATGGCAAAGAATGTGCTGTGCACAATTTCCTGCTATCTGGAGGGTGGAGGTGGGTCCCCAAAGACCCCATGGATTAACCCCTGCCTGGAAGGATCTGGTCTTCATGTGCTGATAAATTTTCTTGTTTCTTTTTAGGGGACCATTGTCTCTGCCATCTTTCTCTGCTGAAAATTCCCACCTCGTGGGCCCTAAGCTCTCTGCCTTTCCCCTTGGAAGAGGTTCGTTGACAGGAGATTCCTTCAAGCACATCAAAAGTGCACACCACAGGTGTCAGGCTCTGCGTCACAGAGCCAGTACGGCTCAGTTCAGCCAGTTCTTAGCCCTGACCTTACACAGCACCGTGTCCCCAAGGACAAACCAGCCTGTTCTGGTGACAGCAGAGGGAGTGGGGTGGATCTCAGGGGCCAATTTGTGGTAGCGAGCAAGGGATGAGCCACACGAAACATTCTCCCCATGTAGAGCCATTTGCACCATCCAGATAGCTGGTGTCTAATATGGGATGCTCCCACACAATAAAAATTTGTAGTGGTGTAAGGGAGAGGGTGAAATAGGGCCAACTGTCCAGTGCTTCCTCTGGTGTGTGTCCCTCCTATGTCGCTTGGTGCCTGCAGGGACTGAGGCAGGGAAAGGGCTGGGTGGGATTTAGGAACGGTCCCTGGATAGCTTGGTAGGGCGCCCGCAGCCCATTTCAGCATCCTTGCTGGGTGCTGGGGGCTTTCTGAGCATCTCAGCCTGCTGAGGAGCGGGAGGAAGGTCGGCAGGAGAGACAATTTGTGGCTAGCTATTTGCTGTTGTCACTCCAACCATTTTACCTTAAGAGGCAATAAAGATGAAAGCCAATAATAAGCAGTCAGCCATCATTTGGGGGGGAAAGGCTATAATTTACTCTGCCAGGGCTGCAGGGAGTCCATCTGAGGCTGGTGTTATTGACAGGAAGCCTATATGGTTTGTTTCTTACAGTACTTACGTGCTCTCGGAGCAGTTGAGGGTGACATTTTTAAAATCTAAAAATATACAGCCGGTAGCAAACTTCCAGCAGCATGGAAGGGCTGAGAAGGATTTATGCCCAGAGCGTTTTGAACTTTAAGAAAAGTGCATTTGTAGAAAAGGCGTTAAAGGGCTCACAGGAGGGTCCCCGGGCTGCCGCTGCCTGGGGGTGTTGCTGCGGCTTTTGGGTTTCGACTGCTGGTGCTTTGCTGAGGGACCTTATGTGGGGTGAGACTGTCGCACCTCCATGGGGACGTAAACCTGGAACGGCGCTGGTGAAGTCAGGGAAGTTACAGACAGATCAAACGAGGGAACCGGGTGCTTTTGTGCGGCCCCCGGTTGTAACCGCTGAGCCGGGCTGTGCCTCTACGGAGAGCCCTGGCTGGGGTTTCTGTGTTCGTGAGGAGGATCAGCCCCCGGGCGGATGCCATCCCTATGAGCAGAGCACACAGCTAATCCTGCTCCGCGGATCTCGCCCGCCGCCGTTCTGTAGCGTTTGCTGGACCAGGACAGCCTGTGGCCAAGGGAGAAGCCAGCTCTGGTGAGAGCGGACACCTCCTCTTTGATCTGATCCAGAGGACGGGGCTACCTCACATGTGTCATCCCAATAAACATAGTAGAAACGAGGTTTTTAACCTCAAAGGAAGATGATTTGGATTCTCATTTTCTTCTGCTCAACATAAGCAGTAACCTTGCTAATGACAGCATTTTCACCGGGAGCTTGATCCTATGAATCCGGAGAACTCAACGATTAAGACCTGTCCCGGCCTTTTTCGCAAGGAGCTTCAAATCCAAGCCATCGTCTTGCGGGGGAGGGAGGAGGTGGTTTCAGGAAATACAAGGAGTGACTAATCTCTCTCCTGCCTCTGCCAAGGGCGAACAACCAGCCACACGAGCATCCCCGCTGCTTGCGAGAGCTCTGGGGTGTCAGCAGGGTTATGATTTATGGCAATCAATCCATCATCCTTATTTATAGCCCAGCTCTATGTGAGCTTTCACACATGAAGATTGGCTTGTTCTATGGCCTCGCTCCTGCCAAAATCATCTCTGGGCCTCCTGACCTTCCTGGGGGGGCTTTGCCATGCCTCTGCCATGCCCATGTGGGGAGGTGACGTTCCTACCCCATTCCTACCCACATTCACCTCTTTTTCTCTCCTTATTGCCGGTATCTTTAGAGCACTTTCTCACAGCTGGAGTTTTTCAGGCCAGTGGAAAGAGGACGAGGACTGCTGAGATGGGAGGGGAGACGGCGGCTTCTGCCCTGCAGCACTGGGCAGAACGAGGGCTCTCCTTCCTAGCGAGTGTGAACTGCATGTTTCTTTGTTAAAAATGCGACCTTTACCCCTGTGAAATGTTAATCTTGACTATTTAAAATACTTTCCCATTTGCCAGCCATTGTTGTTTGGGCCCTTTTCCATCCTGCTGGTGTTTTGCTTCTTCGCCCCGGTGCTCCTGGATGTCTCGGTGTCCGCTGGTCCGCGCGGGCTGTCGCTGGTTTCCAGGACCCCAGGATCTCCCAGTCATCTGGGAAACTCTGTTTTCCTCTGGAAGGCGATAGAGGCTTCTAATCCACTTGAAAACTATGAGTCAGACGCAGTTCTGAAGGTTCAGAAAACATGTGGTAAATAAAAGGAATGAGCATATAGGAATGAGCCTGGAAACCCCCCGATCCTCTGGCAGCAGAAGGGAGTGGGGGTCTTGCAGTCACCTGGGGACTGCAATTGTGTTTTCTCTCTGATTAGCTGGGAACGCGCACACTGGAAACCCTTTTTGCCTTTGTAATACACGGCGACAGGGAGAGAAAGTGTTGCAGCCGCTGTTTAAACCTGAACCCGCTCCCAGCGGTTCGGTCAGCCCCGTTTCTGCGCCGTGATGAATGGAGCCCAGGGACGTGATGCCGGTAACGGCCAAATCACTTACCTTGAAAATGCAAACCTTATGGAAAGCAAATCAATAATTTCTGGAGCCTGGGTTTTGCTGACACACGGCCCGAGCCCGCAGGAAATAAACCCTTTGTTAATCTTTCTCGAGAGGCATGCAGCCTCCTATAAAAAGCTTCTGAAGTAAGTAACTAATTACAGCCTGCACGAGGCTCCAGTCTGTCACCCCCGACAGCTCTGTGGGAGAAGGGGCTGCGGCGCTGCCGGCCAGGATGATGGACGAGTGCGCACCAGCTCTTGGCTTCGCTGTGAAAGAGGAAGAATAAATGGGCAAATAAATTACAAATCAATTATTAAACCTTAGCGGCGTGCAGGGCCCTGTTCAGCCTGGGTATCAAATATACATTTCTAATTAACTCAACAGCTCTTGTCTAATGTGCTCTGGATGCTACCCACTGCTAGAAATATGAATTTTTGTCACGCACTCTACATAGAGTCTTTCACTTCTCTCTTCTTGCCTGCCGAGACGGTTTGGGCTGCAGGTCTGTAAGGAGCATGTTTTAAGCACTGGCAGCACCGAGAGGCCCCCAACTTCATGCTGAGACCCAGGACAGCCCTGGGCAAGCTGCGCGAGCTGCAACGCAGCAGGGACCAAATCCGACACGTACTAAGTGCTCAGTGTGCCGTGGGGTCTTGTTTGCTTTCCCTGAGCCCCAAATCCCTGATTAAGAGGGAAACCACGGTGCTTTCCTCCCCTCCCTGCTTGCTTGGGACTGTCTGTCGGCACCTGGAGCTATTGCCACGAGAATAACCGCTGCCTGCTACCTGCCTGTGATGTCTAGACAGATCCCAGGCCAGAAGTTCTTCCTGGAGTACTAAGAAAATAAAAGAGCTTGGCAGATGGATGGGTGCTCTTATGCGTCCACCTCTGCTATCCTTGGATGAATCATGTCCTCAAGTTATGCCTCCGGATTCAGCGCCATTGCTCCTGGTGAGAGGGGTGAGAAGCCCTCAGGGAACGGGGCTGCCACCAGGGAGGGTGATTTTACAGGATTTGGGATGGAACAAAACGCCAGAGTCACTGTAGTGCCAGGCCCCTTTGAAGGAACTAAACCTTTGATGTACTCATGCACCGTACCACGGCAATATTTCTGCCGCTCACTAATCAATTATGATTCTTAGACAAGCTCCCATATGGTGCCTTTATAAATCACTCTCTCCAGTTATCAAGCCTGTCTTATTTGCCTGACATGAGCTATAAGGAGGGTGGTTTTTAGGCTAATGTTGACTCAAGCTCACAGAATGCGATTTATTTATAGAGTTTTAGAAAAGTGCTTTAAAAGTCAAAATCCGGGTCCTAAGGAGCTAAACAAAAGGCTGAAGACTCACTCTGCGGCTTCTGCCTGAGCATCACCATAATAAGCCCTGGCCCGTGAATCTGTGTCGTCTGTGACAGCACGGGCAGGTCTGTGGGGCTCGGGGGTAGAACCCTGCTCCAGGGACTTTGGTGGTGGTACCTGCTGCGTCTGCCCCGCTGGAGCAGCTCTCCATCACAGCGCTTGGCCCGCAAGGCAGAGAGACCCTGGGGACAGGCAGGGCACTTGGGCAGTGACCTGAAGGTTGAGGACTTGGCAGAGGAGCTGGGCGGAGGGCCAGGACGAAGGGTCTGAGGAGAAAATGGAGTAAAGAGAGGAGCCCTTCGCCTCCCCGGCTGAATAGAAAACAGCACAAGGTCTTTGGGGCACTGGGTTGCCTCTGATCCTGAGCACAGAGGAGAAAAACAGGGAGTATGGCAAAGCCATGTCCCCTTGTCACGGGCAAACGACAGTCCGGAGCGGATGTGGATGCTGGGGTTTATCCATCAGCGAGACCCGAGCTTTTCCCCGACTCGGCTCCCTCACACCGACTCACTTGCTCCCCCCAGTGCTCCTCAGCATCCCCCGCGTTTGCCTCCACGCATCGCCCTGATCTCCAGGCTTTTACCAATCTCGGGATGTTTCCTCCAGCCAGGAGGGAATTCCTTTCTTCCCAGCCCCCCTGCTTCCCTCCAAAAACACTTGTTAAGTTCGGGAACCCTTCTTTCTGGGCTCGTCTTCTTTCCGGAGGTGTAAGCCCCCCATTTTTCCAGACCTAAACAGCCTATGTGCAGGAGCACAATGTGTGACCTGCCTCCTAATCAGTGACTGTCTCTTGCCCCATTATTAATTGGAGGATTCAGGATGTGACACTTTCTTTTATCTAAAAGATTTTTTTTTCTAAAACTGGTTGCAGATTGTACTTATCAGGCTTCTGGTTGAGAGCTCGAAAGTTTGGTTTTACCATTCACCTCCCCATAGACATACATCCAATTACCTCCCACCTGTAAGATTTCACAATTTAAGGTGGTTTTTTTTGCCTACAACAGCTCTGGACTGGGTCAGCTCTTTATGCTCTTTATTCTGCTGAGAAACCAAACATTTTGATGCCTGGTGCTGCAGAGTTTAGCCACTCTCCCACAGGGCTTCGGTTCCAGCCCCTGTAACGCTGGGGGTGGGGGGAGCTATTTCCACTCCTGACAGTGTTGAATAAACAGCATTTTTCTTTTTCCCATGGGAAAAAAATCAATCTGAATGGAAAAATCCAGCACATCAGCTTGGTGTCATAAGGGAAGGGAACCTCCCTGGGCCTGTTGTGTTGTCATGATTTGCATGATCTGAAGAAGATAAGAATATGGAAACTAGTGTTAGGAACCAGAATAAGAAGCCTGTGCTATGGACAGGTTTCTCGGGAAGCTGTCCTTGACCAGTTTTGTTTCCTGGTGTGAACGAGTTAGAGCTTGCACCCATTGCAAAGCAGTTTTGGGGAGGACTGGAGGAAGCCTGTGCCTTGCTAACACAAGGGCAAGTTTATGCGGGGAAGCAGAGCTTTTTTTTTTGTTTTTAATCAAGATCAGAGGAGACAAAACAACTCTCTTAACTCGTGCTCAGCTCTTGCGTTGCACAGTGTAAACCAGCCGTGACGGAGCTTTGGTTTGCCAACCGATGGGACTTGGGGTTACTGGGAAGGCCCCAGTGTGCGCCCCTGGGTGAGCCCCGGGGTTTAGGGCCTGTTGCCGGGGTCGGGGTCGGGTCAGGGCCGGGGCTGGGATCGGGAACCGCGGCCGGGATCGGGTCGGTCCCGCAGGCGGGATGCGACGGTGCCGGTGCATCTCCCCGCGGTGCCCACCAGGTGGCGACGCCGCACCGCGCATCCCCCGCCGCGGCGGCCCGCCCCCCCATTGGCTGCGCCGGATTGTCGCCATGGCAACGCGCTGGCAACTGGTCCAGCGCCCCCCCTCACCCATCCCTCCATCCCCCCCATCGCGTGGGGCTCCCAAAAACTCGCTCTTTTTCCCCCCTTCTCTGCCCTCCCCGGTCCCTGCTCCGCCGGACCAGCAGCGGCGGCGAGGCCCCCACGCGTGTCTGCGTGAGAGCGTGCCCCGAGCAGGAGGACGGCGGTGGGGAAACAGGGTGAAACCGCTGCCAAACCCAAGTCACACTATAACACAGGGAGGGTTGTGCAAGGCTGAACGCTTTGCTAATGCTGCCTCTATAGCTCTGCCGCTCCCAGACTTGAATGCCAGACATGTTCTCTCTTTCGTTCCTTCCCTCTCTACCCCCTTTTTCTTTCTTTCCCCGCTGTCTGCACTCCCAAGCTGCTCCGCTGGTAGATGTTCCGTGGTGTGTGGACTGAGATGCCCATTTCGAGGGTCAGTTGTGCTGAATTCTCCATGGAAGGACACTGTGGCTCTAGTGAATATGGACAGTGATGCAGACAGCCAGACGTTGGTGTGGAACTGGGCAGTGGCCTGCGACAGTAGCATCTGGTTGGCCTAGGCTGAGAAGCAAAAGTAAAAACTATCTAGAAACTCAAGACAAGCTTTTAGAGGCCAAATTTCCTTTTCTTACTCTGGCTTCTCCAGCCAGGTCTCATTCTTGCCCTGGGTGGAGCTAGATTTCTGTTCCACTGAGAATGGTAAACTGTGTGCTGAGGGTAGAGAAGGCGCTTCAAAGCTGCCTGTGGGATGAAGCACAAGCCCTCCCAGGCCTTGGCTCTGCACAAATGAGATGTGTTCCCATGCAGAGGGCATTTAACCCTTTTTGTGCCTGCCCTGGGGTGAATCTTGCACAACTTCACAGCCCTTCAGCCTGCTACCTGTTCTGAGCAGGAAGACAGGATGCATCGCACTCACTGTTGTTTCTGAAACAACTCAGCAATAGACCGGGGGCTGCAGCTATGGTTCCTCCCTCCTCTCCAGCAAGGGCAGAACATCTGGAATGGGTTCAGATGAGCTGTATTTGCACTCCCAACAGGAGGCTAGAAACCACCCCCTCACTATTAGGAGTCTGATGGTGGATATGACTTAATTTTGAGGTCTTTAGGTTGATTCGGAGATGAGTTTGACCCAGACTCTCGACAATTCTTGGCTGACTGCGTCCCTTCCCACCCCCTCATGCTACTAGTTCGGAGGGTTCTCTAGTCCCTAGGAAGTGCTTGATTCATTTCTGGTGAACTGTACCTGCCTCGTTCTGTAACATCTGTGCCTGGCCCACCGGTCAAGGGGTGTCATCGTGGCGGTCTCCTGGGGCTGCAAGCACCCTGTGTGCTGCGGGGGAATGATGGTGAGACCACTGCTGCATCCTGTGCTCTGTCAGCTCAAAGGGAAGGTCATTCCTGCAGCATGGGGCCACCCTTGCTTTCTTACAGCCGCTACAAAACTGCGGGAAAGCACTGCAGGTGGGATTTCTGTCACCGTTGGGAAGGGAGGGAAGGCTGGTCAGGCTACTGCAGCCAGCGCTCCTTGCCCTCCCCTCCTCGGCTCTGAGCTCACCCCTTGCCACCTCCTCCTGTGGGCACTGTGGCTTCTCCTCTCACGGCAGGGCAGGGAAAGGCCCGGCTTGGGGTTAGCACAGCCTGCCCCACTGATGGGGCTTACCCCTGATCCCCTGGGACCACAGCTTTTCTGGTCCCAGCGCAGCAGGGGTTGTGGAGGAAGAAAGAGGCATTTTCAGCAGGGTGTGACTCCTTCTTCCCTTTCCCCAAGGAAGGGGAGCTCGGCGGAGAGAAGGCAGGGTTTCAGGCACCTCCTTTGGAGTTTGCGCTACCCTCCTCCAAGCCAGCTCAGTAAATTACAGCCCTAATTGAAACCATGCCTAGGCTGTGCTCGCCTGAATCGTGGGGTGAGCGTTTCTGCTTGTTTGCAGGGACAGAGGTGCTCCTCCAGCGTCTTTGTGCAGGGTTCTCTCTCTAACAAGCCATTTGGCACTCCAGCACAGTCATAAATTTTTACCCTCCACCACAGGTGAGGGTCAGTGGGGTTGGACGCCTCCAGCGCTTGGGAGCCCTTAAAAACCTGATGCCAAGGCCTGATGTGAGGCTGTCTGGGTGCAAACTCACCTCCCAAGCCCAAGGTCTGCGGGTGGGTGGAAGTATGCCCACAGAGGCATTAACAACCCATAGAAAGGGTGGTTTATCCAAGTCCTGAATGTGCCCAGAGCTCAGGAAGGAGCTGGCGAAGGCTCTGTCAGGAGTCACCACTGTGCTATGGGGTGACGGGCAGGTGAGGAGCCTGGTCTGAGTTGTTGGGCTGCAAGAAGTACTATGTGGCTCTGGAATTTTCCCTGAATGTGGAGTTTGAGTGTGTCCAGGGCATATGTTGATGGTCACCACCCCTTGCTGAGCTCAGGACTTTTACAGGATTCCCAACCTGGGCTGTGGAGTGATGGAGAGGCTGGGCCAGCTCCCAGTGGGATGGGATGGGATGGGAGAGCAGGGTCCAGCCTCAGGCCCCCAGGCAGCAAGGTTGCTGTGTCCCAGCAGCCGGGGAGCCACCGGGCTGCTCTGAACGAAGGCTGTGGCTTTCACCGCTCCCCTCCTTTGGCTGGGGAGCTCTCGCTGCCACGTGGCCTTTTCCACTACAGCACCCTCCTCTCTGCCTTGCTTTGCTTCTTTTTCTTTTTTTCCTCAGGAAACATCTGGAAGCTGAGTGAGAAACATTAAAANAAGGGGGGGAAAAAAAAAAAAAAAAGAAAAAGAAAAGAAAAGGAAAAAAGCAAGGGGGAGGGGATCTTGGGAACACCATATGATTTCACTTTCCTAAGACAACTGCAATTATGCCTTTGAGGCTTTACCAGTCACTGTAGATTCAAACCATGTTGGATGATGTAAGTGGGAAAATATGAAGGGCCTACTGGCTGCTTAAAAAAAAAAAACAAAAATAAAAGAAAAACAACCAAAAAAAAAAAAGAAATCAGTTTCTGGCCTTTTAGTTAACATTATGGATCAGAAGAAGAGCACTGTCCAGATGGGCTTTTTCTTTATTGCTTTCCTAGCCTCGGTCGTGCCTTGCTGACCCCTTGGGAGAGGGGGAAATGCCTCCTGTGTCTATCGGAACGAACCTCCTCTGTCCTGCACGTCTGCCTCTGCCCTGAGCCCCGAAATCCCCACGGACAGAGCTGGGGCTGGATTGCTCCTAGCCGGGACACGTCCCCAGCTGGGCTTTTCTTGCTTGCACTGAAAAGGGACTATTTACNAGGGTCCAGCCTCAGGCCCCCAGGCAGCAAGGTTGCTGTGTCCCAGCAGCCGGGGAGCCACCGGGCTGCTCTGAACGAAGGCTGTGGCTTTCACCGCTCCCCTCCTTTGGCTGGGGAGCTCTCGCTGCCACGTGGCCTTTTCCACTACAGCACCCTCCTCTCTGCCTTGCTTTGCTTCTTTTTCTTTTTTTCCTCAGGAAACATCTGGAAGCTGAGTGAGAAACATTAAAAGGGGGGGAAAAAAAAAAAAAAAAAAAAAAGAAAAGAAAAGGAAAAAACAAAGGGGGAGGGGATCTTNAAAAAAGCAAGGGGGAGGGGATCTTGGGAACACCATATGATTTCACTTTCCTAAGACAACTGCAATTATGCCTTTGAGGCTTTACCAGTCACTGTAGATTCAAACCATGTTGGATGATGTAAGTGGGAAAATATGAAGGGCCTACTGGCTGCTTAAAAAAAAAAAAACAAAAATAAAAGAAAAACAACCAAAAAAAAAAGAGAGATCAGTTTCTGGCCTTTTAGTTAACATTATGGATCAGAAGAAGAGCACTGTCCAGATGGGCTTTTTCTTTATTGCTTTCCTAGCCTCGGTCGTGCCTTGCTGACCCCTTGGGAGAGGGGGAAATGCCTCCTGTGTCTATCGGAACGAACCTCCTCTGTCCTGCACGTCTGCCTCTGCCCTGAGCCCCGAAATCCCCACGGACAGAGCTGGGGCTGGATTGCTCCTAGCCGGGACACGTCCCCAGCTGGGCTTTTCTTGCTTGCACTGAAAAGGGACTATTTACTTTTTGGAAGCCCAGCTGGTGAATGGGGTAAGCAGGAGCTGTTGGTGCCGATTTAGTAACCATAAGACTCCTGTTTTCAGGCAATTTCCAGCTATCTTTGCCTATTTGACACTGCCTCCTGGGTCAATCTGGGGAGGTTTGGATGAGGTGTCTCTGTGCGGAGCCTGGAGCCCAGCGCTGGGACAGAGCCACTTAAAAGGATAAAGATGTTGCTGTCAGATTTAATGGACTTTCCATTGGAAAAAGCAGGAGAGATGGGCTTTCGGCTGATAGGGGTTAAACTGTCATAAAACAGGCTTGGGAGTCATGGAAAAATTTCCTCTGCCCCTAGTTCCCATGGGAAGAAATCAGGTGTGCAAACGGGGAGGGGAAATCCTGTGCCGAAAGAAGTTGCCCAGAGCCACCATTGCTGATGCTGGAGGAGTCAGCGACTGAGCGGCGTTATTAGAAAAATGTGTGAGTCTCTCCTCAGCTGCAAATAAAGAAACAATTCAGGTTTCTCATGTTTTCCCTTTTTTTTTTTTCTTTTTTTTTTTTTTAATGAAGAGCTCCGGATCACAGCATGTCTGATTAAGCAGCTGATGTGAGGACATGTCAGCTACTCGCTTTCATTAATGAAAGCTTGGCTGGTTCGGGGTTTCCTGGAGCAGCAGCTTTGGAGAGAGCCAACGCTGGGCATTGCTCGCAGGGCAGGATCAAGGCTGTCACCCCGGTGACCGTCAGCCTTTTGGGGTGATGCTGGGGTCCCTTCTCCCCACAGGACAGGGGGCAGTGGCGAGGAAGGGTCATGGCTCAGGTGGACATCTCTGCCTTCAACACCGAGGAGGACACAGGCGCTGCTGGAGCTTCCACATATGTCACTTTTTAAAGTAGAGGGGGGTGTGTTTGCTCATCAGACATAAGGGCAGAGGAGATTCTCCAGGAGTTTTGGCTGAAAAAAAGGTTTCAACCTTTAAAAAGATTGTTTCCTAATCTTTCAGCTGCTGAAACTCAGAAAACATTGGTGCTCAGCTGGCATTTCTCAGCTCGCCATCGCTGAAGACACAGACCCGGATTCTTTCAGTACAAACCCAGGGCTGTCTGAAGGAAAACATCCAATGCAAAAACTTGGGTTTCCTCAGTTTGTCAGGAGAAGTAAAAAAACCCTAAAATCAAATGCAGGGGAAGCCCTGCCCTGCCCGAGTGGAAACACCGAAGTGAGTGAACTCCTGGTTGCACGAGTGGGACAGACCGTGGCCTCGTGGGCACAGAACAGGGCAGTGGGTGGCTGTGGTGGCCCCAGAGATGGTCCCCAGCATCCCTGTGTCTCAGTCAGGCCTGGTCCAAGCCACTGGGCTGTGTGGCTGGGGTTTTTGAAGGAGCCCGGAGCAGGGCAGGAGTGATGGGGATGCCCTACACCCTCTCCTTATCGCAGATCTCCCTTGCAGCAGGTGCATGGTGGTGAAATGCCCTGCCTGCGCTGCCTTCCCTTCTCCTCCCCATTGCTGAAGGGATGGAAAAATTCATCCGGCTTCAGTAAAAACTCCCCATAGGTCGGCCTTGTCTGAAGCCTGCCTGGTGCCTGCCTGTCCTGCCTGGGGACCCGCACCCTGCGGTGCCTGGGGGGCCCTTGCCAGCCCGGTGCTCTGGGCTGGGGTCAGAAACAGCCCATCAGCTCGGGTACAGGCAGGTTTTGCTGTGGATTACCCCTCCTGGGGCTTTCCTGGCATCTCTCCATCACCTTGTAACCACTTTTTTTTTTTGCTTTGCATTTTAAAACAACAGAGAGATCCTGGCAGAGCTTTGGCCATGTGGAGGGAATTGGTGATAAATCCAAGGAGTTCAAAAAAGCCAGGGATCGGAGGGAGCCTCGGGGACCACAGCCCAGCCAGGGATTGTCAGCCCTCCTCCCTACCTCCATCCCCAAAATTCCTGGCCATCCAACTCAGAAGCCAGTTCTTTCCTGCCTTGATGTAGCCCTGAGCACAATGGGGGAGGATGGCAGCCCCCCAAGGGACCGTGTGCTCCTCCCTGCGGGTCCTGGGCATCCCCAGGGGCAGAGACAGAGGCCACGAGTGGGTTTTCCTTGTCTCCAGGAGGGCTCATGGCAGACATCACCCTGCCCTTGCCAGCCACAGGCACATACATCTTCATCACACATCGCTAGAGTGACCCTATAAAGAGCTTATGGTCTGAATGGACAGGAAGAAGTAAGTGTTATTACTTTAGCTTTTTTGGACGGAGAATGAAAGTGGAAGAATTAAATGACTTGCCCAGGGTCAGTCAGGGAAACTGTCAGCGATCCTGGGAAAGGGGCCAGATTTTCTGAGCTTCTCGGTGCTCCAGATGCCCCCGAGGCCGCAGGGCACATCCCGGGCACTGGGAGCAGCGAGGCTCAGGGCTGGGCTCCTCTCCCCCTCCTCTGGGATCCTGAGGACCCTGTGGTGATGGCCATGTTGTAAACTGGGCTGAGGTTTGCTTTGTGGTTTGCTCTCTGGCCGTGTGGGCAAGCGGAACGGGAAATTTCCCTGGAGCTGGGTGCACCCTCCACGCAGCGCGGTCCCCGGCGCTGTCTGGGGGACCGTGACTTGTCCCGGGGTAAAGCTATGCCAGGGGCCGTGCAGGAGTGCTCAAGCCCATCCCTTGGCCCTGTTCAACCGCAGCAGGTAAAGCAGAACCCAGTGGTCCCCACCTCCTCCAGCCTGCCACGACACCAGCACCCTTGCTCCTGCCCCGCTCCCGCAGCCGTGTCTCCCTGCGTGCTGGGGCTGCGCGGGGTGCAGGGGGCCTCTGGGTGCAGGGAAAGGAGGCAGTGATGGGGGTACCCCAAGGTGCGACTCGACCTCTGGTTTCTGGCATCTGTGCTTGCGGGGATTTGGTGTCACCATGACTCAGCCTTTGGCCTCGGTTGCCCGTGGCCAGCGCCCACGCCGGGCTGCGGGAGCTTCCTCCCGGCTCGCGGGGGTGGTTCCGCGCCTGGGAAAGCTCCCGGCTTGATTAAGAGTTTCCTGAGCTGATGCACAACGAGCTCTTGGGTTCCTCTCTGAGAGTCGTTGCTTAGTAAAACCTGGAGTAGCCAAAGATGGGGGAGATCAAAGCAAAGCGAACCCAACTGCGCTGCTCTCTGCAAAGATCAGCTGCAGCCTGATTTCCCCAGGGCTTAAAGATGCTGGTTCCCCAGCTTCCCAAAGCATCACCCTCCAGGGATTTATCCTGCGGGAGACTTTGTACAGCTCCCTGTTTACCAGAGAAAGATCTATTTGCAGATTAAAGTTTCCTCGCATCTACAAGAACAAAGAGTGTATGAGATGGGGGTGGGTCTAGGAAGGGACGTCCCTCTGGGTGACGCTGGGAAATCTTCCTGGTTTTCTTCCAGCAGTGGGGATTTTATTTCACAGTCACAAAGTGGAGATGAAGGGAGGAGGAAAGCTCATCCTGTCCTCAGCCTCTGAGTAAGGGGAGGGAGCCAGTGTACCCATAGTGGCACCTGAGATACCGCAGTACCTCTGTGTGTGCTGGTGGCTGGCAGGAAAGGAGGCTGTGGGCAATCTCCAGGCACCTGGAATAGCTGGAGGGCTGGATCACTGGAGTAAAAGGCTGTTTCCCACCCTTGGATGTCACTTTTGCTTGGCAAATGGCCGGGCAGCAAAGCGTGTCCCCATATTCCCAGCACAAGCCGTGTTTGGAGAACTGGGATTTTGCTTTAGCCCCTTACGGAGTCTGGATCCAGCTGCAAGCCTTCGACTCGGCGCCCGGCTTGGGGCCCTCCTGCAGCTCCCGGGGAGCGGGGAGGCAGGGGCTCGGCTGCGGGAAAGGGGTGCGAGGGGACCCGGCAACGCCCCCCCCATCCCTGACATCCCCCGTGCTCGGGGACACGCAGCCACGCAGCCTGTCTGCAGGCAATCAAACAGCAGCCGTTAATCTGCAGGCGTTTAAAATATGCAGCCTTTCCTCTCTTCCGAACCTCAACAAAGCCCAGGGAGGCTGAACGCTCCCTGCCCAGGTCCCAGGCAACCCCTCTGCACGGAGCACTGGCCTGTGGACCTGCAGACATCGGTCCAGGCGTGGGCTGAGCTCTTGCCTTGAGTTCTCCTCCCATCGAGGTGCAGCCTGAAAGGCCGAGGGGAACCCGCTGGAGCGAAGCTTTAGCCAGGTTCCTGTGGAAATCTCCACGCTGCATCTTCATCTCACACCCAGCTAAATCTTAATTAGAATGGTGATGGCAGCGATGAATATCATTTGCTTAGTTTTCTGCTATTGCACTAAAATAAGGCCAAAGTCCCTTCGGGATGAACACTGAGCTTCCGGAATCGCTGACCTCAAAGTTCTTGCAGTCAAGAGATGCAACGAGTAAAGAAGATGCACAGGAAGAAGCAACGACTTTTCCAGGGATGCCAAAGCCCTGGGTTTGCTTTTTCTCTGTCCCAACGCTGCAATTTGTTGCACATTTAATCACTTAGCTTGGGAGTTCTGCAGAGTGCCTGCCTCCTTCTCCAATGCCATCACTTGAAACGGAGGGTGAACTTCTACAGAGCCTGGCTCTTCCCTGCCGCCGGCCGCTCCGTGTGCTGGCAAACAGCAAAGCAAGGCAGCCCGAGCCCCGCCAGCCCGGCCGGAGCTGCTTTGCCTAAGCCCCGACGTGTGCCATGATTGCAGACGAGGGCCAGGACTGCACTGAAACCTCACTCAAGCCAATGCAAATCTTCCGCTCGCTCCGGCAGCTTTGGTGAGGCTTGTTCTGAGGGAACGGGATTTTTGCTGCTTTTATGGGTCACCAAAGCCAAAAGCTCATTTCCACGCACACTGGAAACAACGGAACACAAATATTCCTGGAAAGCAAATACATAAAGACTGCAAATATGGACGCTTTAAGAGTTGTAGTTGGTTTTAAGCAAAGGCCCATGCAAAAGGCTCTCCGGGGGAGGGATGTGGGGGATGTCCTCAGGATGGTGAACCAAGCCCTGTGCAGGCTCCGGGTCCCTCCTGCTCCAGGAGCAATAACATCTCCAGGGGGACAGGATGAGCGTGGCAGCTGGGATGGGTTGTGTTCAAACCCGCCGGGACTCATTCTGCAGAGCCATCAGCAGAAGGAGAAGAAATTAGGTCCGTCGGTCCCGGCACGTGACGTCTCCTTGCAGCACAATGTTGCCCTTGTCTTTGCTTTGAGCTTTTCAGGTGGCCGTGCTCGGTGAAAGCCCCGTTTATCCATGCCGTCCGTGCAGCTGTCCTGTGTATATATGTGTTTTTACTAGTCTGACCTTTTCAAGCTGCTAACCCTGTCCGTGGGATGACGTCTTGAACCCCTTACAAGATTCTTTGGTGGTGGCTGTAAATAGCATCTCCTGACATGTTTGTGGAGATGCAGGTTAGGCCGTGTGATAATACGACATAAACAACCTGCACATGACGCTCTCAGCATCCTGAAAGGGTTTGCTGGCTTTTTGCAAATTCTTAAGGGGAGGCAGGAGTGCAAATAAGAATTCAAGTGTTTACAGCCGATGGGGCCGCACAGCCAGCCCCCCCCAGCCCCTCTTTGCAAGGGTTCCTCCTGTCCAAGCACTCTTTGTGTCACACAGATGCATACACACAGCCCTGAAAAGTTATTTAGGGATGTGTGTCATACCACTTTCCATCAGCTGGGTATTGAGTAGGAGATACCCACCCCCCAAAACCCTCTCCCAACACTCGCCTTTGCTTTCCTAATTGCCATATGAAGAAAATATTATTCCTTTACTGCTATTCTTTACACAGGCTATTACCCTCCGCTATTTCAGCTCATGTTACAGCTCCAGCCTCACTGCTTGAAGCCAAGACTAATCCTAAATCATGAATGGATATTAGGCAGGTAGGGTGAAGGCGAGGGCACCGCACAACATGCCTGGCTCTACTCCCTGGGATGGTGGAGGAGCCCTGGCAGGGCTGGGAGCTGGAGCCGCTGGTCCCCATCAGTCACATCCCCTCTGCTACCTCTGTGCTGCCTCTTCCTCCTCCTCCTCCTCCATCCACTCCCACTAGCATCTCCTCCGGACGGTCCCTCGGGGCTGCAGTCCCAGCAGAGCACCCACTGGTGCCTTGTAGCTTGGGGCATTTGGCTCCAGAAGCGCTTTAAAGTGCTGAATGCCCCCCCCCCCCCCTTTTTTTTTTTAACCCAATTAAAACATTCATTCAAGGACTTCAGGACTCAGCTTACAGCAATTAATTCATTTCCGTGTCCCCAGGCACATCTTGCTCACTCACTCAGGAGAAGTGTTTAAGTTTCTCTCTAACCCCACGACTTCGGCTGTCCCTTTGGCGGCTGGGAACCGAGCCTAGACATGAAATAATGAACTAAAATCCTTCGATGCATTGACCAAAGAAAACAAGCTGTCAAATAGAAATATTCCCTCGCTTCTTTTCGAGGCGTACCGAATCTCCTTCCCATCTGTAGGTATCGTTATGTCGGGAAGGCAGCATAAGTAACTCAGCACGAAATTGTCAGCGACAGCATGTGATACTGTTTGTAGAGCATAAATCAGTCTGGGAAATGAGAAGCCCTATCTTCTTTTTTTCCAGGTTTGCTCAGCGTTTTATACCTCCGCGGGGATGTTATGAAGGAGCTTTTTTGGCAGATTAAACCCAAGTCCAACATTTGTCGTTAGGGCCTTAATTATGTGCCGTCTTCTTCGTGCCGTTTGCGTTAGGCCGTAATATCTCCCTCTCCTGAGCTCCAGCGAACCCCAACAGAGTCAGTGTCTCCACCGAAGCATGAAAATGCTGGTGGGGAGGCTGAAGCTCCCCAGGTTTGCCGGCTTTTAGCTCTTGGCTCAGCCTGGAGAATGAAAGCAGCCAGGGCAATTTCATTGCCTCTTTCACACGGGTTTCCCACCACGGCTCTGCTGAAGCTCCTGCCTCCCCAGCGCCAGTAAACGGGATGGAGGATAATGTAGCAAATTGGGCAGAGATTTCCGGGTGTATGAAGACTGAAGAATGGTTTTGAAAGGGCAGCTTTGCGTAGAGCCTCCCTGCAAATGCAGGGGGTCGCCGGCCTCCGCATCTGAAGTCTCCAGGAGTAGCCCGGGCTCAGCCACATCCGTGCTGCAGCTCTCACAGCCCGAAGCGGTCAATACCATCTCTCTGAAGCAGAGAGAAACTTCCCAATTACCCTCTAATCCCCTTTTAAAGACGACCTGAACTACCAAGCCCTCTACCGAACGCTCAGTGAAATGAGAAGAGGATGTCTCCATTCTCCGTCTGGGTTAATGCAGGAGAGGAAATATTTGAAGCTGTCCGATACCTACCAGCAAATACGTGTTTCCAAGTCCCATTGGAATAAATCAGGTCAAATCTTACCACCAAGTGGCATCTGGGTACGATGATAACGGCACTACCAGGCTGGCGTGCATGCTGTTCTCCGTGCCTGGGTCTCTAAAGGCTCGCTCTGCCTCCTCGTGCTTTGGCATTGCTAGTTTGAGGGTCCAGGTCTTCATCCAGCTTTACCCCCAGCCTTCCTGCCTCTCTTCCTTCCCAAAAAGCAAACCAGAGCTGATGACCGTGTTTCTCGGAGCTCGCACACCACCCATGCTCTAGGAGCGGTTCAGGCCGCACAGCCGAGGCCGTGAATTCTCCAGCAAAACAACAATTAGTACAAATTTTCCTAGACAGCTGCTCCCATCTGCTCTGTGGGTTATTTGTGTTTGTTTACTGCAGATAGCAGATTTTTTGCTGAACTCACACTGTTTCTTGCAGTTGAGTTTGACGGAGCGAGATGGGCCATTTAATTTAAGCCAGTTCCTCCTTTTTTTTTTTTGCAAAGAGCCTAGCTGGGAGTTTTAATTTTGACTGCATGATAATGCTGCATAGACAAAACCTCTGAGGAGACACAAGCGTTAGAAACGTCTCAGCTGCTTGGCTGATGAGCTGTAGAAACGGAATGAGCTTTTCACACAGCTTTGCGTTCAGCGCAATCATTGCATTTTTGTGTGGTTTTGCTAAAAGGTACAGGTTTCCCTCCGCTGCACGGGGAACAGGCTCCCCCTTTCTTCCCTGCTCTCTCCTGCTCTGGTTGCAAATTCAGCTGCGGATCCCGAGCTGTCAGCGGAGCTGCGATGGCGTTTCTGGGATGGTTTGTGTTTGGAGGGAAGAAGGTGCCTTTGGGAAGGTGGTCTCTGCGGGAGCCCTCGCCCCAGCCTTGCAGATGCGGGTCAGGGTTTATCCGTGCATCGCTGGGGCTAAAGGAACACTTGCTGGAAGCAGCGAACACAGCCAAGGCAGGACTAATTGATGGACAGAGAGCCAGTCAAACAGGCTGGAAATGAGACCTGCTCTTTGCAAAGGTTGGCCAAGGAAATCTCTGCTCCACAGGAGTGGTATTTCACATGCTCCCTGAAGAGCATCGTTTGCTGCGGGGGACCAAAGGCAGGGGAAACTCAGGGGACTTGTTAGAGTCTTCCTGAAATCTGCAGTGGCGCAAAGATTTCTTGCACCCCCCCTTCCCTGGGAGCAGTGAAGCGCTTGTGGGACTCCCTTACGGGCAGCTCTAAAGCCCCGTTGTGGCAGGCTGAGGGGGAAGGGACAGATGGCATTTAGGGGAAGAGCGCTGGGCGCTGGGAGGGTAAAACCCCCAAGAGCTGCAGCACTGCGTGTATTAGAAAGCCAGAAGGAAGGTGGTCATTGATCTATTATTTTTTATTAATAAAGAAAGTGGTTATCTGACCAGGTAGCAGAAGTATCTCAGTATATAGAGTCATAGAATCTTCATGGTTGGAAAGGACCTTTGAGATCATCGAGTCCAACCATACACACACCCCAAAAAAACCAGACCAAAAAAAAAAAAACCACAACCAAAAAAATCCATATCCTTAACAAATCAGGGTTGCGAGGGCTGACTTTTATGAGGCATTAATGTTAACGCTCTCTCAGGCATTTCTTCATTCGTTGCTGCTCCCACAAGATCAGCTCATTTATTGCCAAACACCTTGCTGCTAGGACGCCTGCCTCGTGGCTTTGAAACCCTCTTTCCCCGCTGAAGTGTGGGTTACTACTTCCAGCCGAGCGGCCCAGAGGGATGGAGAGCTGCTGTGCGGGGCCAGCGTGGCCGTGGTGGGGAGGAGCAGGCAGGACGGCAGCTCTGCTAGGGGCTGCACACCCTTTACACGCCCCCGCCTCCCCAGCAACACTGGGGAGAAAGCAGGTACGCAGGGGAGCGCAGGGCCTGATCCATTCTTGCTAGCCCGACCGCTTTCGTGTGAGAGGAACCCCAAGACAGGGCATAAAACACAGTTATGGTCCTCAAATATGTGCATGCAAAGAAGTGGGGAAACGCGGGCACTGTTCAACTCAGAAATAAGGAGGTTATGCATGAATGGGCGCCTTGTGCAGCCTTACCAGGACACAGAAGTCCAAGGGAGAAGGTCTCCTTTGGGTTTAGGGGGGGGGGTCTCTGGGTGTCTCCTAGTCCATGCTAGTTTGGACTCTCAGAGCTGGCTCAGCTGCTGGCTCCGTGACTTTGCCAAGCTGAGTTCTGCTCTCTCCTGGTGCATTGTCAGCTCTGAGTTCGTTTCCATCAGCTGGTAGGTGGGGAAAGAAATCCCAGCCCTGGGCTGGCAGAGCATCAGGAAGCCCTGGAGAGCCCCGCGGGTGCCTTCGCTGGTATTTTCTGTCCAGCTTGACACCTCCTGAATTTGCAACCTTGTCCATGATCGGGGCTTCTTGTCACTCCTGTAATCCTTGTGATATAATCAAGACTCTTTTTACCCTTTGAGAAGTGCTGTTGCTCCTTCCCGAGGAGCAGAATTAACCAAAAAATTGGTAGAGATGTCTCCAGCAGGCCTCATGATCAGAAAGCAACTGGTCCCCAAATAGAAATGTACCCCAAATTCAAACTTTTCCAGCCAGCAAAGAGTTATTAGGAGGTGTTGACCTAGCAAAGCTGGACACTGCTGCACGCCACTCCGCTACCATCTGGAAGGCATTTGGGATAGCATGTGGCTCAGCCTTGCACTTTGAGCCCAGCTGGGCTCTCGGTTAATGGCAGAGAAAGGCTACGCCACATGGTGATGCTGTGAACCCCAAGGCGTTGATGCAATGGGTGGGAAGAGCCAGGCAAAGTATTACATCAAACCTGCTGGCCCCTGGAGGAGACTTTTACGGGGGCAATGAAAAGTTGAAGAGTGAGCTGGAGATAATAAGCAAATAAGCTCATGATTTTTATGTAATATTGATGCTCTTCAGGCTGGTTACGCCAGGTTCCTGCATGCAGGCAAAGGAGGAGAAGGGAGACGACGGTGGCACTTGCTGAACTGAGGTGGCCGGGCTGCCGCACCGGGCATTGCCTCTAGGACAGGGGCGTCCTCCTGCCTTGATCTGTGTCGTGGCCCACAGCCCGCCTGCACATTTTCCTATCGGCATTTCAGGAGGGGAACACCTCTCAAGAGGCTGTTTTCCCTTTGGTTTTGATTTCTATCTCCTGCCAAGCTGCTATTCCTCCTTTATGACCTGCCGTCTGTTTCTCAAGGGAGAGCGCAGTGACAAGGGCGCTGCCTTTTCCGCGGAGGTGCAGGGCAGTGCTGGCTGTCGTGCTTAAAATGGGGCATTCAAAACTCTTGACCTTGACTTGGCATGAGACACCGCTTCTCCATCTTAAAAGCTCTGGAGCATGAGTACGGCTGGCCGGGCTGTGTTCCCTCCCCCTGTGTGCTGTAGACGCTCAGCCTCCCCGTCCCCCCAATATCTTGTCCTTGCTGTCCCAAAGTCCTTTGGTCCCAGGACATACCAACAGTCCATTTCCTTGCCCATGCCCATGGCCGTGGCCATGGTCATGCCTTTTTCAGCTGAGCTCTCCTCTCCGTGTCATGGTTATCACTGGAGAGATGTTTCCTGGTGCCTGTTCATTTTGTGGAGCATCTGGAGCCACACAAAGAGCTGCCATGTCATTTCTGTCCCCAGTCAGCCAGCTGGCCACTGGGCCTGGGCGCAGGGTGCAGGATCCGAGCCTGAGAAGGGTTCCATGGCTCCAGTCCCAGGCGGCAGCGGGGACCCTGCGGGCATCCTCCGGACAAAACTTCGTTCTAGGACGGAAGGCAAAGCAGCACATCGAAAATGACCTGTGCCAGCATCAAACGTGAGCCTCCGAAACTGTCCTTTCCGCGTGCCCCAGGGCTGGCCAACACCGAGGTGTCTGGGTGAGCGGTGGCCGCAGGGGGACAGGAGGGGGACTATGGAAGGGGGTTGAGCTGCTGGGACAGGGGATGAATAGCGTTTCTGTTCGGTGCAAAGGGCTTGGATTTCAGCTCAGGGAAGCAGTGTGTGCTGGAGCAGCAGGAGAGGCCCTGGTTTGCGAAACAAATAAACCACTGTGGTTTATAGGCACGAGTAATCTGTTATTCTAAAGGGCCCAGGGATAATTTACCGCCTGATGTCAAACTCCTCTACATTTTGAACGGGAAGTTAACAAATGGAAGCTAAGAGAGAGAGGGTGAAAGGCTGTTTTCCCAAAGCTGCTTTGTTTTTTGACTCCCTTAGCCCAGGTAGATTAAGCCCAGCGTGGGGCGAACGTGGCCACAGCTTGTCCCTGAGCCCAGGCAGCGAGTCAGCAGAAGGGCTGGGGGTGCCACCGTCCCAGCACTGCCCACCCTGTCCCATGGGCTGGGGATGCTGTGGCACCGCTCCCCCCTATGCCTCCGGGTCGCCTTTTTCCCAGCCCCGGCATCGGTGCCCGCAGGAATCCCTGGTGCATCCCAGGATGCCCATCTGCATCTGATTTGGGGTCAAACCCTGAAATCCTCAAAAGGCAAAATAACTTAATTATTTCCTTTGGCAGCTCCATCTCATTCCTGACAATAACTGTGGCCACCCCTTCCCTGTTTACATGACATCATCCCAGCACAATCCGCAGTGGTGAGAGCGGGCCTTTTTGTTTGGACTAATTTAATCTTTCCATTTTCGAAATTGCTGATTTTTATAAACAATTTCAAGCCAGAGGCTGAGCTGGATGCTCTTGTTTCCTTGGAGCATGGCCCTTGCCCAGCAGTGCTGTGTGACAATCCTATCTGGACAATTCTGTAACCATAAGCAATTAGCCTCTGAGATTCCTGGGAACAAAGCACGAGGAAAAGGGCAAGTATCTGACACACACAGTGACAAGCTCATAATCCATCAGAGTGACTTAGGAGCTGGGATTTATCCCCTGGTAGCAGGGGAAAAAACACTGTGGCTGTGCCAGAGACTTGCCTGCTGTGTGTGTGGTGGAAACATCAGGTCAACCTGGTGTTAAGCTTAACAGCTCAACCTGTTAAGACCGGGAGCAGCAGCAAGCTCTGGTTTTCTAACCTCTGATGCCCAGACCCACTAAGCTTCATGGACCAGCTTTGGCTTTTACCATTTTCCAGCTCATCCCATCAGCACTTTGCATTAGCGTGGTGTCTCCACACGTGCTTGGTGGAACCAGAGCCACCTGGGATGGGTGACACTCTTGTCTCCGGCGAGGGATGTCTCTCTCAGATGTCCCTGTCACATATGCATCACATCGGGGTTCTTATCTCACTGCTGGCTTTTTGGGACACGGACAGCGGACGGCAATGGAGAGCTGAGAGGTTCCAGGGGGTAACCAGCACTGAGGGTCAAGCTCTTGTTGCTGATAAAGATGAGCCGAGCTGTGGGAAAAAAATAGTTTTGGAAAGAGAGGGAAAAAAATCCAACAAAAACTCCTTGCAGCCTTGAAACGCCCTTAATCTCCCTGCTGACCCTGCTGTCTGCTCGCTCTGCTGCCAGCGAACCAGAGCGGAAGGCCAGGAAGGAGGAGCGTGTCGGTGGAGGTCCCGCTGTCGGGCAGCCTCGAGCAGCTCCAGATGCTGGGCCGGGGTCAGCTGGGGACTCGGAGCTGCCCACAGAGGGGACGGCCGGTGGGACGGTGCCTTGTGTGTATTCTGCAAACACCAGGGCAAAGCCGGGTTTACCTCCAGGCTTGCCCCCAGCCCAGTTTGCAAAGCCAGTCCTGAAGCGCTGCAGGATGCTGAGCAAAACGGGTCGCTGCTGGAGCTGGCAGGGTGTCTGCTCCCTCCAGACACGGGTATGAGATGTTCCCAGGATGAGATCCAGCGGCTGCAACCATGCAAGGCACATAGCGAGCACCCAGTCCTGGCTTAGAGAGCCACTGGGAGGAGTTGGGGACAGAAAGCATCCCCGGCAGCTGCCTGCACATCTGGGAAAGGCACAGGGCATCCCTGGCAGCACCCAGGAGGGGACCACTGCCCGCGGGCACTAACCCTGACTTTTTATAGGGTTTTATAGGGTCTGATCCAGGGTGTTGCACCCACTTTGGTGGGGGGAGTCTGGCAGCACCCTCCTGCCCCGCTGCTGGGGTCCTGTTGGCGGTGTAGCCGTGGCTCCTCTTGCCTCGCGGCTGAACCGAAGCCTGGTCTGCGTTTCCCTGCCTGCTGCAGGCTCAGGCCAGGAGGAAAACACCAGACGGCAGGTTGTGGCCGTGGCTGAGCACCTGGCTGCCAGCCCAGCGCCAGAACAGGGTGGCGTGGCATCGCTGATGGCTCGTAGGGCTGTGCTAGATGGGGCAGGTGCAGCATCCTTCTGGCTTCATTCTGCTGCATGTTTTCATGAAACTTCCTCAAAACTCTTCCCCTCGGGCCTCTGGGCCCCCACCAAATTTGGCAGAAGTTGGCAAGGAGGTTTGAGAGGAGGACTGACAGCGGTGCAGGCAAAGTGGTGGCCTGAACATTGCACTTGCAGAAAGCTAGGCCAAAAATTAGACAGAGAGATTATTTCAGTCCTGCTCGGGAATCCCTGTGCCCCCTCAGGCAGGTGCTGCCTCTGCTCACCATTGCAACCCCACTCGCTTCTGAGCTGCCCAACATAAACTGGAAAGAGCCATACATGTGGGGTCGGAGCAGAACCCCGCATCCCCGGAGCAGAGGGCAAAGCAGCCCGAAACACAGCGCCCCCCCAGCCAGCCCTCCCCACGGGACCTGATCTCTGCAGCGCACCCAGAGCACGGCACCCCCCTGAGAGGTGTGCACAAACCGGGACAAAACGGGGTTCCTGTCCCAGAAACGGTTCCTATTCAAGGGCGACTTCTGAGGAACAGTTTTTCCTTTCTCCTTGTATTAAACCTGTGCAAGCTGGAATCCCGGATTTATTGCCACCCAGGGATCCAGCGGGAGCATGAGGGGCTGATAAGAGACATGCCAGGACTTTTTAAGGACAGGGACAAGAGGTAAGGCCATCCTCTAGCATGATGCTCAGAGTTACCAGGCTTCTGGGTGTCTGTAATGTGGTTTGTAGCCGCTCGGTGTCTCCGAGGGCCACCGGGAGCTGCGGAAAATCGGGGAGCGAGGCAGGGAAGGGGGATGCAGAGGTCTGAGCTTTAGGTCAGCGTTTGCCAGCAAATATGCAAAGCTGTTGGTGAGATGTGCTTCCCTATGGTGCTCTGATTTCTGGAGCAAAAAGTTGTTAAAACAAAGGAGATGGGAGCTGTGGGATGCTGGTTGTCATCTGTGAGCTGAGTTCAGTGTAAAGCCCTGTCCGGAAAGGGGCTGGTCGGATCTGAGTTTGGTATCCGCTCCCGGGATTTTGACTTTAAAGAGAAGCCAATGGCTGGGACACGGCTTTCTCCAGGCCCATTTTGCAGATTGGAGACGTTTCACATCAGCTGTGGCTGAACTCCTGAACTCCTACACACTTCCCAGAGCTGCAGCCCAGCCCCGGGCTGGCCCTGGCTCCAGGAAAAGACGTCTCCCTCGGGGCCCCCTGGGACATTGAGGGACGTGGCTCCCCAGGGGTGGCTTTTTCACCCATGGAGCCTCCATCACTCTTGGCACTGGTTCGTTCAAAGCACAGACCACGCCATTTCAGGTGCCAAGAGCCAGCGGAAGCGACATCCAAATAATCAACAAAAGTGACCAAAGCGTGTGTCTGGGCGGTGCACGCAGAGAGCAGCCGATTCATGGGGGAGCGTGCTCTGTCTGGAGAGCAATATTTAGTGAGAGATCCCCCGGGGGCTTGCTCTGAAAAGGGCAATCCGCCAACACGTCAGCTGTTTTTTGAGCATTCCTCGGAAAAGGGGCTGTGATGAGAGCTTGCAGCCGGGGGGGGGGGAGTTGGGTGAGGAGCGGGGGTGCCCCCATGCCACAGGGTCCTTCTCCCTGCCATGCCATCGTGTCCATTGTGTCCCCCAGCATCCCTTGGTGCAAGGCATGGGAGCAGGATCAGTGTCGCCGGGGCTCTTCACCCACAGATCTGGAGTCGTGCGGGTGCTCGGGTCCCTGGGGGGGGCGCTGCCCAGGTCTCGCTCCTGCTCAGGGTGTCAAGGAGCCGTGGTGGCCGGGGCCGTGCCTCAGCAGAAGGGAATGTTCTTCTTGAGAAATTTTTTTTTTTTAAGGCAGCCTGAAATGCTCGCTCCAGATCTCATGAGTCACCGACGGCCGCACATGTGGGCTCCGTCGCAGCCAACGTCCCTCAGCGCCAACAGCAACACGGCGTAGCCTAGCAATCGGGAGCAACCCTACAATAATAAACCAGAGGGAGAAGGTCTCATAACCCTATACATCAAATCCGTATAAGCTAATTAAGTTTGATGAGGATTTTCCAGCAGGCAGCGGCAGTGTCTGCGATGGTGAGGAGGGAAAGTAGAGGCAAAGCATTTGTCTGATGGAGCCTCGAGGCCGGGGCTCTGTGTCTGCCTGCTGCTCTCACACCACCTCCATCCTTTTTTTCCTTCCTCATCCTCCCTCCATCTATCTCTCTTTAATAAAGCTTTTTTTCTGAATCCCTTCCATGGGCTGGACTTGCATGTCCGGCAGCCATCGCAGACTGCCACGTGGACCCCCCCAGGGCCCCTCCTGGCTGTCCGATGTCCCCAGACCCCAGCTGATGTCAGTTGGAGCTGCTGGCCATGGCTGGACCGCATCGGGAGCCAGGTCCACATGCTGCCGAATGGCAGCGTGAGCCTCTCCAGGGATTGCAGCGGGCTCTGAATCAGGCCTTGACTGCGCGGAGCGTCTTGTCTGATATGGTGCTTTCACATGTCGTTGGCTTTAACTAAGCCCCTCCTTGAAATATAAGCTTACGCTTGAACATCGCCTTCAGCGCGGGATGCGTCCCTCTGCCGCGGCCGAGGAAAGGGGAAGCTACTCTGACCTGGGGGAAATATTTCATCCTGAGACTTATTGTCTTTGCTGTTGGAAAAGACCAATTCCTGGAAAGAGGTACAAGGCAGCCCTTTGAAACATCCCTGTGTGGAGGAATAGTTTGTTGCCTCCTGCCCGTTCGGTCCCATGGCCGGGCTGGCTCCAGGCGCGGGAAGAGGTGCAATGTGGGAAAACACCAGCTATTAGCGTCTCCAAGTGCCTGGTTCAGTGATGAAAAGAAGCACCGTTAAATTTTCTGAAATCAGGTATAAATTAACTGTCCCGGCTATGGTCATTTATGATGTCTTTCAGGTTAAAAAACGGTCCTCATTTCTAAGGATTTAGAGTCCCCACCTGCCTTTAATGGGACTATTCTCCTTACAGCTATTGCCGTAGGTAAAGACTTAAAGTCAAACAATAATTACTCCCAGGAAAGAAACACTGTTTTCTTGTCATGTTCCATTAAATAGTTCACAGCACGAGCCAAGGAATTAATGGCCTTATTATCTGGCCTTCAAAATACATCATATTAAAGAGGAGAAGGCAGCTCTGAAGAATACAGAAGACACCACGGATGCCACTACCCTGGAAGATACTGTTGGGATGTTTAATATCTTTTAGCTCCGTATTGGCTCGGTCACCAAGGGATGGAGAGTGGTGGTGGGAAAGGACCCTGGACCAGGAGAGGTGGCCGGGCAGACCAGAGATGCACCCTCCCCACTGGGAATTTTTTCCTGCAGAGATGAGGTTTATTTTTCATCCTCGGTGTATACGATCGGCTCCGTCCCATCTTGGCCTGGGGTGGGCTAGTTGCGGTAGGTAGTTGTGCTGCTCCGTGAGGGTTGGCATCCGCACGTCTTTGCGTGATGGCGGATGTCAGCTGGGGAAGCGAATGCGCCGCAGCCACGTGCTGGCAGCAGGAACCTGAAATTCATTTGATTAATTGCGCGTTGTTGTTGTTTCCCCTTGAGCTGGAGAACCTGGCAGCCCAAATGGTTTGGAAGTACATCAAATCCCCCAAGGAAGAGAGACAGAGTTTCCAGCCCTCCCCCACGACTCCAGGGCTCTTGGTGGAGAGGATTCGGAGCGGTTCATCTCCCAGGCACCTGCAGACACACTCAGGCGTGTGCACATAGATGTGGTGCCGGCGGCTGAATTCCTCGTGGCCGAAGGCCTGCATATTCCACCTTTCTGCCTCTCTGGGTTTGGGGATTAAGAGATTTGCTCAGTGTTGATGAAGTTTGAGCAGTTCTAGGATGGCTCTGATGATGCTCAGCTGCTCATAGTTCAGCTTGGCCACTCGTGACAGCAGGGGAAGGTGTGGGGTGACCAGATCCCTTTTCCTTGTACGCTCCCTTTACAGAATTCCATGTAGAGAGATCTCCAAGTTCATCTGATGGCATAGACCTTGGTCCCCGGGGCTCATGCGGATGCATGAACAGATAGATGCCGTCCCCCTCATTGAGCTGGGGCTCATTTCACCTCCAGAAATACACGGCATGACTGTGGTTGGCTCAATCCTCTAAAACTCTTCTGCTGTTTTTGTTTCCTAGTTAGCCTCCAAATAAGAGGTGATACAGGCTTTTTTTTGGCTTTTCACAAATATGAAATTGCAGAGTGGAAATGCGGGCAAAATCACTCACAACTGCCATGGGCCTGTGTCCATGCTGCCCCATCCATCAACCTTTAATTAGTGTAAGGACAGGTTTGCCAATATTTTCATCCCCTCATTTTATGGGGTCAGTGGAGAGAATGAGAGCTCTCTCGTTGTGTCTTTTTGGTTTTTTCCCTTGCTCAGGAGGTGAGGATCTCTGCTGCTGAACCCTGGCAGAGCTTTGGCATGGAGCTGGACAGGCTTATGAGGTCTCCTCCATTTCTTGCTCAATGGCTTGTTTCCCCTCAGGGGTCTCCCTGAGAGGCACCCGTTGATGCAGGTGGACGCAGGACCCCTGCACCATCCCGGGACACTGCATGTTTGCTGCCGAGGCTGCAGAGGAGAAACAAAGGGAAGAAAACCACCGTCCAGGTCATGAGCATCGTGGTCGAGCCACGTGCTGCCATCGGAAGGGACGGGTGTCTGCTGCGCCCTGGCATGGGCCGTGGTGCCCCAGGAACAGGCACGGCAGCATCCTAGACAAGACCTCATGCAGGCTGTGCGAAGTCTGGAAAGGCAAAAGATAAAGGGCTGGTTGTTTTTTGTTTTCCTTTTTCTCCTCTCTTCTCCTTCTGTCTCATGAGCTGGCAGAAACCAGCGATGTTTTAATCAAATCTGGCACACAGTGAGAGGAAAAGAAGGCAGGCAGGGAACTGTAGGAGGCCAGGAGACCTCTGGAAAGGCAGGCAGAGGGAAAGGAGAGAGAAGAGGAAATTAGAAAGCCCATTCTGGATCCGAGCTGGGGGAAGATATCTGGAGCAAACACTTCTTGAGGCCCACACCAGCGGGGAGCAGCCCCATCCCTGTGGGAACTGGCTGAGGACGTGCTCCTCCCCTCGTTATTCTTTTTCTTTCATTCCATGTCCACCGCTGTGTTCCTCCACTCGTTCTCGTGTATTTGCTGGCTCTTCTCACCTCCAGGATGGTGCCTCCTACACCCATTTCCCTTTTCTCCTACACCCCATCCATTGGGGGATGCATTTTCCCCCAGACCATGATTTCAGCTAAAGGTGCATTTTTTAAACTCCAGAAAGCTGTCTGGGGCATGGCTTTTGAGCTACTCCATCGTGTCACGTATGGTTGCGTATGCTCCAGCCCTGGCACCGCCTCTCGCCAGGGGCACGGTGCTGCCGTGCAAAGCAAAGTCTGGGCTGATTCCGTCTGCGTTTACCTGGCCTCACGGCCCAGAATGCTTCCCTCTGGCCCAGGCGTCTCTCTCGACTCTCTTCCAAATGTGTCAGGCAGCCCAGGAGAGCACAAAACAAAAAGGAAATAAATCTTCGTAAGATCGCTTCGAGGTTTTACTTTTTTTTTTTTTTTCCTTTCATTACGTTCAGCTGCACCGGTCCTTGCAGAGCGAATGTTATCTTTCAATTCTGGGTGGACACAGCAGCTGTAACATTTTTAATTGCTCCTTCCTCTTCTAAACACCAGTCTAGACGGCTCATTTTTATATGCGTTGGTCTATATTGATTTCTTTATCTATTTCTGGTTTAGCACTGATATTGCCGAAAAACTCGAACAACTTTGAAGACGAAGGGGGGCTCTGCTGCTGATTCGCTTTCTGCTTCAGCCTGATGGCATTCATCTGGTTCGCATGATCTTTTCATTAAGGGGGCTAGGCTTAATGGCACTTAACGGTTGAAAAATATCTCTGCACGCTTGCAGGGTAGTTACAGCGTACGGCCCCAGCCCAGCGAGCGTAATTACACTCGAGGCAGTGAACTCGGCTCAGGACAGTGGGACGCCTTGGAGCGACACCAGACACGCATGAGCACAGATGCTGTCGGGGTAGGAAATGCCTCCTTTGAAACCAAAGTCAGAAGGAAGCGCCGGATGCCAGCAGGCACGCTGAACCTACTGACGTTACCTCAAAAATTGTTGACTCGTGAGGTGTAATCAGGACGGCGTTTTGCAACATTTTCAAAAATTTTGCTTTTAATTCTTGGTCAATTTCTTCAGGCGCTGGCGATGTTGTGGCTTGGGTTTGGGTTTGTTTTTTTTTTTTCTTTTTTAGTTCTCAAAATGTTCTCTTTTTTCCCCACATAGAGGGAACACTCTCTGCCTTCCTCTTACTCCACAGAGGCGACTAAAAAGCCAAATTGCAAGAAAGAAAAGAAAGTCAGGCTCAGCATTATTAGCCAGCCCGTCTTCTTACGGCTTTAGGATTCACGAGCCAATATTCCCACAGTTCGACTCGGGCATAGGAAAATGGAACATTACCCAGAAACTGTCTTGGATTTCTCTGGGTAGGGAAAAATATAAAGCTAATGCCCTCTTGTGGCTCCTCACAGCAAAGTGTTCGGCTGCAGAGGGGTAGCAGAGTTGTCTCACCTTTTGGTTCTTATGGGATAGGGAAGATAATATGGTTGTGTTGTGTCGTCCGTGTCCGTCCCCACCCTCCCCATTTCAACATGATTTTAAGGGCTGTAGACACAAGACATAAAACATGGTGTTTTTATCCCAAGGAAAAACAGCCTGAGGGCACCAGGGATGGAGGAGCCCACTGCTGGTCACCCAGTCGTCCATCCACGATGTCCAGCCAATCCAGCAGACTTGGCAGGAACATTTAGCCTAAAAAAATCAAACTATTTGGAGGTTTTCAGCAAAGTCCAGTTCTCACTTAGTTTTGAACTGCTCTGAGATGTATAATCGTTGCCTCTCGTTGGTGCAAGGCACCCAATGACACATCCAAGTACATCTGAAAAATTTTTTAAAGTGTGGACATTAACATGTAATAACAATAATAAAAATTCTCTGTATTCTAAAGCCCATCTGCCTGCCCCCACACCAGCCTTCCAGGAAAGCCCTCCATCCCCATCTGCTTCTGATTAGACATCATTGGGTTCCAGCCCAAAATAACTTCAAAGATTTATTGACTTCCATGATTTCTAAATAGCTCCCAAAAAGCAGCGGAGAGCCCAGCATCGGCTCCGCTAACCCGGTGGGATGAGAGGGCGCTCTGCACTCCTTCCGAATATGAAGCCAATCGTTCCCTGTTTGAACATCACCATAAAAATATTATGACCATGAAATCTTAGGAATTTAGCACTAGTACAATTGCTGAGCAGATCAGAGATCAATCCAATGGTCTACATTACCCAATATCCTACCCCAGCAGTGACCTCCCATTGCCTGTGAGAAGTTCCCATCCATTATAGTCGTCCTAAAACAGGAGGACTATAGCTCCTCCTTGTATTCCTTTCAGTCCTTCTTCTTGTACCTGGACAGTCTCTCTCTCTCTCCAAATAAATGCTGAGCATCTGATCAAGCCCCACGAGTATGGGGTGGCTGAGAGTGCTACAGGCTCTGGGATCGGCATCACTGCTGAGGTGGTTCTTCAGTTATTTTTTTTTTTTTATCTCTGAGAAATTTCAGCAACACCAAGTTTTCTGTCAAAATACTACTTCAGAATTTTTGTAGAGGCATTTATCAGTTGGGAGTTTTCCTCTATAAAGCTTCCAAACACCAAAAATAGTGAAGATTTTAACTTTAAAAGATAAGGTTTTTCCGCTTTTGGCTTTTTGGCAAAGACCCAAACTCATTTTCTTAGGAAAAGTGTGAGCTGAGAGAGGGCGAAGTTCCTTCTGTGATCAGGCCGCATGCCATCAGGACGATGCTTACAAAAACAACAGCGGAAGGGCCCAGACATCTTAGCCCAACTGCGGACATCCTGTCGGCTTGTCCCCACCGCGGGCAGGGGCACGCTGCTGGGCTGGGAGCCAGGAGCATCCAACATCCAGCTCTTTGCTCTGCAAACATCCCCCGGAGAGAGCGTCTGCATGAGTCCTCCCCCCTGGGATGGGACTTGCCTGCCCCTTACCCTCTGCCCAGGCAAATCCTTCCCTCCTAGGCATCATTCTGTGGTCTTGGCTGCTCGCTGACCAGGAGAGAAATGGGTCCTGTATGGACACAAGCAGGGATGATGAGGTTGGGCTGCAACATTCTACTGTGAGATGGACACCAGCTCCCAAATCTGGGAGGAACTGCCCCATAAAGCAGCAGGGAAGCTGCCAAGTGAGTCCCCGTTTGGTGAAGAGCAGACCCAGCACCATTCCTCCTTGGCTTGACCAGGTGAGATCTTTCAAGTCACCATGTAATGGCTCAAAATTACCAGTGTGGGACAGTTTAAGTAGAGCCCGTGCATTCCCTGCTGTCTTCAACTCCCGGGTAGGGAAAAACCAGAAAATGTGGCAGGCTCACACCTTGAGGAACCCCTGGAAGTGTCCACCAAGAAGGGGACGTTGGGGGAAGAAGTGAACAGAGAGTTTGGCCGGGAGGAGTTACACATCTGGCCCTCTGAGACTGTACATGCAGTCCCAGTACTCTCTGCTCATTTCTCATTTTTTTCCTTTTAAAATGTCCACTTAAGGCAGAGAAATGGCTGAGAAAAGGAGAGTGGTCGGCTTTTTTGGCCACAAGCCTGGACAGTATGTGTCTGAGTGATGGTGATGTGGGGGCTGCAGAGGGGCTTTTCCAGGGTTTCTTTTATCATGGCTCATGTTCGAAAGGAGGGCTGTGGGAGTGGGAGATGAGCGGATGGACAGCCGTGTTTGACGGCTGGTGGTGGCACTGCAGTCTGAGATGCCGTGACAAGGGGAAGGGTAGGGCGTGCAGAAGGGAATTTGCAGCCTCTTAGGATGTTTCTGGTAGGATTTCCCTCCTTTCTTGCAGGCTCTGTTGAAACCAGGGTGCTGTTTTCTGCCTTGAAAGCAGAGGCTCCTTAGAGGGGCTTTTCTTTCTCTCAACCAAATATAGATCTACTAAGAAGCATGTCGCTGCTCTCTGCCAAGAGCTCCATTTCCATCAGGATTTCAGGGACTACTTAGTGTCTCCATTTCCTGGGAATCTCTTTCCAAGAGCTTTATGCTGGTCCTCCCTCCCTTCACTGTGGGTCTCTGGGGAGGAGGTACATGGGGCGAGCACCGGGATGCCCGGACCGAGGACCGCGGGATGCTCTCATCCAGCTGCACTGGTGCTGGGCACCACGTCCAAACTGCGCCTCCTGCACTATGAAACACTGTGCTTCCTCCAGGCCCTGCCACTTTCTTTTTCAAACTAAAGAAAGACCAAGAACACTTTTCACTGTGTTTGCTTTTGGCTTTCCACTGACGCAATCTGGGCTGCACTGGAGGTGTGCACATCTAATTTCCTTGGGGATAAATTCATGCAGCGGGCGAGCGGCGGCGGGTCACCGGGTAATGCCAGCCTGATGTGACAAGCAGCTGCTCTGATGGGTTTGCATCAGAGAGAAGGTCAGGGGGAACTCAGCACAGGAAAGACATGGACCTGTTGGAGCGGGTCCGGAGGAGGCCACGGAGACGCTGGGAGGGCTGGAGCACTTCTATGGGGACAGGCTGAGAGAGCTGGGGGGGTTCAGCCTGGAGAAGAGAAGGCTCCGGGGAGACCTTCCAGCCCCTTCCAGTCCCTAAAGGGGCTCCAGGAAAGCTGGGGAGGGACTCTGGAGCAGGGAGGGGAGCCATGGGACAAGGCGGAGTGGTTTTAAACTGAAAGAGGGGGGATTTAGATGAGATCTGAGGCAGAAATCCTTTGCTGTGAGGGCGGTGAGCCCCTGGCCCAGGTTGCCCAGAGAAGCTGTGGCTGCCCCATCCCTGGAGGGGTTCAAGGCCAGGTTGGACGGGGCTTGGAGCAACCTGGGCTGGTGGGAGGTGTCCCTGCCCAGGGCAGGGGGTTGGAACTAGATGTTCTTTAAGGTTCCTTCTAACCTGAACCATTCTGTGATTCTATGACTCTATGATTCTATGACCGTGCTTTGCACAAGTGAGAGCTCTGCCAGGTCTCTCTGCTACCGAGCAAACCTCTGGGAGCGGGGCAGGAGGGTGCTGCTGCTCCCCGCCTGCCTGCCGAGAGGGAACGGGACTGTTTCCCAGTTGCTGCTCCTCTCAGACAAAAAAAGAGATGGAAAAGCCTCCATCCTCACGCCTCTTTTGTGGCCTGGACAATGTGAGTCATGCTGAGTGCCGGGGGCATCCGATGCTGCTGCCTGCTGTTCCCCCTTCCCCCAGCGCCGTGGCTGCCTCTTTGCCCCACCAACATGGCAAGGCAATGTTTCTGCCTCAGGTTCAAGGTGGGGAATCCAGAGGGACAGACGGGACAGCCTCCAGCAGGGAATGGGAAGGAGAACAAGCCCCCGAACAGCTCAGACCGGAGTGAAAGGAGCCGGCGTGTAGCAGAGGGCTCCAGCAGGAGCGTTCCCAAGCCTTCGGAGCAGCAGTGGGACAGAGGAGTAAATTCGACACATATTTTCCATCCTCAGTTATCCACATTGCCCCTAACCTGATCCCAATTAGATATACAGAGGCAGCTGCCAAGGAACTTTTATGACTCATTTGAAAGGGAGCCTGCACAAGAACCGCGCATTCGGATCCAGCTGTCTCCTCTCTGCTGTTGTTTAGGGAGGACATTTGTGCTTGCTTAGCTCACCTAGGAAAGGGCCAGCGGGCCCCTGGACACAGGGGAAACTGGTTGTCAGCCCAGCCTGGGAACATGCTGTATATTCCTTAAAAAAAAAAGGGAGAGACGGAGCTGAGCTGGCAGGAACGTGGCTCCGGAGGTGCGGGCAGCAGCTCTGGGGGACCCCTCCTTGCCACGTTGTCTTTCGCCTTCCCGGCTGCGAGCAGAGCTATTCCCCATGGAGCACTGCACTGCTGGGGACACCAAACCCCCCCGGCGAGTGGAAATCACTGGGGCTTGCAGCCGCCCTCTTGTTTGCAGGGACAAAACCTTCACCTCTAGCAGAGGCAGCAGCAAAAGCGAGATGCGGAGCATTGGATGCAACCTAAAAGCGGGCTGGTGCTCAGCAGGCAGGTCTAAGTGCCATGGTCTGACCTCGCTCAGGGAAATCCCAGGTTGAAGGAGACCTGAAGCCCATCTGCATCTCTTACAGCAGCCAGATACTGCTGCCAGGGAGGCAGGTGGAGGACTCTCACAGCAGCGGGTGTCCCTGCCCATGCTAAGTCTCGTCCTGGTCTTTAATAACACCAGATCAACCTAAACCCTGAAGAGTGAGACTGAAAATCCTTTCCCAAATGCTTGCTGTTATTATAACCGCAGTGATCCGTGCTGTTGCCACGCTCCGCAAATTGCCTGCCTGTCCCCTGCTGTGCTTTAGGTATCCGCTGATCTGGGACAAGGTGCTTGGGATGTTTTCAGTTGAAATTGGGCGAAGTGCTAGAATATGATGAATATTTTGTGCTAGGAGTTCAGAGGCTGTCAGGCTCAGCTTTGTTAGCAAAATTCGCCATTTCTGATTCCCGTCTGGTACCAGAAACCAAGAGGTTTATCCTGAAAGCTGTGACTTTAAAACAAAACAAACCAACAACCCCCACCTCGCGTGAGAGCAGAGCAGGCTCGCGGTGGCACTTCAGCGCTCAAAATGCAGTTTTACTGACTGGGGCAGGGTTGATTTTCTGGACACCCCCACCCCCACCCCCCAACCTTTAAACGTTTTGCTTTCAGTATGGAACAGGCCAAGTTTTCTCCGAATACCTTCAAAATTTTCACTAAGTGGAACTGGCCTTTTACCACCCATCTCTAAAATTCAGCATCTGCGATACATCTTTCATATGGCTTTTCAAGTTTCTGAAGCCCTGCCACTCTCTTAGCTTATATTTTCCTAGTGTTTCACATAAATGCTATTAAATGAAAGCCGAGACTCATAAAATCACATGATTCTGGGAAATGGATCTTTAAGAAAAGTACCTGCTAACTCAAGACCCTTCCTAGCAAGTGCTGTCTTGTCGTGCTGATGTCTGCATCTTCTGCACTGTCAGGGCAGGGAATTACACACTCAGAAGCCGGAGCAGCTCCAGCAGAGCTAATCACCCCTGGAATCGCTGCAATGTGCTCCCGGGCAGGGCTGTGCCGGACGCTGATGTGGCAGAGTGGGCATCGGCTGCGATGGATGAATGAAGTGCTCAGTGAGCAGGGTCCGGAGGGTTTGCACCACCCAGGATCTACCCCTGGGATGGGATTACTCAATTTCCCAGTCTTTGACGCTCCCCTTGCCCCCTCCCTGTGGCAGGACTGCCAGACACGGCACCGAACCCAGCACACCAGCGCCCAGCCGGGCTACCGCGGGGTTTTTGGGGGCCGGTTGGCTCGGGGCCTGCCCGGGCAGCCCTCCGCCGAGAAGACGGCAGCCGGCATCACTAGATGGTGCTAACGCTTGCGTTTTCCCGAGCTGCCGGAGCAGCGCCCGGGCAGCGGGCACCCGGCGGGCCAGCGCCGCGGGGATGCTGCGGGGGCGGCCGGGTGGTCCTCGGGCATCGCTCCTCCGGTCTTGCCGTTCATAATAGCGGCGGTGAGGAAGATGGTCAGCTCGTCTCCAGGCTCCCAAGAGGATGGGCCTGGGCTCAGCATGTTGCAGGATGCGTCCCTGGGGTGCTAAGGGGAACCTGCCCCTTCTGCTGCTGCTGCCTTGGAGGCTGTAGGGTGCTGAGCCTGCGATGGGGCGTGGGGAACCCAATTCCCTCTCTGCATCAGTTTGCGTTGACTCAAACCCTGACCACACATGGGTTTTTGAGGCCAAGGGAGCAGATCTACAGTGTGGGAAGGGGCAACTGGCTGTAATTCCCAGTCGGTGCTCCCTGTGCTGGTGATGAGCTGGGAACACACACGTACATGTGCCTCCCCAGAGTCCCCACTGCTGGAGCACAGCCTTTTGCAGGTCCTATCCTCCCATCACCAGTGGAGTCAGGCATTCAAATGGGAGCTTGTGGGATGGGGATTTTCTCTCTTGTGGAAGGATCACTGGCTTTTGGGAGGTCCTCTCCAAATGCCTGGCTGATCCGGCACAGCCCGAGCTACAGCTGGCTGCTCTTACCCCTCCTCGCTGGGTGAATGGCCCTGCGGAGGTGCTGGGGCACAGGGAGGAGGGAGCAGAGCTCACCCACACAGCTGACTCAATGCTGATAAGCCACCACAGCCAGACACTAAACAAATGTGTCTGGGAATGTTGTGTTTCTGCTCACCAGGCACTCCTCACATCTCACAGGGCTGAGCTCAGGGGACGGAGCTGCTCCTCGTCCCTTGGAGGAAATCGGTGCTTGGAAAATGGGGCTGACTCACCCAAGGGTGCCAAGTGTCTTGTCGTGAGAGGATGAGTTCCCAGCACGCGAGGAGGACATGGTGGGCAGTGCCCTCCCACAGCATCGGCCGAGGCTGTGGTCACTCCCAGACGGAGTGGCCAGCCCCAGCCCCAGCCTCGGGATGTGGCCCAAGGTGCAGAAAGCAGCAGAGATGTTCAGTCAAGAGCAGGAAATCTTCCACAGAGAGAGAGCACGGGTGCACATTGTACCCTGCCCATCGTCCAAAGGGGTTCCAGCTTCTGCAGGACTGGAGAGATTGTTGCAGGAAAAGGTATCTAACTGTAATTTTTCTTGTGGATTTGGACAAGATATGGATATTTCAAGTCTCCAGAGAGCCCTGTTGGGGAGGGCAGAGATGGCAGAGCACCTGCGGCAGAACCAAAGCAAGGCTTCAGTTTGCTGAATTCTCAGCTTTTTCCTCCTACTTGCTCCCACCCTCCTCTGCAAGCAAACCCTGCAGAGCATCATCAACTCAGCCCTGGCAGTGACGTATTTGAGGTCAACACATAGGTCCATGTAAGAGCTCACCAGGGAACCAAGAACTCTGCCCCGTTGGTGAGAAACCCCAGCTTTCCAGGTCATAGTTTCAGCCGATCCTCACACCACTCAGTGCAAATACCAGTCCCACCGCCCCGGTTGTTCTTGCTCTTTGAAGATAAGTGGAGGCAGAAACACAGAAAAATGAAGGACACATAGAGAGACCTAGACAAACTCAGGGTCTAATGCTAGCTGTGACACTGGCCTTACCCACCTCAAGGTGACACCGGCAGGTCTCATGCAGGATGGAGAAACACTTCAACAGCATTTACAGTGCAAGGAAAGAGGGACATCATTTACCTTCGGCAGCTGACACCGCTTTGCTGCAGGTTACCTCTGGCTAGGTGAGCGGCTTTGGCTGTTTGATCAGACACACGGGAGTAATTAACGGCCTGATTTTAGGGTCTGATCATATCAGGCTGAACAAATAAGCCCCTGACATTTTTAATCAAAAGCTCTTCTCCTCACACTGTGTTCAAAGGCAGAGAGGATGCAGGGAGGAGGAGGAGGAGGAGGAGGAGGAGGGCTGAGTGGCTGCTTTCTCCATGAAGAGGACTCCGCATACTGTCAGACCTGCTGCCACATGGCAGCTCTGCTTCACCGGGCTCCTGTCTCCGGGCTCCTCTGCCTCCCGTAGGGCTCACGTGGCCGTGAATCGTTGCAGCCATCCCTGTGCCATGTCCTCCGAGACGAACCCACCCAGGAGAAGAACCAAGAGAAGCTCAGGGCATTCTCTGAAGAGATCGCTTTCTCATGACTAAATGTCAATGTACAGAAAAAATGAACCAGGACTGCAAATTTACTTAAAAATCATCAGCGACTCCCCAGCCCAGGGGGAAATCTGGTGTCGATGTCGCGGCCTGAAGGAGATGCAGGGAGGTGGTTGCTTGTGTTGGTGAGGTCTAAACACATCTCCTTTCAAAGAGCTTCCTGGGGCAAGCTAATGACCTGGGTGTCAGGGACCTCTGCTGGGCTGGCCACCAAAAGGGCAGGTTTTTGGCTTTATTATTGCTAATAACGATTTATTTATTAGCAGCTCCTTGTGGCATCCAGGAGAGGAGCAGCTGGGATTGTACTGACATGCAAACTGGTGGGGAAGATTCAAACCAGCTTTCTGCAAGTCCCCTGCCCCGTGCAGGCTGGGGACACGGGCAGCCCAGGAGTCGCTGCCAGCCGGCTGCCCTGCGATGGGGTCACATTTCTGCAATTAATTAAAAATCCACTCCAGCCTGTCAGCCGGGACCCTCGCCTTTTGCTATATCATCGCCCTTTTCCTTGGGTTTGAGGGTGGTTACAAAAGTGCAAGGAACAGGCCAGGTAGAGAGTTATTGTGGCATGGCTGGGTGCCAGCCACCCTTGTAATTTTGTTAATAGACTAATAGAGGAGCAAACAAAGCCATTGTAGGTAATATTAACGCCGCACAGTCCCATCATGGTCAGAAATGTTCCAGGCTACACCTTTACTCAATTTTCTTCTGCAGGATCTCATTTGCCCTTGGTTATAGCAGGACCGGGCTGGTGTTGGTAGTGTTTTCAATTCTTCAGTAAAGTTTTATTTTTCTTTTAAATGAACAGGCATTAATGGACCGTTTAAGTTCAGTTTTTAATGATCTGATATAATGTAAAGGAGCTAGCTCATAGTCCCGGTGGGGATTTGTCTCAGGTGTCCAAGTTCTGGCACTGAAGGAGAAGGTGTTAGCCCATCCGTTTTAGCTGTCTCGGAATGGCAGACAGCCCCGGGGCTCCCACGGAAACGTGTCCTGCACGAGCGCTGGGGTGTCCTGGCACTAAGAGAGTGGAAAATCCATCCAACAAGCCAGAAATGCAAATACTGTGCTCTGAAACATCGAGAAATAGCTTTCGCAGAGGAGCTACCCCGTGATGTAAACCCTGGAAATGCAAAGAGCCAGGCTGCACCGGTGAAAGCCATCAGCGTTACTTCGCTTCTTACAGTTCCCCATCGCTCGCGCTGGCTGGGGTCGCTTTTGCCATCTTTCCCTGTTTCTCAGGAAGCCGATGCCAGGACAGGGATGGGAAGGGTCACACGTTGAGGGTGGGAGGAATTGCCCTGTGCACACAGCCTGGGACGTCACCGACAGGCTGCTTACCTTCGGCAGGTTGCAAAAGCTGATTGGGGAGTGAAATTGCAGCCTTGAGACAAAAGTGCTCAGTGGCTGCAACCCCTCTTGCAAAAAGCATTTCCCTTCTCCCTGTCCCGTGTGGTGTTTGGGAGGAAAATACTGGAAATCAGGATACCTGGTCTGGGGAGGACGTGGACAGTGGTGCTGGCAAGCTGTTCCTGCAGCCAGGGATGCTGGTGCCCATTTTTCCTGAGCTGTGGAGACAGTTATTGAAGCAGGGCCACCACGTGTGGGGAATTGGCCTCCTCTGAGATAGAAACAGTCATCCTCTGACCGGGCAGAGGAAGCACATCTGGGTAACAAAGGGGTCCAGATGGACATCATTTATAGGCTCGGTCATGGGGCTATTCCAGGACCTGAATCAAACTTGCAGGCTCAGAAATCACAGAATCACAGAATGGTTTGGGTTGAAAGGGACCTTAAAGCCCACCCAGTCCCACCCCCCTGCCCTGGGCAGGGACACCTCCCACCAGCCCAGGTTGCTCCAAGCCCCGTCCAACCTGGCCTTGAACCCCTCCAGGGATGGGGCAGCCACAGCTTCTCTGGGCAACCTGGGCCAGGGGCTCACCGCCCTCACAGCAAAGGATTTCTTCCTCAGATCTAATGCGCCACTTTCTGCTGTAAAAACTGAAGGTTTGCTTTGAGTGCAGCAGGTGGGCTTTCATTGCCATGAGCTTTTCTCTCTGAATTCCAGGCACCATTAGCACAGCCGAGGGACACGTGTTTCCTACTACGTGGGACCGGGCCATTGCTAATTTTAGCCACCTATTCTAGAAAGACTCTTCCTGGTGAATGACACGGTGTTAACTCACCTACTGCCAACAGCAGGTACCCTGAGCACTGAGAAGCGCATCGCTTGCTGCCCCCGGGCTGTAAGATGAAAGATGTGCCAGTGTTAGTTGTAAATGAAAACCCTCTGTTTGAACTTTCCAGCTGTGAAAGGGGAGGGGGAGATCCAAGAAATCTTTCTGAACTTCCCTCTCCTTCGGTTACTTTCCAAAACACTTTAATGTTGGATATTTAGAGAAACAAACAGTTTTTTATGACCGTCTAGCCCTTTCTCTTTTCTCCTTCTGCTCTTGATAATGAGGACCACAGTGATGGACCACGCTAGATACAGCCATTTCCTCACTGATGCTAAGCCGGGAGGAACACGCCATCTGATTCTTGGAGAGATGGCAGAAAAAAGAGAAATTCTGCCTGGGCAAAGCAGAACCTGCACTCCAGAGCAGAAAATAAAGGAGTGGGAAGTGCAGAAGGGATGACCATGGGGTCACACTGGCTCAGAGATAAGGAGAAATTCGAGGGAAAACGTAAGGAGGCAGAAGGGATTACTCCAGGATGAGATAAATACTTGGGCTTCTGTGCTTTTGCCCGGCACCAGGGCAGAGGTGATCTGGACACGTTGCGGAGCATTTTCGATGGTTTTGGGGAGCCGGGTGCCCGTGGGATGTGATGTCCCGGGGAGCGCATGCCCCAGCGCCGGGCCCTGTGCTGCACGGGCGCCGAGAGCCGCCTGACCTCATGCTCTGCGCTGGCGAAAGCGGGGAGCGAGCGAAAAGGAGCCCGAGCAACATGAGCGAACGCAAATGTGTTTCCACTTAGCCGGTCCTCCGGGGCCAAATGATGTAACTCCCGCGAAGCCCTGCAATATGTTGGCAGGAGGAGCCTAGTGACAACTCCAACTGTAAGTTCCTGAGCTAATGAACAGAAAAGTTGAATAAAAAAAAGGAAAAAAAAAGAAAAAAAGGCTTTTTCTTTGGCTTAACATAGCGATCCTCCCAGGGAATGTTTTCTGAGCAGAGAAACAGCACGCTAAAGGAAAATATCCAGCCCCAAAAGACCCTGGCTCCTCTCCTCTGGGTCCAATGGGGCAATGCCAAGGGTCAGCACCCATGAGGACGAGGGTTTCAAACCCGTGGAGCTGGGGCTTTGCCCAGCTGCTGAGATGCTGAAGCAGATCCCAGCTCCAGAGGCATCTCACTGCCATCCTGTCCTCCAGCCGTTACGGAGTTAACCGCAATTATTATTACTAAGGGTGGGTTTTTCTGTCTATGTGTGTGTTACCAGCAAGGAATGTTTTACTACAGCTCTCCACACAGCCACCAGCCTCCAAATGGACCATGTTACAGTAGAACTAAATATTGTGTCAGGGACCATGTGTTTCTTGTAAGATGGGCTCGAACCACCACTGTGTAGGAAATTGTTTATCTCTCTCCCCCCTCCCTCTTTCTGCCTTTATCCTCCCATGGGCCGCGTGGACGGCCGGGGCGATGGCAATGGGAACTTTCCTGGGGACGCTGCCGGATTACTTTCTTTTTTTCCCAGCTCATGGCTGCAGCAAGGAGCGAGCTTCGGCTGGGACAGCACCACGGCGTGGTTGACAGATCGTGGTGTCTCCCCGTCGGCCGGGTGACATGCCAGTCCTGCCGTCCCAAAGGGGCACAGGCGGCTCTCTCGCTGGGACTCTGTGCCACGAGGCAGTGCCCCAGCACAGGGCAGGGGCCAGCAACACTGATGCGGGCTGGCTCGGCACCGCAGATGCTTGGGGAAACCTCTGCTGGAGGGTTCGGATGGCGGCTGCCACAAAAGCCTGGCTGCCCTCTGATTTTCAGAGGGCTGGAGCCCCTCTGCTGGGAGGACAGGCTGAGAGAGCTGGGGGGGTTCAGCCTGGAGGAGAGAAGGCTCTGGGGAGACCTCAGAGCCCCTTCTAGTCCCTAAAGGGGCTCCAGGAAAGCTGGGGAGGGACTCTGGAGCAGGGAGTGTAATGATAAGACTCGGGATAATGGTTTCAAACTGAAAGAGGGGAGGTTTAGGTGAGATCTGAGGAAGAAATCCTTTGCTGTGGGGGCGGTGAGCCCCTGGCCCAGGTTGCCCAGAGAAGCTGTGGCTGCCCCATCCCTGGAGGGGTTCAAGGCCAGGTTGGACGGGGCTTGGAGCAACCTGGGCTGGCGGGAGGTGTCCCTGCCCAGGGCAGGGGGTGCCACTGGGTGGGCTTTAAGGTGCCTTCCAACCCAAACCATTCTGTGATTCTGTGAAAAACATGATGCTGATGTACGTGCGTGCGTGTTTCAGAGGGAAATTTGGACAGAGAGGTATTGCCAACTCCAGGGTCAGGGTGGTGGAGATGAACCACCTCCTTGGATTTGCTGGAAATCCTGATGTCTGCGGGGCGGGCTATAGAGCCAGGTAATTAAAGCAAGAAGTAGAGCAACCTCTCTGAGAAGTGTTTTATTGCTGCTGCAGCCGATGCAGAGCAGAGCAGCCCCTCAGTGCTGGCCTGAGCCGAGCAGGGTCTGCCGCCCGTGCCATCGGCAGGACGCTGCTGTCACCACGGGCAGGGTAAAGGCTTGGCTTCACCCTTCCATGCCGCACATCCACCCATGGCTCGGTGCTCGGTGGGGGCACCGCGAGCAGGGCAAACCCCCCCTGTCCTCGTGGAGCAGGACCTGGCAGAGCTGGGACTTGTTTCTCCCCGGGATGTCGGGGAAACCTGAGCGCCTCATGCCTTCTTCTCCTTATCCGTCCATCTCGACGCCATCCCCAAATGCAAAAAGCCACTTTTCTTTTTTACTGTCTCTGCTCTCTGCCAGCCACTGATCTGCACAATAGCATAATTGTATATAAACATCTGATTTCTTTTACTTTGCCTCAGTAATAGCTTGTAGCAACCCTTTCCAACATCTATTAATACTGTGCTATATATTAGATCCAGACTTCGGATCCCCAAATGTGGCTATCTTCAGAATAAAGTGGGGAAAGGCTGAACACAGATCAAACGTTGGCCCTCTGGTCAACTTTAAATATGGTTTAAACTGTGCCTCCATATAAATTTAGCAAGGGCTCTTGCTTCTAAACACCTTGGACTTTTCTCTCTGTGAGATATTATAGATGAGGCCTGCCTGGATCAGAGTAACGATCTCTAAACATCAGTATCCTGCGATTCAGCAAAGGCCAGCTGAACCTGGCAGAGCCGTACTCCTCCCACCACCTTTGATGTAGAGCGGAGCTATGGGAGATCAAGATCTCTGCGTTATAGGGGGAAAACATGAGCACAAAGAGATGAAGTGACTCATCCACAACCACTCAGTAGCCAGGTGGGAGGCAGAGACCACGGGAGCTGGACGGTGGTCGCTCCCTCCGGCTCTCGCAGGACCTGGGGTGGGTTTCTGATGGGAAGGATGCTGAGATGCCATTTCCTTGCTTTACGTCTGCTCCTTGTAACACACAGGGAGATTTCCAGAGGTGCAGTTGCTTCCTCGATCATAAAGGCTTCAATTTGCCTTACCCTTTGGAACAGGAAGGTTTTTACTCTTTTAGAAATGTAGATTTTCCAGCGTGACTTTTCTTTCTGAATTGTTTTGTCTTCAGACAGATTTGGGGGAGCTTTTCACTGAGCGTGGCCTGCCCTATCTCTTACCCACCCACCTGCAGAGGCAAAAGCAAAAAGCAGCAAAAACATAGCTAAAAATAAAAGCCAGGTCTAATTCCTGTTCCCTCCCACTGTAAGATCGGATAACTTTTGAGCAATTCCACAAGCCCCAGCTTTGGCAGAGCTGCAAGGCCGGGATGCACCATGCTTGACCAAAGTCAGAGCTAGGGAAAAGGGCAGCACTTTCCATTGGGAAATTATCTTTATCTGCCCCAGAAGAAAAACGCACACAGCTTATAATAACAAAAAGGCATGTTAACCCTGATTGTATCTCTGGGAATGAGAAAAACCAGCCAGGGTTAAATCTTCCAGCTGGTTATAGTTCCTGGGAAGTGTCCCCTGCCTTTCTGTGTTAGGACATCGCCAGGGTACAGTTCCAAATTTTGAAAAGACCATGTTTTTGCAAAAACAAATGTAAATCTATGTCCTCAGCTACATTTTTCTTCCATTGCTCCACGGCACGCACGCACTGCTGTTAGCGGCTGTCTGTGCTAGGGCTGCTGTGAGACAGCAGTGACCGCTTCGTCCATCATGTTGCTCCTGCAGAGTGACCCAGCAGAAGATACTTAATGAGAAAAGGACACTGGAGAACCCATCTTCGAGAGAAAACCTGTGTGTGAAGATCTGCTGGGGCTTTCTCGTAGTTTTTCAGGCTGACTAAGGCTGCTAAAAGAGATCAGATTCATCCTCCTCTTCACCAGAAATAGCGATTTAGGGATTCCCCTGGTTCTGCTTTGTTTCTTGCTACTGGCCATTGGTCAAAATTGGGCCGAGTGAAGGAGATTTTTCTGCTCTTGATGGCTGGGATCATTAAAAAGCCTGAACTGCATCATGGACAGGACCAGCCCTTGAGATGATAATCTGCTTTACCACCAGCCTGTGCCCCGAATTCGTTGGGCTGCAGCTGGGAATCTTTCTCTTTGATCCATCTCTGCTATTAAACAGCTTCAGATAACGCCGCAAAGCTCATTCCTAGGAAAAGAAAACGAACAACCTAAATCTTGGAGGTGAGCAGCAGTGGGGAGCCGACCTTCAAACTGCATCTCCTCACCAGCTTCAAAAGGAAAGCAGCTCATTTTAACAGACTACATGGCACTTCGGCAATGATTAAAGTACCTTAAATGTGCACCTTCTTCATCACAAACCCATCTGCTGACAGGGTGCCAAGGACAACAAACCCAATCAAATGCATCACCCCTACTGTGGGTCTAATTGTCATTGTCTTGTTCCCTGAACAAGAAGAGCTGTAACAAAAATAGAGCCTGGAGAAAGATGCACACCCTCGTGCAGAAATAACCCTCTAAAAGCAAACTGAAAAGCCATAGAGGAACCAGCCTACGAGCCGCAGACACAGGGCGTCGAGCGGAGGAGATAACTGGCTGGTGAACGCTGGGAAATAATACCCTAAAATCCTTCTGAGCCCATTCATCACCGCGGCTTCAGTGATCATCTCGGCAATAAATTCCCTTATCATCCTATTGGAATTTGACATTAATGACCTGCCTGTTATTTCAGAGGGAGATGGACTGTAACCAGCGGGTAATTGGTAGGAAAAATTGCTGGGTATAGCAAAGATCTGATACCATCTGAGTAGTTACACCACGAGAGAGGGAGATTAGGGAGCTCTGTTTACCACAAGGGGTTTATTCATCCCGAATAAATGCGTTAGCTGCCCAGAGCCTTCCTCTTACACTCTCATTCCCCTTCAGTGGCACATTAACATCAGCACTAACACAGTTTTTTTTCCCAGTGACTCTGGTACAAAGACCAGCAAAGCCTCCCCGGAGCAGAAGCCGCTGTCAGCACACAGGTGACTGTAAAAACGATTAAAAAGTTCTCCCCAAACTCCCCTCAGTTTATGCATTAATTTCTGAGTTATCTCAGGAAAGACGACTGTAATTTCTTAATCATTCGCATTACTCAGAATTCTTCCGCAAACATCTCTGGTCTGCAAAAGTTTTCCTAAGCAACTTCCCAAACTGCGGCTGGTTTAGGTTTTGTTTCTGTTTCTCTGATGGAGAGACACAATAGGTTTATTAACATCTTTCCTCGCATCTGCAGGTCAACTTCCAGTGTGTTCTGCCTAAATTATAGAGCCCGTGTTTGCGGGGGAGCCTGCAGCCTTAACCAAAAATAGGACAACTCTCTAGAGTGTGTCGGGGAGAGCCAGAAGCAAGTCCAGAGGTAAAATCCTGGCTCTGCTGCAGTGAACGATAGCTTTGCCCTGACTTGTTGGTTCTACGCCTTTCTCAAAGGTTTCCTGGCCCTACCTTCCACTTCCCAGCTAACGGGACCAACAACAGATCCAGAATGTCTCTTGTTTTGTTTGTTTTTTTTTTTTTGGTGAACACACCTGCTTTTTAAATTAGCTCCCTGGAGTATTCACAAAAACAAAGCTGCGAGGCACGGCCACAGGAGGACTGAATTTGCTACAGAAACACCGGCACGTATTCATAATAAAACATCTGCACTATTTGCCCAGCTCTGACTGTAACTTCCCAGCATGTCCTGCACCTTTCTGGGAAGAAAGAACTGGTGGTGGCGGTGGGAAAATCGCTTCACTGGAGCCAAAGGGGGTTTCGCAATCACTTTCACTGGAGCCAGGGCTGCTTTTAACCCTGTGCGTTCCCCATCTCTCCGTACCACCCTGTGGGCTCCCCGTGGCTGTAAGCAGTGATGGAGGAGAATAAATGCTGCTTTTCTGTGCAAATACTCGCTGGAGGACCTGCAGGTGGTGGGGATGTCCCCAAGGCCTCCCTCAGGTGGAGACTGGCTTTCTCTGCAGGGAGCCTGACAAAATTCACCTTCCAGGCTCTGCTCCCGAGCGCTGGGATGTGCTGGTTTGGGGGTGAGTGCGGAAGGGACAGCCCTGTGTCCTCTGGGAATGGCAGGGAAACGGTCCGCTGCCTGTCCTCAGCATCACCGCAGGATGATGTACATGGCAGCAACATTCTTCCAAGCCAGCAAAACTCCCCAGAAAGAAAGGCAAGATGGGGCTCTTCTCAACCGCTCTTTAAAACAGTGGTTTGAAGCTAGGCTCGGAGCAGAGATGGAGCATCAGACCCCTAAAGAGGGAGCAGAGCTTGGAGGGATGGATGGAAATTTTGAGCTTTGCATTGGTAACATCCAAGACAGGAGGCTGCAACAGCCCTGGAGCCGCAGCATGCTGCCCCGGCGCTGAACCGTCCCCTCCGATGGCTTTAACAGCAGTTGGGAGTCAATTCCCACGTCTCTGGAGCCAGCGAGAGGGGAAGGTGCAGGTAACGAGCTGTGGCCGTGCCTCTCCTGGAGACAACCGAACTAGAAACCTGGAGGCTCGATTTTTTCCCTACAGCAGTGTAAAAAGCTGTTAACTGCCACGGCAGGGATCGAGGCTGCGAATCCCAGCTCGCCGCGCTCCTTTTCATGGGAGGCTCTTTGTGCAAAGAAGCATCAGCAGAATGAATTAAATGCCGTTGTAATGGCCACATTCCCACGTGCTCCTTCTGCTCTTCCACTTGACTCACCAATAAGGAAGCCAAGATATTGTGCAGAGGCTGTTTTGAAAACACTCTAATCGATTTAATTCATAGCCAGAGCTCTTCCAGCCCACTTGCTGGATTTCCCCAGGAACGTGTTTAATCCCTGGTTGCCCTGAGTCGATGGTGATGGTGTCCTCCAGCCCATTCCCTCTCAGCTGTGGCACCGTGACGGGGCAATGGGTGTTCGCTGGTGGTCTTCGAGGCCATGCAGAAGAAAGAAAACATTGGCGACAGCCTGAAACAAGCTTCAATTTCTCCTTGCCTTGTTGAAAGGCACGTTGTTTACCACAGACAAATTGGAGATGAGCTCACCATGAGAGCCCAGAGAGTTAATAAAATAAACCCCTGAATTATGGCAATACAGTATTTCTTCAAGAAAGCTTTTCTTATCTTGATTTTTTCCCCCCTTTTTCTCTCTCTCTTACCCATCCCCCCCATCTTGAATTAATCACTGCCAGACCAGGAACCTTCAAACAGATTTGTTTGGAGACTTGGCGTGAGCTCATGGTAGCTGGAAGCCTTCTTGCTTTCCCTACGAAAACCAGAGCCCATTTAGGGGGGAAGGAGAGCTCCAGCGCTAAAGTCAGACCTAAACAATGCATGTTGCAAACAAGACGGGAAGTAGAAAGCTGCCTAAAACAGCTCTGTCCCCTTCCCTGCACATCTACAGCAGAACTGCTTTCTCTTTGGCTTGTGGTGGCCGAGTTGCAAATGCTGCAAGGAAGAACCCAGCAGCCTCCCGTGGTTTGTTCTTTACATGTTTGTGAAGGCGGCTTCCAAAAGCAATTTGAAGGCCATCAGTCTTGCCCCAAGATGTGACTGACAATGATGTGCCAGTCTGCGGGAAAGCCTGAGGGTTCATCTGCAGAGGGGAGAGCGGTGGAAAGTGAGGATTTAGTGTCTTCCTCAGCCGGAAACTTCAGGCAATAGCAAAAATAGTGGAAAGCTCCCCAAAAGCAGGAGAGTCCCATCCCGAGGGGCTTGTCCTGCTAACCAGAGGCAGGGAGGATGCCTGGGCAGGAAATATGTCGGCCATATGAGTTTGTGAGTCATCCTGGTTGTGAACAACACAAGTCAAGAGTTGGCCAACGTGTACATCAGGACATATACATATATATGTTCTTCTTCTGAATCTTTCTCTTTACCTTTCCATCCCAGAAAACATCCAAGCTGCAAACATTCTGAGGAGGATGATGCAGCAAAAATAAATGTTTTAGCAAGAAACAGAGAAATGAGATTTGCATATGTTTTTTCTGGGAAAAATATCAAATTTTCCCTGCTAGAAAATGAATTTGTCGGAAACCGGCTTGTAAAACTCGAAGCCTGACTCAAGCACTGATTTGCCATGGGACTGTCACCGAGGCTCGTTGCTAATGAGGACTCCTCAACCCACTGTCCAAAAGGAAAGATTGCTGTTGATATTTTATTGATGGATTTGTAGAAGAGCAAATCCTGGTCAGGGAAGTGACTGGAGAAGCTTCCCCCGGATTGAACAGCGGGTGAGGAAAGTTTGTGGAATACAGAATGATCGCCGCAGAGCTGTTCCCAAGGAGACTGGGAGCACAGTGATAAATGAAGTTCAGAACGCCTGGGGGTTCAGCTTGGCTAAGGCAAAAAATGCTGGTGTCTATCCGAACACTGCAAACCCGATTTTCCGCTTATATGCCTGATTATAAATCAGCAGTAAATGTACTTATGTTGACACGCCAAGTTTTCCCTTGGATGTCATTCTATAGGCACACGCTCCTTGGACCACAGGTGGTTAGATGTGATGGAGAAGCCACGGAGCGAGGTGCTGTGGCGGGCACCAGCGGGAGATCCCGTTCGATTAGCGCAGCGCTGCCTTTTGCCCTGAGACGCTCCGACTGCTCGGCCGCGGCAGGAGAGAGATGCCAGCAGAGACTGCGACCCAGCGGAGACCCAGCCGGTGGGAATCCTCTGTCTGAAAAGCTCCTCGAGCCTGTAAAACTGGGTTGGAAATCTCTTAAGAGGCTTTTGATTAATGTAAATTCCATTTTTTGCAGCAAAGTAAAGCTTTGGTTTATATTCACGTCCCCTTGAGGCTTATTCAGTCTGAGGTTTCCTTGCTAAGAAGTGTGCAGAGCTCTTCTTTTTGCTTTCATTTCAGCAGGAAAGAAAGCATCCCGGTGCCTGTACTTCCACAGAAGACAGGGCCTGAGCCTGCAAACCAGAGCCACCAAAACACAGCCCAAGCCACGAGAAGGACAAGACAAGCACTCTGGGCAGGCTCCTGCAAACTGCAGGAAAGGAGAAAACTTGGAAACTAGGGCAAAAGTTGAAACAGGATTTAATTTTATCTGAATCGATTCATCTGTCCCTAATTAGTAATAGCTTCCCAGTGCATGACGTAGGAATATGCAGAGGGTTTTTTAATGAATAACTCTCAGCTAAGATAAAATATAGCTGTTCTCAGAGAGTTCTTTTTATACGCCAATAGAGATTTGCGCAGTCAAAGATGAAAAATAGATGAGATCCCAGAGTCACACACGTTGAAGACTAAAATCTTTTGGAGCATGGATCCTGTCTTCTTACCAATTTATTGTGGAAAACCCAATAAATTTTGCATATCCCCTGCTTTAATATCTGCACTTACTTTTACTGAGAGAGGACACTTAAGCCCCAAAACTGCACAATGCGTGCTGCTGTACAGAGGGATGATGAATAAAAACTGGCTGTGATTGTTCTGAAAGTCCTCAAACCAGCTGGCACAACCTGGTCATGTTTAATGGCACTTCAACAAAATAAATGAAGCAATCACTTAAATTAAAAATCCGTATTTTCCAGTTTTTCATGGCAACAACGTGGAACTGGGCCACGGGCTGATCTCGCTCACCTCGTAACGCAGTGTCCTTCCCTCTTCCGTGTCATTCCTTTGCTCCTAGTCATACATCCTTGTACCATCCCACATATTTCATCTCAGGCCTTTGTGCTCACACCCTTGAAACCCTTCCAGGCTGCTATCATGTCCACTTCTCTAACTCACCTCTCCGAGCCAAGCTATACATCCAGGCTCTAATTCTTCCCCATAAACCAGTCCCTCCGGGGCCCTGACCATTTTCTGATATTTCCATGACCTGTGCAACAACTTGTGGGTCCACTTCTCTTCTAACGTCAGTAAAAGTCTAGAAATTTACACCAGAGTGAGGGAAGAATCAGGTTTCTGAGTTCATTTTACAACCGGAGCGACAGACAAAGCTTGGGGGATGCTGTACACGGCCCTCACCGAGCAGTGAAGAACCAGGGCAGGACACGTTGAGCAGATGGTGATTCTGGACTGCAGATGAGGACTAAATTACTGTGTTCAAATCACATCTTTGATACACTTCCAGCTTTTATCAGATGGTTCCACTCAATGTTTGGCACAGCTGATGCGAAGGGAAGGCCAGGAGAGCAATCAAACAGCCTGAGCAGCCGAAGCAGCCCAGCGCAGGAGAAGGGCCCCGTCCCCGGGGTGCTCTGGCTGTCACGGTCCTTCCCGTTGAAATGAGGACTTCCCTGATGGCTCCCACTTTTCCAGCGCCTGCAGAGCTTTAATATTTACCCCTACATGCAAAAAAGCCCGGCTACCCAAGGGACACGCACCCTCTGCTCCCTCCTGCCACATCACTTCACGTTGCAAGCAGCTTGCCCAGGCAATCGTAGGCTAAAATATCTGGGAGGATTGATAGCATGTGAGCAATTTCTCGGAGTTAAAAGAGTCTTCTTTGGGTTTTGGCTTTGGATGACCCGCGCTCCTAATGCACTCTTCACTTAATTCACCCCTGCCAGTGCAAATGCGCTTATTTATGAGGTCGGTAATCACTTTCTATCAACACGCTCTGAAAATCTGCTCCTTCCGCAAAACATTCCTTCAAGTCAGTCCTTCCCCGTGAATATTCGCAGTACAAGCCGAGTCCAGGGCCTGCTCAGGGCATAGGAGAGGACTTTCAAAGGACTCCCGCTGAGTTCAATTGGCTCAGACCCCAACCAACACACATCCACACCCACAAAGCTCTGTTATAAATGGCCTCAGAGAAGCTCACAAGAAGGAAACCAAACCTTTCCCAAAGTCCTTAGGAGGGTCCGTGGTTATTTTGCCATCCTTTTACTGCACATGGACCACAGGGTTTTACCTCTCAGGAGGAATCTCAGGCAGCACCACAAAGCACACAGCTGAAGGGCTACACTAATTTAAAATCCTTCCAGAACACTGAGTTTGGTGTCTTTTTTCTTCCTTAACTTAAAAGCCAGAAAAATATCTAGAAATGTCTGTGCAGGAGAATCAATCACATACAAAGGAACCTTCTGGGTCCCATGAAAGAGCCCGTGTTTTCAGCCTTGGCAGTTTATTCTTCCTCCTTTTGGGAGGCAGCACAGATATGTTTTCCATTTGAAATATCCCAGGGGTTTTGCAGCTCATGCTGAGCCCTCAGAAGTAAATGAGCCACTTTTCCCAGCAGCAATCCCAGCTACAATTAAGAAATGTTATTTTTTCTTTTTTTTCGAGCCTACCCGTGCTGGCACTTGGTTCAAGCCATAGGAAAGCAGAGGCCCAGAGTCCACGCCAGAGCAGTTCCAACAGATATATAACATACGAACATCTTTAGCTCAGAGTTTTCTGCTCCATATCTCTCAGCTGTTTCACAAGCCAACGAGAGTTCTTTATCGGTGTCATTTACTCAGCCGTCAAGTGGGTTTTTTATCCTAAAGCTCCGCAGTGGGGAAATAGAAACCTGCAATGAGCTTGCCTCAAATTGAAACAGATATTTAACTAGAATAAACCAGTGGCTGGACTGAATAAACACTGCAGGCACTTGAGAAAGAATGTTAAGTTGACATAAGATCTGTTGGGTGAGTTCAAGAAATGGGAGACTTCATGCTGAAGTCATAAATCTTCTGGGTTAAAAAGGGGATACTGCTGAGCTCTGCACCTTGGTGCCTCGCTGGGGGAGACCGATGCATGGGGTTTGCCGTCCCGGAGCTGTTGGTATGGGCAGGTAGACTTCTTTCCCGTCACAGCTGCTGAGGAGTGTGGACTTCATCTCCATTGCTCTCTTCTGCAACCTCTGCAGCTGGCCGAAGCCTCTGGCAGACGGTCGTGTCCACTGGTGGTGTGAACCTGGGCGCTGCATGTCTTTGCTGCTAAGCCCTGACGCGCGAATGTCTTGAAGGACTGTGAAGCCCAGGGTCTCTGGGCCAACAACATTTGTTCCAGCTGGGGCAGCCCCAAATGCTGTTGAGGGCCAAGGCAACGATGCAACCCAGTGGCTTTTCTGGTGGGGCTGTGACAGGGCGACGAAGCTGCTACAACTCTCACCGTGCTTGGAAACCACACTGCCCTGGTGTGACCCTGGCATGCTCTCGCCTGTCTCTGCTCTCTTTTCCCCCTGAAAACACAAGAATGGATGAAAGGGTGGATCTGGGTCTTTGCTCCTGATCTCTTCCCTGTTGATCTGAGGGACAAGTCGGAGCACGGGTCCTCCAGGCTGCCTGCCAGATGCCGGCGGCGCTGGGAGGTGTGAATTGCCTGCGGGATGTGCTCTGCACGGGGCACCCAACTGATTCCCCACACCTCTGAGAGCAGACTGGGAATGCTGATAGCCCCAGGTAAGGTTTGTCCCCGTGCTGAGTAGATCAAAACCTCCCACGGTACTGAAATCCCATTTCACGCCATCGGGCAGTGGGCTTGTCCCAACAGTCTGCTGTAACACGGGTTGTCACTGCACAGCACCAGCCGGTCACAAAAAATGTGCAGGTTGGGAAGGAGCTGTTGGTTTGGGGATATTTTTAAAGCAAAATGGGCTTATTAAAGACAGGCTTTCAAAAACTGGATATCCCAGGAGACCATGCCACTAATCTACCCGTGATGGATCACCTGGGCTAGCAGGACCACAGGCTTTTGCTTGGCCAGACCGGTCAGCCGGATGCCTTGGGAAGGTTTGGAGGTGACCACAGTTCTGCTTCCATCTGCAAAGCACATGTCTGGAGACAGCAGTTTCCTGGAGAGTGGGCTGATCTCAGCAAAACCATGCCACGTCCCTCCGTGGTACCTGCAGGGTGGATGAAGCAGTGGCCCACGGGGTGAGAGCTCACCCCGGTACGTCAGCCTGTGCTAAAGAAGCGCAGATGTTTAATATTTCTGGTCCCTGCTCCAAGGAGAGGGAGAGAAGAGCCGCAGAGAGTACAGCAATATTTTTTCAATACATTCCATATGTTTCCTCCATAAGTCAAGATTAAACAGTGGTGCTGGTCGGAATAGAAATCAGCCTGCCGGCTGTTCCACTGCCTTTGGAGAAAGAATGAGCCTTAGCACAGGCTCCGACCTGGCTGGAGAATACATTTCCATGGGGACAAGTGGACTTGTCATTCACGCCATCACCACTCTCGCTGGTGCTATTGCCTTTGCAATAAGGACTAGTCAGCCCCGGCCCCACCTGCCTGCTGGAAACCCCTGAATTTTGGCAGAGCAGCATGGAGGCCTGGCGATGTCCTTGTCCAGCAGCACGGTGTGGCACTCCCAAGCCATACGTGATGTCCTTTGGATCCCCCAGCCCTGGGCGCCGCATCCCAGTGTGCAAACACAAAGGTGGCACAGGGGTCCCAGCTCAATTCTCAGCATCCAGCTGCCTCCGGCCCTCCGTTATCACCCCTCCCACAAGCGCACGCAAAAGCTGCAAATTACCTTTTTCCATATTTTTTCTTCCTGGTCTTCTCACTCCAGCAGCAGCATTTCTGTCTTGTTCCTGTCCCCACTCCGGTTGCTCAGCTCCAGACACTGCAAAAGCCATCGCTGAAGATGGCAGATCCGCAGGGAGGAGGAAAACCCAGCAACCGCGAAGGGAAGGAATTTGCTCTCTCCTGAAGGGCACACTCAGTGTAATTATGCCCGCCAAACGTGCGCAGAAGTCCTCAGCAATTGCTATGGTAATTATTTCACGTGTGTGGGATTTTTTAGGCTAAAGTATAATTACAGCTAATTGCTGTTTGATTTTGTTCCTGTTTATATACCCATTAAAGGAATTGTTGAAACGTCTTTGCTAAAAGACTTTTTTTTTTTTTTCTTCCTTTCTTTTTCTTAAATCATCCTGGGAAAAAAAAAGGGATCATGTTGTGACACTCGGAGCTCGTGAACGGCCATCGGCTTTCCAATGATCGTACAACAAAGGGCCACGTTAAGCCCGCAAGAGCCTGATGTTTCCCCAGTGTTGGGAACTGACAGACCCTGAATTTGCAGAACTGAGAATTTGCAAAGATCTTGGCTGTTTGTTAATGAAACCCTTCTGGGCAAGAGGCTGAGTGGGAATTCCTGAGGGGAGGTGGGAGGATCTGAGCTGGACCCTGCGAGCAGGAGGAAAGGTGCCCTCACCCAGCTGTTTTGGTGATAGCAGTAAGTTACATTTCCCCATGGGAAACCAGCCCAGGTGAACCGTGTATGAAAAAATACCTCTGATGGCCTTTGTTTTCAGTGGTTTGGAGCGTCTCCTTTTTTTTTTTTTTCTCCCCTATCCCGCATTGGTTTTACATTTTGCCCCTCTGCCAGAGCCAGCAGAGAGAGAACTGAAGCTGACGGGGCTCAGCGCAGATCCAGGGATTCACCGGGAGCTTCTCTTGACATGGCTGGTACCGGTATCATCACTGATTATTTTTTCTCAGCCCTGGTTTTTAACACAGTTGTCCCAGGGCACAACTGGGAGAGAATGAAAGACCAGGTGTGCTCAAAACTGGGGGAGTTATCGTGTTCTAATGGCCTGCACGGAGGCCAGATAATTCCCTTATCAATTCATCAAAATATATATATATATGTCTTTCAGCCATCCTTCAGGATGGCTTTTGCAGGTTTTGTTTTTCTATTGGAAAATTGGCTTTACGTTAAGGTGCTGAGCAGGTTTTGGGAAAAGGAACAGAAAGAGTCAGTTTTCCCGTTCTGGGAGAATCCCCCATTGCCGTCCCCATTTGGAATGAAAAACTGGAAGTGGGAACGATGCTAAAAGGTGAAAGTATTTTTGACAATGTCCACTGAAATGTTTTAGGTTCATGCAGCATTTGTCCAATAAAAATCACACAAAACGCATGCAGAAACAAAACCCTTTCTTACTGGGCTCTGCCGTTTCAGCAGTCGTTTTTTCAGGAGCTTCTCCCTTACTGTGTGCTTCTCCAAGGGCTGGAGCTCTCGGCAGAAGCTCCGGGACATGAGGTGGGTGATGCTCGGTAGAAAAGCTGCTGAAAAAAAGGGCTGGACAAGACTTTTACGACTCCTTTAAACACACCCTGGAAGAGGTGCCAGGGGAGCATCTTATGAGGGCTCCTACCCCACCGAAATGCAATGTTCCTCTAGAGGAAGGAGAGGCCGTGGCTCACGAAGGCTGTAATATTCTCATTGCCGAGCACTGTACCCTTCAGAGGGGACCAAGACCACATGAAAACAGTCTTGACTGTGGTGAGCCACGAGCCATTGCTCCAGTCCCTCACCAGTCGCACGCAAAATTCAGAGCAGGGAGCGATCACGGCAAATGCAGGATTACGTTGCTCAGGGACTGGGTGGAAAGAGCGGGCTGGTGCCATCACAACCCTTTGCTTGGAAAATGCAGAGCTTGTTTGCTCTATTCCCCCNACTCTACTCCGAGAAGCCAAATTAGCTCATGGTCTGAAGCTCCAGAACTGAACATAAGCAGAAGCAAGCTGACATTGGCTTGAAATAGAAGCAGAAATAGAGCGGTTTACCATCCTGGTTCACTTTGACACTTGGAGGGAGCAGGAAGGAATTTCAGGGCATGGGCACTCGCACAACAGCCACCAAAAGCACATCTGTAAGCACGACTCTTTCCCACGTGGCAGATGCTTTATGGCTGCTGCTTATATCCATTCCGGAGTGCTATGGGCGAGGACATCACCTGCTCCAGCTCAGATGTCCCCCCACATCCACGTTAACGAGACGGTTTCCAAGGGGCTAGATTGCTTTCCCTGACCAGAAGATGGGAGCCCAAATCTCAGCCAGGAATCTCTCACTGATGCGCAATTTGCTCAGGGAATAGAAAACAGAGATCGAAAAACGCAGTGTCCCAGCTGACTGCTTATCCCTAATTAAGATCCCTTTGAGCTGGTGACTGCATCTGAAAGCTGCTGCCCCTCTGCATGGAGATGTGGTGTATTTTTAACCAGGCTCGTCTGAGGAGGATAATGATATGGTGGTGGCTCCTCCCTGCAATTTTGTAAAGTCTCTGTGTTTGGAAGATGATTTCAGCCATGGCACTCACATGCTAAATAGCAGGCAGAAGAAGAATGAGCTCTTGATTAAAATACATTTAGACAGCCTTCTGTATTTTTAGGTCCTAATTTAGAGGACCTAGGTATGGAGGGATTTACATCATTGCCAAAATCTGATCTGTTGTTTCTGATAGTGGTAGGACAGTTCTCATGGTCAGCCCTCAATTTTATCAGCAGTCTCAGGATACTTGGTGTTTTCCTGGTGGCCCCAACAGCTATGGAAGAATAGCTGCTTCCTTTTCTGTAAAAATAGGAAATTCTCATCCTTAATGGTCCCAGAGCATTGGGGATGTAATGGTTGAAGTTTGAAGTGAGGAGTGAAGTGGAACAAGGTTGTTATTAAGCGGGATATTTTGAGCCATCTCATGACTTTTGAAGGCTTGGGGTTGCTATGCCTTTGGAGGAGACCCCTCCAGCTCTCAGACCACTGGGGTAGCTTAAAATTCCCAGTCCTGGGTACAGGACTGCCAACGGCCTGCAGTTTCTTTGCCCTGCATCCACCAAGCCCTCCGAAGGGGAACGCTGTCACGCAGGAATGACTGCCCCAGGGGACTCGATGTGGCAACTGAGTCTTTCCATTTGAAGATCAGCTTGTTCCAATTCGAGCCATGTTGGCAGCATCCTGAGGTTACAGCAAGTTTGCTGCCGGGCCATGAGCTGCTGCCGGCAAGACGCATGTTTTAATGGTGCAAACAGACTCGAACTAAGAGCAATTTACTCTGCCTGTAGAAAAGCATCGGCACCTCCATCGGCCACGCTCCAGGTACCTGTGACAGCACAAAACCCACCCTGATTAGTGGAGGCATCGGGTCCCCATATACTCCACTGCAATTACTGCTGGCACTCAGCTTGATTTGGAAATCAAGTTACCTAATAGCCCTATTATTTAAACTTGTTGAGCAGACCAAAAGTTGAGTCTGCAGTTTCCATCCGCTGACAATCAGCTCGAGTGTTTTTAGCATTTGCGCCACTCAGCCCCGTGTTTGGTTACAAAGGCTCGAGGCAGTAGGAACTCGCCGTCAGATACAACTTGACTGAGGAACTCTACAATTATTGGCCTCTCGAACGCAGACAGAGTCGATGGCCGGGGTTAATTTTGCTGGGAAAGAGAAGCTGAAACTCTTCGGACTCCGCTAAGAACAAAAAGCGTCATTGGGGAGTATTTTGCAGAGATCTAGAGAAAACAGGCTCTGGAGTGTTTGGGTGCAAAATTACCTCTGCCAAAATCTATTTGTCCTGCAGAAGAACCTGATTCTGTGAGGCATGGAGCTGGTGGGGGCAGGCCAGCTTGCTCAGCACTGCAGAAAACCCGTTTCCAAATGACCACTTTCTGATCTGGTGAGCTAAACAAAAGAAAAGGAAGGGAGACACTAACTGAGACATAATTAAGTTTAAATTAATTCCTAAAAGGTCTTGAAAGAGAAAATCAGAGGAGCTTTGTGGTCCTGGCGGAGGAGCCAATTTGCAATTGCTCCCATGACCAGCAGCATTAAAAAGATGGCAGGATAAGAAAAATGAGAACTTCTGTGCCTTTTAACATCCTCTGTTCTGTTGGGCTTAATGGCTCGTCCTTTTCAAGAAATGCTTCATCCTATGGATGTGTAACCCGCATCAAGAAGAGGATGGCATTGCACATCTGGAATAATGCTTCATGACAGCTCTGTGGAGGTGGTGGGACTTGAAAAAGTTAATGAGAAACACAAGCTTGCAAAAAGTGGGTGGGAAAAAGGGTTAGAGATACAGCAAAGTGGTTTGCATCCAGAGCGTAAGAACATTTAATGACTCAATGTGTGCTGATTTTTGAGCTAGAGATGTTGTCAGCTCCTTAATGATTTCTCCATCCGTGAGCCCATTAGGATGGGTTTAATGTGACGTGAGTCACTATTTCAGCCCTTACGAGGCACAGAAACCCCAGGGAAAAGACGTAATGGGTCCTTATTATGCCTGTGGATGACCAGCCCCAGGAACTCTCTAACTGTGTCATCCCAAAGGTATCATTCAAAACCAGCACAGGAACCCTCCCCGTGCCACAGCGCGATGGTGGCTGGGCAGCCTGTGCCACAAGGCGAGGTTTATTTTTGGATCTGGGTGTTGCTTTCGAGGGCCATGATCCCTGCTCCCATCGCCCATCAGTATCCTAGGCTTCTTCCAGCCTGGGACCATCCCGGTTCCTTGGATGAGAGCTCATTTCAAAGGCAGACGAGGCTTCCCACAGCTATTGTCCTGTGGCTGTCTGCATATTTCAGCTCTTCGCTATCCCTGCTCCCAGCAAGCATCTCATCAGAAGCTCTGAACTTCATCTGAAAGCACACAAATTAAACTTCCAACTAAACAAAAAGGCTCCCCCTCCAACCTTTGCTGAAACACTCTTGAAAAACAAATCCTTATATTTTCTAAACTCAAAAACATCTGGGTTTCCAAGCCTCAGGAAATTACAACTCCCATTCTGGAAATAAAATACATGCTTGTCCATATATCACATTAATTAAACCCCATAATATGGAAAGAGGCTGGTAAAATGCTTTCCTGATGGCTGGCAGATTTGCATAGCAATTTATCATATTACCCATTGAAATTATTATTATTGTTATTATTATTATTATCATATTTTCCTTCAAGTCGGCTGTGTGTAGAAAGATAGTGTGTTCTTTGCTGATCAAGAGAGAAAACTATCTGGTCTCATAGTGATCTCATTAGTGTTTATATGCCCCGTCTCGCACTGGGGAATCCCAAAGCCTTGTAGATGTGCTGACTTATTGATTGTAGCATGTGATTTTAGCAAGGAAGAGATTTTAAATTGAATGATGACACTGGTAATTTGTAGAAACAAGTTATAACAGACTGAAGAAGACTGCAGATGTGTCCTCCGGTCTGCTACTGGAAGGGCTGTGGTTAAATCTCAAGGACAACTTCCCATCTGCCTCTGTTAAGCAGTGGATGGGGAAAGCCCTCAGAGATGGAGGCTGCTCAGTGCCACCATTCCTGCTCCTGAGCCCTCTTCCTGCAGCTCCTGGCCCGTGAGTGGGATGGTAGGAAATGCCACATCAGAAACATTCCAGCTACTGGAGAAAACGATTTGGGGACTGGGAAAACTGCAGGCTTCAGTTGTTCTTCGTGGGTTTTGCATTTTTTCCTGGTGAGGTACAGTGCACGGAAAACCATCGTACACTATGTGGTCAGCATTTGTACCATAAACAGAGCAGTTGCACATTGTTAAATTATTATTAGCTTAGTTACCACCGGGAAGGTTGTCTCAGCCTCCTCCAGCAGGACTGAAACAAAGATCCATTGGTTACACCAGCTCTTGACTAGTTGTGTGTTAGCATGAACGCATGGCACTGCCGTAACGTGCACTGTCTCACATCTGTCCTCCCAGACACCGACCCTTCTTCCCCCACGGCCAGAAGAAAGAAATCCGAGCAGGGATGCCTCGTCAGAGGAAATTCTTTGCAAAGAGATGGGTTGAACTTGTGGATTCTGAGCGGGGGCCAAATTGTCTCAGACTTCAATACACGCCTTCATTCCCCAGTTGTGTCAGCCCATCCTAAGTTGAAGAAGTCGCTGCCAAAAGAAATCTGGACCCAAATTTTGAATTCCAAACTCTGAAGCTGGCAATATTTGTATCAAGAAATACAACAAAATTAGGGAAGTTTTTCATGGCCAGTTTTTTTCTGCCTGGATACAGCTCATGCCATTCAGTGATGCCAACATCAATAATAATTTGGAAAAAATTATTATGGCATTTTGCTGCATCTATGCCATGGGGAAAAAGGCACCACTTTATCAGGAATGGTCTGTAGAAGGAGCAAATCCAACTTCGCAGCCTCATCCAAGGGGCATCCATCAAAACAAAGTTTGGAGTGGGAGCAGCTGTGAGTCTCGGCCTGAACGTGGAGTGACCATCAGTGATTTCAGCTCCAAAGTCCTGCCGAACGCAGACTGCCAAGAAACGTGGCAGTCTGCGACAGTCATCTCCCTGCCACGAACTTCTGCCGCAGCGACAGCTGGTAGCAGTGTGCACCATCACTGGGAATTGCCACTGGGTGGGAACGTGTCCTGTATCCCAGCACCAGTTCACTCACCCCCCCAGACCTCCGCAGCCTGTGCGGGGATTGCAGGGCTTCGACTCCCCCGGCAGCCCTTCATTCGCTGCAATTAACAGCTACGTTATTGTCAGCCAAGTAACTGTATACTCCGTACGCGAAATGCAGGAGATCTTGTGACAGTTACCTCGTCTCACAAAGCAGGGGATGTTGAGCGAGACAAAACATCCCATTCCCTCTCCTCCCTTGTTAAAATAAATGTCATACACTCTGATCAGCCTCTGTGTACATGCACACAGCCAGCAGGAGAAAATCAAACATCAAAAGGAACAAAAAAAAACCAACCCTAACAGGATATTGACATCAATAGGAGTTCTGTGAATAGAGATGAAATGTGAAATTGAGTTGCAATCCAGCTGATAAAAGTTATAGACGCCGTTAACCCTTGAGCAGATCTGCTGCCGACATGAAAGGGAGGAGAGCTGTTAAGGCTCAGGGCTACTTGTTCTTACATGGACACCTGGGCTGTGCTTTTCTCAGGAATCTGGGAGGAATTTGGCACCCAAAATCCTTGGAAAGTTAGACACATAATGCCTTGGAAGCTGCCACTTTTCTTTAATTGCTGCTACAGATCCAACATGTCAATGGGGAGAAAACCAGTTTCCTTCATTTTTCTCTCGCCATAATTTTTCCCTTGCTTCTTTCCTAATGGAAAGAACTCTCTGTTCCAGTGATGAGGCAAAAAAAAAAAGGATGACAAAGGAGAAAGAGAGCAAAGATGCAGGACACAGTTTTCTGCCAGGATTTTTAGTTTGGGATGAGAAATAAAAAAAGAACTAAAAGAAGTTCCTGATGGAGAATTTCTAGCAGCTTTAATGACCCAACCTCTGACCTCTGGCCAGCCACGTCAGCCAAAAAACCGACGTATTTCCAGCGCTGTGGTCTGGGCACCGGGTCTGGATTAATCCAGCCTTGAAGAAGCAAAGCTCAATTTGGGAAATCAGACCCTGAATCTGGTTCCGGGGAATCAGCGCTGGCTCGGACACCCCAACTACAACCCCGACCCGAAGACCGTGCCCTGATGGGACACGACCCCTAACCGCAACCTGAAACACATGATGTTTATATGTATCTTCAGAAAACTCAATTTATTTTCTTAATGTATTTTTTTGTTTACCTTAAGAAATAATCAGGCGTAGAGTTTGTATTAAGGACTGGCTTTTCTTGCACATTTTTATCTGACAGAACAAAGGGATTTATTTCTGCAGTGAAGAAACAGCAAAATAACTTGTAAAGGCACACTGTAATTCCATCTATTTGAAGTTGTTTCCAGCTCTGCAGCAGCCCCAGATAACTTACGAAGTTGCAAGTTCAGAAAGGATTTTTATCTCGCTGCCTGGAAAAGCATCGCCTTGACTTTATGGGTGGAATCTCAACAGGAGGCTGTTGTTTAAATAACAGGAAGAGAGAGCGGTCGCCAGGGTCCCAGTTTGCCCCAGGATTTAGGATGAAAGTCTGGCTGTTCGGTGGGAGACCCCTCTCCCCAGAAGAGAGCCATCCCCTGGGCTTTTCTGCCGTGGCTGGATTTGGGAGAGACTCGCGAGACCTGTTGTTTTGCTGGGTCTGGACATCCCCATCGTTTTGGGGGACCTCGGCACGAAGTGGAAAGGGAAACCTTGATGGAAGAAAGCAGAATATCTCCGTGCTGAGGTTTCCCGGATCACGGCAGGGTGAGCAGGTCCCATCCCTGACACAGACAGACACATCCCCACCAGGGCTTGGGTTTGACTCTCAATTGCTCCGGCGGCTCAGCCGCTGCCAGTTGTTAACCAGCACCACTCGCTTGGCCCGAGCTGACCCGGCCGCTACCTGGAAGCAATGAAGCAAAGAGGCCACGAAGAAAAAAGGCTGGTTATTTAACGTGTTTCAAGCCCTGAGCCATGCAGCCACCAGCAGGGCCATGGTGGTGTGCGTTCAGGAGGAGAAAGGCCGTTTGCACCGTCGCTCTCAATGCCGGGCTCGGCAGTTCCCGGGGCCGTGACCGCAGGAACCCAACCTCTGGCCCCCTGTGCTGCATGCACAGGTGACTTCAGGGTTTGCTGCTTCTCAGCTTCAGTTTTCAGCTTGCATTTCTTCTCCCGTTTTGTTGAAACTGCCTTAATTTTTCCCTATCGCCTCAGGATTAGGACCAAGTTGATTAGCCGCAGGTTTTCCTGCGTGTGAGCTCAGGCAGAGAGCAGTTCCCACCTGTGCAGACCTGGGCCAGTCGGGTTTGCAGTGGAACTTTGCTAGAGACAGGCCTTTTGGGACAAGACGTGCGTGTCCCCTGCCAGGAGGGGCAGGCAGGAGGCTGCGGGTGCTCAGCTCCGAGCAGGATTGAGCGATGGGTGCGTTCCCAGCCCAGCTTTGCCTCTCGGACCCGGCACCCCGGCCACGCAGTATATCACAAAAGCGATGACACAGGACATATGGAGCTGTGTGTTTCAACATACATTTTCAAAAAGCTATTTAATACATTCCTTCGCACCGAGTAATGCCTTGGAAAGGATCCAGGCTTGGGGATGTTTCTATAAACGCATCATCTCTTGCCGCTCTTCTCCCTCTTTCACTGCGAGCTGAAGGATATGGTGTTTCCCTCTCTTGCTGTGGAAACCTTGGATGTCGCTTAAGATCCTGCTGGTCTGTTAAAGCACAATCTTTTGTTCTTCCTCAGGTTTCAAGTCAGTGTAGTCCCCCTCAGAAAACCTCGCAGTCTGCGGCGTTTCATATAGTCTGTGCCTTGAGGAGATAATTTCCTAGAAGCAGCCTTCTATTTCTCCAGCTATGAAAACATTCCCAGTCCATCCTGTATGTGGAGATGATTATATGCCGCACACCACCCCCACCACCCCCCATTAGATTGTTTTCTCTAGCTTTTTATTTGTTTGAATTGTTACTAGAGATAGGTGCCGTTTTCTCAGAGAGCTTTTTCAACCGGAAAATGCAGGTTCAAAGATACCAGAGTGCTTTGAAAATGTGTATTGAACCTGCCTATTTCATCATTTAGGAAAAGATAAACATTCCAAGTTATTTTGAAATAAAAAGTTGTTCGAAACAAGCTGTAGATCTATATTTCTATAGATATGATTCCTATCTATATCCTATCTATATATTTCCTATCCTACATTTCTATAGGAACCAGCAAGCAGAAATATAAGATATGCTGAAAATATCTGTTTGGTTGGCATTTTTACCTATAAAGAACAAACATTTTAAGGCTTGGACTCAAACCTGGCTGCTTTGTTCAAACTCAGGCAGAGGTATTCTGGTTGGGGAAGAGGAGGTATTCAAAACGAAGTTTGATTGCTTTCCCACAATTTCTAGATTGCCAAAAAGCCAAATCAGCATTGGTTGTTACATCCTGATACTCAAATCCACCCTTAAATGAGCTTGAAACTACCACAGTTGCTTATTTCCCACAGAAGAAAATCTCAGTGTTAAAATTTTACAGCGGGAGATGGTACCAAAAAGCCTTCCGCGACTGTGGTGGGCAGGAATCAGCCGCTGTCCCCAGGGGCTCGGGGATTCCCCGAGCATCCTGAAGACTGTGCTGAGATTAGAGAGTCAGCAGTAAAACTGATTGAAAATTATTAGTTTTACAAAATAGTTTGTATCTGTAAAATGCAGATCTTTTCGAGAAAATATGTCTTTTTTGGGGAAAAAATCTGCCAAGGGGGTGGTTCCCAGGTGCAGGGCAGGATAGCCAGTGGAAACGGTAACAACTCCAGAGTGCATACTGGGAGTGTGGGTGAGAGCCCCAGTGTGTGCCGGCTCCAGGTCTAACCCCCCTCGGGGAGGTCTCACAGGGTCCATCCGCCTCGTTTTCTCCTCTTGGTCCAAAAAGAGACAAATCGGATAGAGCAAAGACCCTGGAGCGAAGGAGAGTCTGAGCTGAGTCACTCCTTCACTCCTGTGCGCTCTCCCAGAAATGCGACGGCGGGTCCCCTTCTCCCCGCGGGGCGGACGGAGAGCAAATGTCACGGTTGTGACTTTGCTGCTGTTGCATTTCTTGCTCTCCCGCCAGCCCACTCCAGCAGTTTCTTCACAGCAAAGAAATCTTTCTCACAGCCTTTAACTTACATTTTTGGTCAAGTGTTCGGAGCTTGTCCTTAATAATTTGGAGTGTATTTTCCTACCAGTTTCTGGCTCTGATCCAGCCCATCATATCTGGAAAGAGCCTTTACTCAGCAAGTCTCCACTTTTTCTTTTTTTTCTTTTGTTTTCTTGTGTGTGTGTGTGTGTGTTGAGGTTCTCAGTCTCCAGGACAAACGCTTTCAAAGTGAAGCAAAACATAAGAGTCAATGGGAAGCTACAGTGCAGAGTGCCCCCCGTGCACACAGGAATGACCATCGCTGCTCTGAGCTCTTGGTCAAATTACCCGGCGCGAGCAGCTCGTGCTGATGCGGCACCTTCCTGCTCATGCGATGGGCTTTGATCAACCCCGGCAACTTTCATCTACTAGCGATCACAGAGATTCTCCCACAAGCTAGTGTGAAATGAGCATAAAGGGAGAGGGTGACTCCACTGACCCTAATTAAGAATTTATAATTAACACAAAAATCTCCCGAATTAATTTTTTCTGCAGTATTGAACTGCCTCTGTTGCACTGGCGTGTGTTCTTTGAGCATCCCTGAGGCTCAGGATCTACTGAGGCTATCCTAAAGGAGGGGATAAATGAACGCATGAAACAGAAGGGATCATGGCTTCTTGAAAGACGACGTGCAATAATTAATTCCCAATATATAGATCGTGCCCTGACTCTGCCTGGACCTTTACTTGTCTCTAGACCAGCTCCCCACCAGATGTGCTGCAAGGATGTGGAGAGTGGGAGGTGTGGGAGAAGGCACGTCCCGTATTTCCTTGCCTTGCTCCATCTGTAGGTATCTCAGGAGGGCATGGGGGCTATTTCTCCCCACAAGTGGCCATCACCAGCCACCAGAGCAGAGTGTGCTAATTTTCGAGATGGTCCAACAAGCAGAGACCTACACAAGCCATGCTCGTTGCCCATTAGGATCTGTTTAATTAGAATCAGAAGTAGACAATAAGTCAGGGTCGTGTTTCTATTTTATTTTAAAATTCCATTAACATCTTTACATCCAAGCAGAGATAAGCAGATTCTGCTGTGTTTTACTCTCCTCTTGTATGAAACAACTCTTTTAATAGGTTTTCTCCCCCCGCCTCCCCCGCCCCCGAAATACAGACCGAACACGTGGAGCAAAACTCACACGTCTGCATTCATAGAGACAGACCAATAAACGCAGTCTGTATTCGGAGCAGGCTGGAGTTAAATCTAGGGGCTGGATCAAGCTATCTTCAATTTTATTCTAAATGCTAATTGGAGCCTGAGAGCTCCTTGATTGAAGTAACAAAGAAAACACAGTGTGCACCATTTCATCCAATTTCCAGAAAGCGATGGACATGAGAACCGGACTCCCAGTTTAATTTATGTTGTGAGAATCCCTCACCGCATAATGCCTCTGTTTCCAGATATTATTAACAGAGCTGGAGCGTCCTTCCATGTGTTCTGGTGGAAAGGAACTGTAAATCAAACATGCTTCTGGGCTGATTGCAAAACCTCCATGAAATTTGACTCACAGTCTAAAAATGTGCCTGTGGAATGGCTGGGGTTGCATCGTGTAGGTGCTGCAAAGGAAACGCTAATGGGGGGAACCTCCTCTCCCCATCGATGCTCTTTCCCGCAGCTTGTTGCCACACGTTTCCTCCCCAGGGGGTTGCAGGACGCTGAAAGTGGATCTCCAGGACCAGGCAATGCTCTTCTCCATCTCTTCCACTCTTGCTTTTCTCAGCAGCAAAAAAAATCACTGGAGCTGGGATCAAAGAGGTTTGGTTCAGCTCCTGAGCTCTCTAGCTGCGGTGGAGGAGAATAGAAGAGCAGGGAAGGGAGAGGAGAAGCACATCTGGAGGCTGGTGCGTGGCAGCGTGGCTTTCGCTTCCAGCGAGCGGCGTTGGGAGAGGAAATTGCCTTGCGGATAGCTGATAGGAGTGTTGGCTCAGGGGGGAGCGGTGGGCCTGGGCAGGGAAGGGAAATTCACGAATGCCAAGTCAAATACAGGGGAAAGAGTATGGATTCTGCAAGAAAAGCTAGCCACTGGAGAGAGAGAGGCAGCCAGCTGCTGGGCTGGTGCTGGGGATGGGCACCCGGGTGGTGATCTGAGGTCCTGGCGTGGAGCGTGTCCTGGTGTCCTGGCATCCCAAGCTTGGGAAGGTAGGCATGGCTGGTTTGTGTGGCTGGATACAGTCTCTCGTGATTTGTCCATTTTTGGAGCCATTCTGCACCACCTTTATGATGTGGAACCAGCAGTGAGGGAAAAAGAAAGGAAAAAAAAAAAGGAGAAAAAAAAAAAAGTGCAAAACAAAACACTATTTTCTGTGACCTTCCTCTGGCTTCTGCTTACGAAAAGTGCTGGCATCCATAATGATCAGGTCTTTGATTGAACGACATTTTAATTTGGAATATATTAAAACAGCATGTTTTCCATGAACAACCTCAGCACAGAAAGGGAAGAGGAGGCTCACAAGAACCTCTTCAGCTTCAGAGTCCCAACATGTGCCCCAGATGCCATCACGATGTCTTTGATAGACAGGCCAGTCGATTTAAAAGAGGGCAGGGGGGGTTGGCTAATTGAAACCATTGTGTTATGATAACCAAATGTCCTACATCTTTTGCATCTCCCATAGATGGCAATGCACACTGAAAAAAAAAAAAGAAATAATAATGCTACGTCCGTTTTCTGGGAGAGATCAAAGGATCTCCTGGAAAGAGGAGCCCAGTTGTCCCTTGGATGCATCTGGGCTGCAGACAGCCTCTGGAAAAGCCTGTTCCATTCATTCAGGAGGCAGAGGAATGCTGTCTGGATGCTTTGAAAAGTGCATGGGCTGGTTGAGGGAGGGAAAGGCTCTGTGCAAAGGCAGCTGTGGGACCTCAACGTGGCTTTGGTGGCCAGCCGTGCCCAGGTCACCTAACCGTGTCTTGCCCTCCTATTGCGATGGGGTCCTCTGTGCTCTGCATTTCAGCTGGTGCTGTGGGACCCCTAACACTGACCGGGGTCTGTAACGAGAGGTGTCTGGCAAGTGGGGAGTAGGAGACGCAGTGCAGCAAACACAAAAAGAAATAAATTCAGTGTCGTTGGGAGACCAAAGCTCTCTGTAATTCCTGGGGTACTCCGGGGTGAACAGCATTCTCCAGACTAATCGCTCTCTTTGGACAACCAAGCCCCGGGAGCCAACGTACTCCTTGAAAGCATCTTGGCGGAAATGTATTTCTCTATCCAGAGCGTGGCCTCTGAGGTAGCTCTGCCCCAACTTGCTTTCAGCTTGAATTTGAACCGGAGTCGGTGGATGCAGCGAAGCTTTCTCCGCAGCAACGGAGATGCTGTCGGGATGAATCAGAATCATCCCAGCCCTGAAAAAAAAAAAAAAAAAAAGGCATGTCCCTCTTGGGATCGCCCCGACACGTCCCTCTGCAGAACATCTGCTCCTGCACACCCAGCTGCTCCCGCCGGGGCGGCCGCTCACCTTCCCTGCTCCTGGTGCTCCCGCCTGACCCCAACGGCTCGGCATGTCCAGGAACCACCTCTGCAAGGGCTTTTGGCTCTTTCACCAGGGAGGTATCTCCTTTATGTACAAGTTATCACTCTTTCTGCACTAATGGAGACGGCAGTGCCCGAGAATCAGATGGACTGAAGGACTTGGCTGTGCCCCCGCAGGACCGACCCAGTTTCTCCCCCCAAAAAGGCAAACAGCCACCAGTATAACTGCAAACGACGCTCAGAAAACCTCTTTCCCTGCTGTATCCATGGGACCAGCCCTTTTCCTCATCACAGGATAAATCCCGTCACAAGATAGATTAAAAATAACATGTACATAATTAGCGTAAATTAGAAACAGAATATGGAGGGGAAAGGAGAGAATTGTTCCTCTGGTGAAGTTTGGCCCTGCTCTGGACGCCTCCAAGTTCGCCTCTGTCCCTTGTTCAGGAAGATATTTCTGAGGAAAAAGGGGTGGGTTTCGCTGATTTTGGAAGGCATCTGATTGCGCCAGATGGTAAATATATATTTTTTCATCCTCCTGGGAGGATGCCCTGTGAATCACCTAACAGGGCTTTATTGCTTTCTTCTGCATCCCCTGGCAAATTGCTGAGCGCAAAACCTCTGTTTTGTTTGCATTTATAATGAGGCATTTGGAAACATCTGCCAACACCAACCAGACAGAAAGCCCACTTTCATTTATGGGTATTTTAAATAGCAATTAAAATTACAGATCATCTTGTCCTCATACTTCCACAAGCAGAAATATGGGGTATGGCCTCTACAAATCCAGAATAACTGGAAGCAGAGCTTGCTCCTATGCTTCGTCAAGCATTATTCTGAATACAGAACATAACAACAACAGCAAAAAACTTTATTAAATGCATAACACTGAGTGGATAGTTTTGCTAAACATTTATGAGATATTGGAAAATTCAACTCCTGCCCTCGTGTTTCACCAGCTGCAGCTAAAGGCTTCAGTACAGATGGACAGAGCCCAGACGGCAACTTCGGCTGCGGAATTTGTCTCTGCTCTGGACCATATGCTACTCAGAAGTAAAAAGGATGCAGAGCTCGCTTTGAAGCTTGGTCTGCGGGGCTCCGCGGGCGGACGGGTGCCACATGGAGACTCAGACCTTCTCATCTGCATGCGACCGACCTGCCAACTCCATCCTGGTGACATGGCAGGGACAACGTGCTGGCAGCCCCGTCAGTGCGTATTTGTGGAGATTCATCCTACCAGGGAGCAAGGGGTGTCCCGGAGAGCCGTGGACATTCACGTTGGGACTTCGTGCTGCCATTACTGGGACAATGATTAAGACACTGGGGGTGTCATCAGGGCAGGACATGCTTTTAGGATGGAGTTAGCAGAGTGAGAAAGCTTTGGTGGTTTGGGTTGAGCCCTTACCTAAGAGCAGGGAGTTTTTCTTTCTGGAGACTGAGCGAGCTGTGCAAGCATCTTAAGCAAGAATCTTTGTAAGTCTGCGGCTGAATTTTGTCTCCTCCCTGAAATACTGCTGCTCTGCATGTAGAAATTAGCCTTCTTTATGCCTTCCACATTCCCATGACATATTCTGTTGAAGGTGCCAAGCTTCGGATGAGTAACTTTCCCCAACTGTGCATCAGTTTTATCAACACCTGGTCAGCCAACCAGCAGAATCCGTGTGAGAGGAGATGAACAGGGCTCCTAGACACATGCCTATTAGTCTTCATCCTCAAGTCTGCTGTGTCTGGCTTCGCGTGTGGTGGCAAACTGGGGACAAGGCTGCCTTGCTTCAGCACAGAGGGGAGCTTCTAATGAGCCGCTCGCTGAGTCCTCAGATCAGGGAAAGGATTTGGGGATAACAAGATGCAAGTGGATGCTTGATAGAGGCACAAATGGCTGTTGGAGAAACCATAAGAGGGGGAACAAACAGATTTAATCAAGCCGTGTTTGCTCAGCAAGGTGTGCCGTGACTGATAGCTCACCTCCGTTTACCTGTGCTCCCGGGCACAGGGTGCAGCTCATGGCGAACTCCAGGAGACCTTCTCCATCGGCGCCATCTCCACCGCAGCCCTGTCCTTCAAAGGGCAGCGCAGTCCAGCTGGGTGGCCTCCATCCCACCCTGCACCGCGATTCCCTGGGCCCCACTCCCTTCCCCGAGCAGGGACCAGACAAGACCTTCAGAGAGTCCCGTGCAATGCTTATGTTTCAGAGACATATGTTTTTAAAGGTAGCAGATGTTAGAGAATGTCGTTTGCCAATTCTCTTTGGTTTAACCACTGCTCTGGGAGCCTTTCCCTTATTTATTACCTTTGAAAGCAGGAGCGTGGTATCAGCCTTCATGGAGATGTAGTTTACTGATCCCCCTTTTTCATCCTTCCCTTGCACTACACAACTTTTTCCCCTTCCCAACGCCCTGGCATCACTATGGGCACTTGGATCTGGGCAGTGAGGGCAGAGCTGGATCCTTCCCCTCCCACTTCCACCCTCCTGCTCCCCGCTCCCCCCAGCTCACGTTTTGCCATGGCTCTAACGGCGAAGTAGAGAGGCATTTTTATTGCACACACAGCTCTGTGTATCTTTTCCTTAGCATTTGTTTTTCCTAGATATACACACGTTTATCCACAGACATTTCTACAGTCAGAGATGTTAATTTGGCATCCTGTGTGGAAAGTTTTAGACATTTGATCAGAATCAGTACAAGCTTCTGGGAGCTGCTTGCCAGCTGAAGGAAAAGGAAAGGGCCAATATTAAAAAGAAGCCTTTCCTTAATAAACGTAAGTACTGCAAATATAAACACTTAAAAATGCTATTAACTGTATTTAGAAAGTTCTGGTGAATCAATAAAGTGTGGAGGTGAAAGAGTCAAGCAGAAGCAAGGAAATACAAACTTTGTGTTTTTTTTCTTCGAGTGCCCTGAGAGATCCAGGCTTTAAAAAGCTGCCTCTCAATCTGCATGCCTGATTTTCTATGTGCAACCTACTGTGTTTGCTTTGGGCCTGACCTAAAGTCCTTTAAAGTCATTGCGATGGACTGGAGTGGTGCTTCCCCCCCCAGCATGCATTGCTGCAGTTGCTGCACGAGCTGCGGATTGCTCAGCCGTCACTGCAGAAGACGCCTCCAGGAGGGTTCGAGCACACAGCGTTACTCTATGGAATGCCACCAGCTGATGCTCAACGACTCCTGCCATCCAGGACTCCAGAAGAGAGGAGATGAAAGCCTTTCAGTACTCAAAGGGGGCTTATAAGAAAGACGGGGACAAACTTTTTAGCAGGGCCTGTTGCAACAGGACAAGGGCTAATGGTTTACACTAAAAGAAGGGAGATCAGACTAGATGTAAGTAATAAATTTGTCATGCTGAGGGTAGTGAAACCCTGGCGCAGGTTGCCCAGAGAGGTGGGAGATGCCCCATCCCTGGAAACATTCATGGCCAGTTGGATGGGGCTCTGAGCAACCTGATCCAGTTGAAGATGTCCGTGCTCATGGCGCAGGGGTTGGACTAGATGGCCTCTAAAGGTCCCTTCCAACACAAACCATTCTAGGATTCTATGACTGCATGAAAGCCTCTGAGCTGGCCCTTCCTGCACACCTTCTTTAGGTTGATCCTAGACCAGGCACCTAAAAAATGGGGCCAGAAGGGGAGTCTCACATCTGATCCCACTCCACCCTCACTCACACCGATTTTAGAAGCGGTGGAAGCGTAAACCCTGGATACAGGCAGCTCAGTGTCCTCCTAAAGAGAACTTGATGACCTTGTGAATGCTTTCTTTTTTTTTTCCTAAGGCACTCAGGGTTTGGCATGTCTAGAACTGCAGGTGCAAAGCTTAGAGGAAGGCTTGCTGGTAAAAGACCATGATCTTTGCAGAGGGGACATGAATGTCTTTCTTACCCATCGGCGTGAGGACTTTCCGGATCGCAGCAGCTAAACGTGCGAAAAGCAGAGTGCTCTCCAAATCCCGAGTGAACGCTCCAGGGACAGCCCGAGCCCGATGCTCTCCTGCATCACGGAGCAAAGCCTGCCTGGCCTGCTCGCAACCCCCCAGCGCCTGAGCCCTCCCTCCAGGGCACCTGTCAAAAAGCCACCTTCATTATCCTGACATGCTTTTCCTGCTCCTAGGGCTGAATTAACACAAAATGAGATGCAGATTCCTCTGTAATTAAGGGGCTCTGTTCCCCATCAGTCTGTTACTGAAGATCCTCCTCTGTTATTGCAAGGGAACGTGCCTGTTGCTTCTCCTTCTCCGACCCCAACGTCCTCGTCTCCCTCCTTCTCTTTACATCTCCTTGTCCTGTTCCCCTGGGATCCAGCTTCATGCTCTCCCTTCCACCGTCAACAGGGGACATGACCACAGAGGGCTGATGGGTTTCTCCCACTGCTTCCCCTGTTCTTTGAACCGAGGATGGAGCACATGTTCTTCATGAATGAGAAAGCAATTTGAAGCCATGCAAATAAAAATAGCAACAACATCCAAATCTAACAGAACAACCTGGAAAAAGATGCTTGGGAATGGTCAGAAAGACTTGTTTTCTCTTTTTCCATGCAAATATTCTTTCCGGCTTTTCTATCTTCTGTGCTCTCCATCTACCAAAGCTTGAGAAATGTCTAGAAACAGTTGGCCCACGGTGGCCCAAAAAGAAGTGAAAAGCCTCTCCAGAATGATCATTTGCAAGACCGTGCTTCAATATTCCTGCATTTTAGCAGTTTGTGGTAGGACTAGGGTTTGTCTCCTCCACTTTAGCTCCAGCATACGTGTTCCTGGCTCCCATGGAGGCACCACTGGACAGCCCATGCCAAACAGCGCGCCAAAAACTTGACCTCCTCATGAACTTCAAGGCTATTTTCTAGTCTGCGCCCAGCTCCTTGCAGGCAGGACTGTCTGGCCAGTGGATTCTGGCCCTTTTGCATGGAAAATGAGATGTGTCGGCCTGCACAGCCGGGTGGCTTGCCAGCTGTGTCCCTAACAGCACTTCACAGCCTCTTCGTGCTCCTCCCTTCCTTGTTCAACGAGTTGCCTTTGCCCATAGTCGCTTTGCACATGGGTCTGCAACGAGGGGACCTATGAGATCGTCCCTGGTGGCCTTGGGCCAGCTGGCCAGCACCCAGCAACCAGCACACTCCTCCACACAACAGAACTTAACGTACAACTTTTTGGTTTGGTTTGGTTTGGTTTTTTTTTCTTCTTCTTCTTCTTCCTTTATTCCAGAACTGCTCAACACTTTAGTTACCTCTTTCCCCATTTCCCCAATTTTCTGAGCAGGGCACAGGGCCGTCCTTACCCTCCCCTTGCAGCAGCCGGTGCTCGCTGAGCTGGCTGAGCTCCAGTTTGCGCGGGAGCTAAACCCAGCAACACGCCTGACTCAAATCAATACTATCTACCCCAGCCTGAGGCAGCTTATGCTGTTATTAATAACGAGGCATCAAGTTCCTGCACTAAGGATCTGCATTAAGCTCACCGCTCAGGACTGCGATTTGAATTTCATAGCACCCTCTGCTTCATTCCCCGGGGTTTGCAGGGGCTTCCCAAACCTCACCTGGAAACCCCACCGTTCAGTCCCTTCCTTCCTCGGTACCTTACAGGGACAACCTTCGTACTCCCAGACCGCTTCCCTCTTTCTTCTGCACTTCCTGCGTCAAAGGGAGATCTCTGGTTAAGTGGTTTTTCCAGTTACGCTATTAATGAGCCTTTCAGTTAGTATCCCTTTTTTTGCTGAGTAATCGCTACAGCATCAGATCGACGTGGGAGACGCAAATGAACGGGCAGCAGGATGTTGCGAGGCAGTGGAGGAGCTGAACGCTGCCGTTAATGCCTTCAGACAGGCTGCGTGGGGAGGAGCGGTGATGGCCATGGACAAGCAGGAACCACGTCCATCGTGTGGTTTCCCTTCTCCTCCCGCGCCTGCCCAGCAGCCCCTCTGCCTGCCACCGCCTGGCCAGTGGCCACCGACTGGTGCTAAAGTCACCTGGCTGACCTGGAAAGCCCTTGCACGTGAGAGGAGTCGAGGATGCATCTTACCTGGCCGGGTTAAGCCACAGAAATGAGAAGTGCCTGCAGAGGGGATGCTTTCCTCCACAGAATTACGTTGAACATTCACACTCACGCCGCCCTTCCAGGCTCCGCTTTAACTTTCCCTTGCTGCAGGATGGCACAAATATGATTACATATGGCACTGGTCTTCACCGCGCACTTGAAGGGGGAAATTTGGTCAAGCAAGTGAACAGGCATGGCCCAGGCAGCGCGCTAAACCCCAGTCCTCGGCAGGATCTCCTCTCATTTACTGACACAGTCTGCTTCTTTACAGGTCTAACTGCACCAGCCCCACTGCTTGCGTGCTGAGCTGCTTCTCCCCCTTCAGCTGAGTGATTTCTGCTCAGCACCACCAGCTTAGGGCTCGCTAGGTCCGAAGGAAGATTTCCCCCAGCATGGCAGTTGTTCTGCCAAACTAGGAAAGCAGCAGCCTGTCACTTCTGGGAAAGGGCTGAAGGAAACTCAGCCAAAGCTGCTTTTTGTCTGCAAGAGGAGGATATGCCCGAAGGGGCGGCTTCAGGCGAGAACAGTCCTTGTGTTGAACAGGAGGGAGATGTTAAACTTCAGGCAGCAGATACTTGGTAAAGATGCTCAATCACCTAAGTGGGATGAGGCTGTGCTCAAATGAGCATCAGGCTCTTGGCACATCGTCCTGGCCTCTGTGGAGGCTCAGTAAAGGTTTTGCCCGCTGGCCACATCCTTCAACACCCACAAACCAAAATGCACCTCCACCAAAAGGGGCAGCAAGAAAAACCCCGATGGACTTAATTCAGCGCAGGCTGGCTTCCTTCCCAGGACTGTCTGGGTGTTTCATGTGCACCATTAGACCATTGCAGTTTTGCTATTGCTTCTTTTGAAGTCCCAGCCATGTGCTCCTGCACTGGTGAAAGGCCGTGTCCAAAGTCCATCAGTGTTCGGAGCTGCAGCATCCCTGCTCCAGGGGATCCAGGGTCTGGGACAGGAGGGTCCCCAGGCAGCAGCTGGGCTCGGCTGGGATGAACACCCTGTCAGACCCAGGCTGCTACAGCAGCCCACTAAAATTTGCAAGGGAAAGCAGAAAGAAGGGTCTGAACCCCCCCCCAGGGACCCAGGGCTGGCAGCGCTGCTGCAGGTAAAGATCTATTTGGGAAATTTCCAGCTTAGCGGAATTCTGCTGATGCACAATAAATGGGGACTTCTGTAGCAGTGCTACTCAGAGCTCCCAGCTTTAAGGGCACATTTCCCCCAGCTCCACGACCAATGTTTCCTTTGTCAATACAGTGGGTTCCCCACAAATCCACACCTCACCCCTCTCCCGGAGACGGCATCCGCGCAGCCGTCAGCTCCGCTCCTGCTGCCGCCTTTTATCTTCCGCATCCCTGAGCAGAGCTCACAAGCGATGCTTTGTACCGGGGCTAGAAAAAAATAAAAGGCGTGCGCTCTAACACACGAAAGAAAAAAAATCCTCATCTCACCCCTTGTGTTTTTCCTGGAAATGTCACTGCCCTTAATGCATCAAATAATTAGAATCACTTCTCCCCTTTTGTTTGCCTTGGCCCTGGCAGCTCATGTTGCACAGGCCAATATAAACCTGCGTGCACCGCAGGAATTTTGGGCCCAGCCTATTCTGCAGTGCTGGGCTCAGGGGGTAAATGGCTCCGAAGAGGCATTGTCCTGGCTCTGCTCTGTGGGTCCAAGGAGCTATGGGCACAGTTGGTCCCTGCCCCGCAGAGGAGCCGGGAGCCCGATGGCCAGTGTCCTCCTCCATCAGAACACTTGGTTGCAGATGGAGCATTCACACCCAGGGACCCGCCTCTAAGAAAACCCTTGCCGCTGGCATTAGGGAGGAAAAAATTGGGAAAGGAGTCCATAGACGTGGGAGATTTTGGCTGGGAACAGCCGGGGCTGAGGGGCGTGTGCCGGACTCCGAGCTGACAGAGGGATGCGGGAGAGCGGTGGGATGTACCCGGCAGCCAGCTTGCAGCAAACAGCTGCTCCTCTTCCCCTCCACCTTGCACAGATGATGACGATCCATTTATTTTGACTGTCTCTCAGCCCATGTGCAGGTCGGAACAGAGTTTGGGACGCACAGGGCCAGGCACTGCCTCGGGGTGGCACGTGGGGGTGAAGGACCCATGGGAGGTCCCTGGTGCTCAGTGCCGGGGAGGAGAAGGACCAGCTGATGCTCGTTTTGTGTCAGCCCTAAATGGAAGGTCTGAGCTCAATGCTCATGGTTCAGATGGGTAGATATCTCCCTGAATTCCTGATGGGATGTTGAACAGGTCGCTTTGTCTTTATAACTGGGAGTGTGGAGGAAGGTCCCTTCTCCTCTGGGCACCGTGGAGGTGACGTGGGAGAACACGTCCCTTGCAAGTGCTGGAAAAGCGCCTGTCCTGGGTGAGGTGGGTGTTACACCACTCATCCACGTGCAGAGGAGTTCTGCAGCGTGCCCTTGGCACCCGAAGTGCCATCCACACTGGTCTGGATGGACAGACGGGCTGGCGGTGGACCCAGGGAGGAGCAGGCGAGGGCGGCAGCAGGGACCCTGCACGCTCGCCTCCTGCCTGCCGCCGCCTGCCTGCTCCCAACGCTGGCTCTGATGGTAGGTTAAATGCATGTCGATAGATTGTTAAATAAATATATTGAGGATTAGCTGTGCTGTAGGTATAGACCCCTTTCAGATTTGCTAAGTTTCAGCAAGTATGTTTTCAATAATTGGCTAATATTTTAAAGAAATGACTAAAACCTATGCTACTAAATCTAGTCCTTCTCTTATTATAAGACATTTATTGCATGCTCAAAAGCATATGTCTTTAATATCTGAAGCAAAAGAAAGTAATATATAAGGGATCTCTCTTCTTAAACTGGAATACGTGTAGTCATAATCACAATTATTAGCTATCGTCAAACGTACACTGATGAAATAAAGAAACCCTATCATTAGTAACTTTACAACCGGACATGCTTAAGAGATAAAGACAAGGGAATTTACCTCTTAATGATCTGATATTTTGCAAGGCAGAAGGATCAAACGTGTTGAGATGTCTCTGCATCTTTGAGGAGATTTATAGACAAAGCGCACTGATAGATTTCGCAGGGAGTTGTGCAAACAGTTTTGGAAGTCCGTCTTGCTCCTGATTCCTGGCGATTATATTCTCTTGAAAACCTGAAATTGGAAAACCACCTTGCGGCTGCTGCCGTCGCAGAAGTATACCGATGTGGTTTTGCAGAATTGCATTCACTTGCTGATTTATTTGTACAGAGGTACCAACGCCGCCTTTTTTCCAGTGGGGAAATAATTGTCCGAATTCTTGGCGAGAAGGGCCACGTGGCATCCTCATGGTCTGAGGATGCCGTCAGCTGAGGCCAGTCCAGCTCTCAGAGAGCGGAGCAGAGCTCTTCGATATTCCTCAGCAGTTATTTCTGTATGAGAGGGCAGAGCCTGGCCCTGGCTGTGTGGACCTTTCTAATGACCTTCACAGCTCTTTGTCCGCCTTAGCTCTTCCTCATCGCTGCGCCACCCTGAAACAGATACAGCAAATAAAAGCTGAAAATAGGCCATCCTTTTCTTACAGTGAGTATAATTAAGCTTTGGAACAGACTCCCCAGGGATATAACGCATCCCCAATTCCTTGGAGAATTTAAATCAAGAGCGGGGTGGAGATGCTGGCTTGCTCAGAGTGAATCCCCTGGGACACATTGTCGGGGCTTGGGGTCTCGGGACTGGCTCTCGCTGGGGTTTTGGCAGCTCCTTGGACACCACCAGACTTGGCTGCTCTCAGTTCGTCTTCCAATGTGATGACTTTTGTTCCAGGGCCAAGTCAGCGAGACTCCGTGGATGCTGGTTCCCAAACCCCCTTGCTGGCGTGTTTACTGGCATCTGCGTGGGACTGGGAACAAACTGGGGGCAGCCCAGGCTGCTCTGGGGGTCTCTTGCACACTGCAGCTGGGTTCTCCATCCTGTGCCTGCTCATTTGGGGTTGGAGCTCTGCTTCCAGCAGAGCCGGGCTGATTGCACCAGCTTCTTCTCTTCAATGGAGCAATTCCGAGCCTGGGATTTAACCCAAATGGACAGATAGCCTTGGCCCAACTGCAGAAATGAGCTTAGAAAACACCCAGCCCCCCCCAAATCAGGTATAAACCTCCATGCTGAGAAAATCTATGGAGATGAAGGACAGGGAAGGTTCCCAGCCGTCACAGGCTCCTCTCCATTAGCACAGGGGCCGCGGCGGGCGCTGCCCGGGATCTCACGGCTGAGCATTTTCTGTTGAGGGTTTTATTTAATTTTGTTCTAAAGGTACATTACTAGTCTGCAACATCATTTCAAGTCTCCAGCTGTTATTTAAGCCTTTAATTTAAGTATATGCATTTCAAATCCCCACCTCCTAAGAGAGGGGGAAAATACTTGATGACCTTCCCTGATTCCAGTTCCAAGGACACCAGCCCTCGGACTTTCGGAGCCGAACGCGCTGCCTGCCATACAGCTCCACAGCTTTCAATAGTGCTGTCACCAGCTGAGACTCTGTCCACATCAATTTTGCTTTCTTATGTCGTTTCTAAGCTGGTGCTCGAGCTTTTTGGCTCACGGACAGATTTTCCTTTCCAAGATTTCAGTGTTGGAGGACTGCTTCCCTAATCCCCAATAGTTTAAGATTATCTCTAGCCAACTATTAATCAAAATCAGAATCTAGCACTGCTTGCTTGTGCTGTTGCACTTGAGCACATAAAAAAACCCTTCTTTTTTCCTCTGAAGAAACACAGTTGTTACTTATCTAATTTGTCTCTGGTTCCTTTACCACCAGCCCCTCAGACACAGAACAGCCACTTCTCTCATTTAGTATCATACCAGGTGCCACGTGGGCCAAAGAATGCTTTAAAAACACCGGTAAAACAAGCTAACACCAACTCAGGAAAAACTTAAAATAAGATAGAAAACAACAAAGAAACTCTTATTTTTTCCTTCCACCACGTGCTCCTTTGAGTGCAGAAGAACGAATTGCCTTATAAAAACCTGGCATATTGATAGGCAATTAGCTCGTGCGGTGACATGGGTTATAGAGCAGAAGATGGATTTTTACAGCGCCTTCCGTATGCCATGTCTCCAAAAGCCTTCGCAGTGAAGTGAATTAAAGGCCACTGACTTTTTAGGGGCGGCAGCTGGAACAGCCCTTCCTGCTTCAATATTGCGTTGGGCAAAGCAGCGTGTTTCAAGCCCAGTTGGCTGCTGCAAAAGAGGAATCCCCCAGGGCCTGAGGCCAGATCCCAGGAATCCACTTAGAGGAGAGCCTGGCAGCAAATCCCAGCTTAGCCATGCACAGGTTTTGTGCCCGGGGTAGGGACTTTTCCTGCTTTCCATTCCCTGTTTTGTGGTTAAATACATTCTTAAGGCCAGGATGCTCTCGCGGACGGCAGACTGGCACCCAGGGACTTGGCACGTGGGAAGTTGCCCCAAGTTGTTTGTTTGGGTGCATGAAATGGTGAGAGGAGCTGTCTGAACGCTGCGCCTTCGAGAAGCGCTTGAAACGCAATTACAAGCATCCTTCCTCCCATGCCAGCATCTCACTGGGACCGCTCGGCACAGTGGAAATGGCCAGTGATCCCACTTCGGATTCACATCAATCCCAAATCCTCCATCAGGAATTCCTGCTCAGGGAAGAGGTCCAGCTGGATCCAACCTTTTCAGATCCAACCTGCGACAGGGGATTTTTTTTTTTTTTTCCAATCGCACGGTCTTCTGATGGGGTTTACAGCCGCTCAAGCTGCCTCTCTATTTTAGCATTTCTCCGGACTAAAAAGAAATCGCGCTTCCCGCAGCAACACCAAACAGGCAAACTGGTGCTGCTTTGTCGTATCTAATTTCAGGCAGCTCTTTGCCTTCAGCTGGTCGTGAACAAGTGAGGATAATGTAACACGTAACTCGTTTCGAAAATGATTCTCCCATGCTGAGTCCTGATCTGCCGCTGTCTGAGGCTCTTTGCTCAATAGATTACAGCACGATGCCAGCTCCGGCTGGCAGCCTGCACAGGAGTTGCAGCCACAAAAATCGGATTTGCATTTGTCCCGCTTATTCTGAGAGCTGTCACAGGGGAGGGATACTGCTCTCGAGCTGGCACCCGATATCGGCTGAGGAATCCCGCGTTATCACTGCTGTCATCTTCCAAGCTCCGTGTTATACAGAGAAGGAAAGCTGCCAGGTTGCTCTGTGAGCCAGTAGGTGTTCTTGGAGACAAAAACCTGAGCCTGGTCCCAAAGCCGTTGTTTAAGCTTTACTTGGTTTTTTATTTCCTTGAGAATTGGACGCTCTTCTCCTTCTGTCAGCTCACAGAACTGCAGCCCGCATCAGGCCAGCCGCGTCCTCCGGTTCAAACCGAGCACCTCATCCAGAGCTCGGCAAAGCCAGAGGAGCAGCTCCCGTTGTCACCAGTGTTTTCTGGACCAGGCCCGGAGGAGAAGACTCTGCTCGGGCTCGGTTTCTCCTGCTCCCTGCTTGTCCGTGCCCGCGGAGCTCACGGCAGCAGTGCCGGCAGTCAGGGCCTGCTGCTCAGCCGTGCTTTGAAGGCAAGGTGTGTTTGTACCTTCTGCTGGGGTAGTTTTATGAAAGGTTTACCAGAAACCCTGCTGAAAATGGAAAGTCCACATAAAAATTGTCAAATAATAACCACGAGGGGCTCAATTTACAAATTTTTACACTGAAAGGGTTATTAAGCACCGGAACAGGCTGCCCAGGGAAGGGGTTGAGGCACCATCCCTGGAGGGATTTAAAAGCCGGGCAGACGTGGTGCTGAGAGGTACGGGTTAGCGCTGGTTTTGGTCAGAGTTGGGTTGATGGTTGGACTCCATGATCTGAAAGGTCCCTTCCAACCTGGGCAATTCTATGGTTCTAATTTATAAACACACTGTCTGCTGGAATACTTAGAATCACAGGATCACAGAATCTTCATGGTTGGAAAGGACCTTTGAGATCATCGAGTCCTACCAAACACCCTACAATCTCTGCCACCAGAGCATGCCCTGAAGTGCCACATCTAGACGTTTCTTAAACCCCTCTAGGGATGGGGACTCAACCACCTCCCTGGGCAGGCTGGTCCAGTGCCTGACCACTCTTTCAGTAAAGTAATTCTTCCTAATATCTAACCTAAATCACGGAATCACGGAATCTTCAGAGTTGGAAGGGACCTCTAGAGATCATCCAGTCCCACTCCCCTGCTAAAGCAGGATTGCCCAGAGCACATCACTCAGGACTGCATCCAGGCGGGTCTTGAAAACCCCCAGAGAAGGGACTCCACACCCTCCCTGGGCAGCCTGTGCCAGGGCTCTGTCACCCTCACCGTAAAGAAGTTCTTCCGTGTATTTGAACGGAACTTCCCGTGTTCCAACTTGTGCCCTTTGCCCCTCGTCCTGTCACTGGGAACCACTGAAAAGAGCCTGGCTCCATCCTCCTTCAGCCCACCCTTTAGATACTTGTAAACATTAATCAGGTCTCCCCTCAGCCTCCTCTTCTCCAAGCTGAACATGCCCAGCTCCCTCAGCCTCTCCTCACACGACCTGCTCTCCAGACCCCTCGCCAGCCTGGTAGCCCTCCTCTGGACACGCTCCAGCACCTCAGTGTCCCTCTTGTCCAGCGGGGCCCAGAACTGGACACAGCACTCGAGGTGAGGCCTCACCAGTGCCCAGTACAGAGGCACCATCACTTCCCTGCTCCTGCTGGCCACGCTGTTCCTGACACAAGCCAGAATGCTGTTGGCCGCCTTGGCCACCTGGGCACACTGCTGGCTCACGTTAAGCTGGCCGCCCACCAGCCCCCCCAGGTCCTTTTCTGCCGGGCAGCTTTCCAGCCACTCTGCCCCAAGCCTGGAGCGTTGCTTGGGGTTGCTTACTTCTGCCTCCTCTATCTACCAGCCAGCGATTATCCTCACTTGAATTACTTCTTATTTAGCAGCTCCCCAATTGAAATGAATGGGAATGGCATTTGCTTGCTGAAGTATAAAATGGAAATCTCATCTTCTCTGAGGAAGCACCAGACGAGCATCAGCTCCGGCTGCACCCTCCGCTCCCGAGCAGCGATGTGAGCCGGGCATGAGCGTCACGGGGAAAGGGGGCAGTTTGTAGGGAGCGTGGTTGGCTTTTGGTAACACCAGCGGCACAAAAATCCTGCTTACAAACCTAGGTTTCCTAAAAGAAGCCTGTAAAACTCTCCTCCCTCTGTGCTTCATTGTGCAGACCTGGGTAGTCAAAGCGTGATTTTTCGTGAGAGGGGGACGCAGACAGATCACTCCAAAACCAACGTCAGACCGGCCGTTTGCAGGCCCTTGTACACAACCTGGAATGGCATCGATTTTATTACACAGGGGCCTTCATATTTTTTCTCCAAAGTACCTTGTTTGCCAGAACCTGCCGCAATTTGGGAAGTGGAGAAGCAGCGGCTTAACAAGGGAATAGTTGGAGAAAGAAAAATGTTATTATTGAAACTCTATTTGAAACCAATAGCACCACAAGGTCTCCTTCAAGTACTGAAGCCAGTCTAAGACACAGTGTTCTTCAAGATTATTATATTAAAGTTAAAATAAAATTAAAAAAAAAAAATGGTTTTGCGGTAAATGGAAAACAGAGCTCAGCAGAGAGATGGGGAAGCTATGGATTTTAACCGCAGCGGAGCGGGGCTGCGCTTGCCGTGTGCCGCAAGGCGATAGTCCTGGGTGGGTTTGGAAGATCAGCGGCTTGATACACGGTGCCAAGCAGTGATGCAGGGTTGGGAACGGTACATGTATGGATCAGCAGCTGGAGGCCTCTGAGGCCAGGAGCTCACTATAGGTCCCTTGTGATCCCCCCGCTCCTCTTAAACCTCTCTTGAACTATCCCGTGCTGTGGAGTGCACCACCCTCTACAAATATGTATACATTTATATACGGATGCGTAAACTCTGCAGTGGTCTTCGGACATAACTGCTTGTGATCTTTGCTGATAGCTCACTGGAATAAAATAATCTTATTAACCTTATCAATGCTTATAAATATTTAAAGGGCAGGCATCAAGAGGACGGGGTCAAACTCTTCTCAGCGGTGCCCAGTGACTGGACAAGGGGTAACGGGCACAAACTTGACCATAGGAAGTTCCATCTCAACGTGAGGAGGAACTTCTTTCCCCTGAGGGTGGCAGAGCCCTGGCACAGGCTGCCCAGAGAGGTGGGGGAGTCTCCGGCTCTGGAGACATCCCAAACCCGCCTGGACGCGTCCCTGTGCCACCTGCTCTGGGTGACCCTGCTCTGGCAGGTTCTAGATGGTCTCCAGAGGTCCCTTCCAACCCCTACCATTCTGTCATTCTGTAGTGTAAATGAAATGTCCCCCTGTCTGCCCCTACTGGCCCCCTGCCCCGAGAGTGCCCGTTTCCCACCATTCGTTCCCGGGATGTACGTGCCTATCCCCCCGCTCCCTTCAGCCAGCAGCCACAGCCGTGGGGTTTGAGACAGGGGCACGGGCTGTGACCCTCCAGTTCCCCAGGTGTGTGTCCCTCCCCTGCTCTGCTCTGCTGGGCTGAACAAGCCGAGCTGCTTCAGCAAGGGAAGTTCTTCATCTGCAGGTGATTCATCTGTTCATCTCCTCGATTAAGGGAAATTGGAGGATTCCTTGTGGACCCGCAGTGCTGTGTGTGCACAGTCAGAGAGAGCCGCTGGACCAAAATTAGATGCGAGTTAGATGAGCGAGATAAGGAGAGGTAGAAAAGAACCATTCGCTCATTTGCAGCCAGACAGCCCAGGCACGGAGCAATTAAAACAGCTTGACAGAGGTCATGCAAAGAACATGTGGCAGAACCGAGAACGAAATCCAGATCTAAGCCTTTAACCACATGGCTGCTCTCCTGCGTGTGCTGCTACAGCACAGATCATAACTGTCCTCAGCTTCCTCCTGTTTCCAAATAAAAGTATAAAAACTGATGGGTGACCATCACGCCCTGGAGAGGACACACGCGTGCCCTTGCAACATGGCAGAGCTGCAGCCTTCATGCTGGTGTCCCTCTCCCAGGGTGACTTCTCCAGGCTGGAGGGCTGAGCTCCAGCAAAGCGCCAGGTGCCTGTGCCATGGGAGCTCCTGGGGAGATGGGGGCTGCGGGGACATGGCGGGGGACGACCATGGCAGCACTCGCTGGGGCTGCGGCAGGGCGAGAGGTGCAGCCCGAGGTGCCAGGGAGGCTCTGAACCCTTCTCCGAGGACATGCTCCACCTTCACTTCTCACCTACGTCAGAATTACCTCATGTTCATAACTCCAGGAATTTCCAGCTGGTGCAGCCAAGCCTTTAGCTGCTAAATTAAAGTTTCTACCTCTCCCTGGAGGGTTCTTTTCCCTCCATTCTTTTTATTAATAAATTAATAATAAAGTATGGTGCTGGAGAGACAGAGTGGATTCGGCTCCAAGCGTGGCAGAGCGAAACAAGAATAAACATCAGCTTGTTTATAAGCACGTCTGTCTGCAGGGTTTGAATACCAGAAATCAAATCCTCCGCTTAGCACTTGCCAGTGCAACTGGAAGGTGTGATGGATGTTTTTACAGGAAAGAAGCCTCCTTCTTCCTGCCCACACCATGGCAGAGCTTATCCAGCCAGGCGGCCAAGCCCTGCTCCGTGGTGGGGTCCGATCCCCGGCACCCTCTCCCTTTGTGTGCTGATGAGTGCTCCCTTCATCCCTTAAAGCTGGGATTTCTTCAGTCCTCACCCACAAAATACTTAAAGCCTGATGTGCCCAGGGCAGCGAGACTCTTGGCTTCCTCAGCCCTCATCAGCGAGGCTGGCTTTGCGACAGAGACCTGCTTCGTCCCTCTGCAGCGAGTTGCATGTCACGTCTCCAACGGTAAACCAAGTCCACCCCCACCACGATACGCAAAGCTGGTAAGAAGCAAGGTCTATTTTCCTAAGGGTGCAACTCCACAGAAACCTTTCGGGAGACCAAGATGTCATCCCTTCTTCTCTATGGGAGGGGATGTGAGGAGTTGCTTCTTACAGATATTTTTTTTTTTAGTCACCAATGATCAAATTCTAGCGCTGTATCCGGCAAGAGAGCTTCAGGTTTTGACTCAAACAATTGCATTTACTGCTAGATCGACGCATATTCTCTCTTACCTCATTTATAGCCCTGGAGGGAGCAGCGAGCAGCTGAAATGTGGTTGTAGTGGCAGGAAATTTCAGATGCAGGCACTGACCAGAGGGTCAGGGCTTTGCTCAGGCACAGATTGTGGCACCCGACGAGTACAAACGGGTTGGAGATTAAGAGAATGACTGGACATACGGAGCCTGGCCCATAAACGGGAGCCAGCCCAGAAGAGGGATTTCGCAGCGGGTTCCTGTGCCTGTTCTCCATGCTCCCACGCGCAGGTGGAGCTGCAGGAGGGTCCTGCTTCCCAGGTGGAGGGATGGGGACCACCTGCCCCACACAAACCCAGCGCCGAGGAGCACGTGCTTAGGTACAGGATTATGTGTCAGGGAGGGAGAAGGCAAAATAAGGGAGAGAGAGTGGCCTCTGCGCCAAGGCTCACGTTTTTCGTACTTGCACAGCACTCCTCAACAAAGCATTGCTGCTGGTTTCCTAACGCTGACCTAGAAAATCCAGCCGGGACTGGGAAAGCGCGAGGGAAAACCACTGGACTGATAACCCTGGCCTCAAGGGGCAGCTTTGTGCCAAAGGCAGCTTCTGCAACAGCGAGGGGGGCTCGGGGGTGGTCAGCGAATCCCTGTATTCCCTGTGTGGGTGAGTTAAAAAGAGGGGTGGCCCATGAACGCTGCAGACCCACGCAGACGGTATCGTCCTACATGGGGGCATATGTCCATTCGGCCAGGACGTGACTAAATCGTCCCGCTCTAACCACATCTCTGGTTTCTGATCTGATCTGAGCTCTGATGCCATCGCACACTTGCAAACACAAGCGGAAAACTGCACAGCCTGCAATCTGTTGGTTCATTACAGTGCGTGTGTATATATATATAGTTTTAGCCATTAACCTGGGACCTGGTTTTGTAATCGCCACACCAATCTCCAGCTGGATGTTGATTTATGGTGGCGCCTTTCCCCCAGCCTTTCGGTGCTTTGCAAGAACTACGAGCTGACTACGGAAAGGGATTTTTGGTTTTTTTTTTTGGCATTGTGATGTGCAGCCATCTCTGGGCTGCAGCGTAGCGGGGGTTTAACGACGTACACCCAGCGAAATGGCAGAACGCAGAAACATGGCAGCTGGGAAGGGAAGCGCAAAGGAACAGACACTTCTCGAACCTGCAACGCTGCGACACGGTAGCAGCTGCGGAGTTGATAACGCCCCGAAGTGTCACCGGATGATGAATTATACATGTGATGCTAGCGAGGAAAAGTTGCCATCAGTTGGTTGGAAATGAAAACACAATTCTGCCTTCATTTCCAGCGCAGTGGGAATTCGTGTCTGCAGAAGGCACGATCCCTGATGTGGAAATTAGCCAGGAAAGCGGTGGCTGACACCTCTGCTCTCCCTCCCGGCACAGCAGGGCCTTGGTGGGAGCAGTCCTTTTTATTTCCCACCAAGAGATCTGTAGCAGAGCATCTGCTCGCCCGCTCCCAGGCAATCGGGACAAATCCCATGGCACATTATCCTGTCCTGCTGGCTGAGGTTAGGGCTCTGCACGGGGCCGCTGGGCAAGGCTTGTACCAGAGCTTTTACCTCTGTGGGGGGAGAAGGGTTGTAGGACAGGAGGGAAAGATTGATGGGAAACACCTTTGGAATAGCCATGCTTAGGTAAAAAGGCAGCAGGTGGGTGAAGTTTCACATTATTAACAGCTGAGCTGCCAGCTGAGCCCAGTTCTGGGTGATTGAGCAAAGCAGGAGTGGGCTTTATTAGGAGCCCAAGGGTAGCCCCCTCCTTCCTGCCTGGGGTGGTGCTGGGGTGCATGGGGCTGAGCTGGAGGATGGATGCTTTGTGTAGGGGCTTTCCCTGGATCCTGCTCCTGTGAGGCTGCTGAAGGACATCAGTTTTTCCATGCCTGCTGTCCCTGGGAATCTGCTCCTCAGCGTGTGCTGGAGGTGGGAAATGCTCTCTGGGAACTCACATACAAGGTGCTTCCCTCGGGCTGGTGGGGTCTGGGAGGCACTGGGACCAGCTCCTGGGACAGAGGATGCTTGGGCAGCTCTGCCTGGGAAGGGCTCCCCACCTGGGAGCGCAGGCAAAGGGAGTATTTTTGTTCTTGTAGGGTTTTCATATATTCCTTGTGATCTAAAAAAAGCCTGTATGCTTTTGATGTGGGCCGGGTTGAATATTGTGGGTAACGACAGCTTAAAATTCCTGAGTCGTCCTGTAGAAACAGCTGGGTGAATATTAGAGTTTGAACCAGACCAAGTTGGCTACTGGGTGATCTAGAAATTGCAGACATACCCCCGTGTACAGCTATGGCGAGGGATCTTAGTGGGGGGAAGCACAATTTAAGTGTATTTTCGGTATGAGAAAGAGATGTTCCATTCAGAACACTTATGTGGAAGCAATGTATTTATATTACAGTAGCACCCAGCAATAGACTGGTATGTTATTTTGTGCAGAATGTAAAATATAAAGCTAAAAGGCACTCCCTTGTCCTGTGGCCTTGTAACCCAAAGGGCTGAGGACGCTCCCCAGGTCACACTGGCTTTTGGAGAGGTGCAAGGCTGCTGTTAGCTGGAGAACTTCTGCTCATGTGGGATTTAATTAAAGGATAAGAACTATTCCTGTCAATGAAAAGTAGCTTTATATATACTGTAATGAACTTTCCAATGGCTGGGATTTTTTGCTTTGCTTAATACTGGTAGGAAAGAAGGCAAAATATCTTGGTTTGTGGTATTCATTGCTCACAGCTTAGCTTGATTCACTTGAACCTGAATTTCAAAGCCATGTTAAAGTCAAGGGGTGTGAATCCACTTAAATTGAAACCAAATGACAGCTGGCTGGGATCCCTGGGAAGGGAAGCCATGGAGCTGTGCGTGCTTCCCACTGAAGCTGATGGGAAAATGATTCTACCTTTGTCAATGGGAAAACTCCCATTGACTGCTGGGGGCAAAATCAGATTTCCAGTCAGCGCGTGCATACAATGCCTGTAAGCTTGTGTGTGAGTGGGGACCTAAAATAATGAAAACTTATCTGTAACCTCAGCCTGGAAGCTGGTGCAGGTTGCTTAGGTCCAGCTGAACCCTTGAGGAGCAGTGAATGATACTTGTGAGGGGAGGAGAGAGTTTTCAGCCTAAACAATTGAAAAATAATTTGTGACATAACCACAGAAGAGCATTCCAGGGACTGGAGGCACCATGCTTTCTTCCTCATTAATTAAAGATAATCCAAAATTACTGTTTCTAATTATTTGCAGAGAAGAGTTTAGCAGCTCTAACATGATGCAGTGACTGAAGTTGAAAAACTTGAGTCCCAGGAAAGTCTGAACCATCATCCCCTTGCAGTGTCACTAAAAGCAAATCTCTTTATGAGCAATTAAGATGTGTAGCTCTGGATTGCTGGGGAGGAGGGAGGGGGTGCTCACCACACTGGGGGGGTGTTCTGCAGCTCTGCTTGTGCTGAGATGTGCTCAGAGGATTGGTTTGCTTTCTTCTCAAGTGCCTCTTGTGTTCCCGATCAATGATGAATTAGTTCCAGCTATTAGCAGTAATTGCCAGCTTCTCCTTGAAGACGAGCTGAGTTTGACAAGGCTGCAAAGCTGATAGGTGCAGGTTTCTCTCCAAATGCTTCTTGGGTGTTTTCATGTGCATCTGTTTATGTGCAGGTGAGAAACCTTCAGTGGTGCAAGCTGCTTGTAAATGCATGTTGAGGTGCACCAATGCAGACATGCTTGGCTCGATCTGCTACTCCTTTTTGTGCTTGATCCGTGAGAAGTTTCTCTGTTTCAACCAGATGAAGGCAGAAGCTCATCTCTTCTATTTGGCAGTTCGCCCCCAGCACCCCTTTGCAGAGTGTGAGTCAAAGCAGGCTTTGGGGAAGGATGCGGGGGGGGAAAGATGGACAGTGTGTTCCTGACCTCTGGGGAGTTTTCCCAATCTTTGAGGCAGCGCAGGGAGGTGGCTGGGCGCCTGCTAGGTGTGGGGTGGCGGGATCAGCACTGCTCTGCGCGAAGGATGTCCGTAAGTGCACTAGTGAAAGGAAACAGGGTGATGCTACTTGCAGTCTGTCTGACATCATTTACCAAACAGGCCCTCGAAAATGGTGTTAAATGCCTGGGGAAATTAATTGAGAAGTCGTGAGGGGAAATGGGAAGCTGGTGGAAAATATGCAGTTTAGAAGCACTTTCTGCAGTACTGCTAAGTAGGTGGAAACTGAGCTCTTCTATGGGTACAGCCGCTGCTTGTCAGGGGCCCTGGGGGTGTGTGGCTGCTGTGCCGCTGCTGGGGCTTGGGACAGGGTTTGTCCGTGCGACAGGAGTCGGACCCAGTGCCCTGGTACAGCTGTGACAGCGACTGCCCTGCTGGGCTCTGGTCCCCTCCAGCCGACTCGCTGGAGTTGGAGGTCTGGCAATTACTTGGCTTTTTTTTTGTGTGTGCAGAGCCAGGCTTTGTGCCCAGACCCGGGTGGCCTGGGGTGTGCGTGTAGTACATGGCAGGAATGCTAAAGAATTAGGGGTGACACTTGGAATGGGGGTGCCTGCTGGCGCAGGATGGCAGGTCCCCCCAGGCTGGGGAGAGGGAGGTGTTTTTCCTCGCCCAGGAGCAGGGAGGGAAGGTGGAAGGAAGGGCTGTTGATCCCAAATCGTATTCAGGATACAGTCTTGCCCTTTTGGCTTCTGTCTTTCTCTGCTTCCAGTCCCTGGTAAAATGGGAACTGCAGATTTTTGTTTTATTCGCTGGGCTAATACTTTTTCAAACAAGGGCTTTGGGAGCAGGTCTTGACTCGTGAAGTATATCCGAAGTCACACCACAGAGCTCCCCTCACCCAGCCAGGCTCTTCCACTCCCCTGCCGTATTCCCTTCCCTTTCGGCTTTATGGATGGCTTATAGCCTCATGGCTCTTGAGCTCATACTTTCCTATTGAGCAGCTTTGCAGTCAATCTTCATTAACCACAACCAACCTTGCATAGCTTTGTACTTTGATTTCATGCTGAAATAATTCTTTACTCCTTCCCAGAATTACATGAGCTTTCTGTAAGTTGTTTGGCATCTCCATGCCATACCTTAGAAATGGTGGAGGGGTAGGCAGAGACATAAAAGACAGTATAGCTTTCATCTCAATGCAGCAAGCTATCTCCTAAATACACGTTTACTGCACAAGAGACCAGACTGATGCGCTCATTTCAGAGCCAAGACATGGGGATGCTTATCATGCTGCATGTTATGTGTTGTGCTGCTGGATCCAATGGAGTAGAGAGGGGCAAAATTCCCCCAAATAATTTCCTGCTTAGGACAAACTGTGTGCCATCGTTCTGCTGTAAGGCATGGGGAACAAGTACCTTCTAACTTAAAAAAAAAAAAGGGGGGGGAAATATGAGCAGGGTTTTGAAAAACCCATTTATAGCTCCCATCACAGCCTGCATAAGTGTCACCTTGTAGTGTCTTGCCAAGAGAGACAGCGGTGTCTGTAGCTGAAAGCAAAAAAAAAAAATTGCCAGGGCAGGTCCTTAGCTCCTGGTGGTGGTTACCAGCCCCATGTGTTTGACATCTCTGGAGCTGCTGAGAACGTGGACCTGGACCTCTGTTCTTCCCGTGTCAGCTCTTTCCACCATGTGTGGGGAGCTTCGGGGTGTGTGTCCTTCCTCCCCAGCGAGAGAAACAAGGGAAAGCAGCAACAGTCACTCTTTAGACCCTGCCAGCTGAATGGAAGAACTAATCAATCTGTCTTGCTCTGCCTGTTTAATGTTCCTCTTCTGCAGAGAAGTGAGACACTTACTTACACTTTCCAATATGTTGGGACAGTCTTTTGGCCTCAAAATGCTCCAGAATAATGAAAAAGTCTATTTACAGTAGCAAAAGCTCAGTCTGTTACCTCCTGGGATTAATTTACTACACTGGGATTTCTGAGGAGACTGTTTTCTGTCTCGAAAATGAGTATCTTGGCAGCTCCTTACTAATGCCAGGTATTAAGTTTTTGCAAAGGTACTGTGTGATTTGTTTCTTAAAGATTTGTGGGGTTGTTTTTTGAGGGGGAAGAAGTTTGGGGGAGGAAAACCCTCTGTTCTCCTGTGATGGCGAGAGTGGCAGAGTCACTCTTGGACAGTAGATGTGCCTGAAGGGGCTGACCCCCCGTGAGACCTCCGCAGCCGGGGCCGGAGCAGGGGTGGCAGAAGGTGGCAGGGCTGCCCAAATCCTCCTTGCCCAAGGGCCACTGGTATTACCAGCCTAATGGTGAAGGTCTCGAACCAGTTGCAAGCAGCAGGATGGGCAAACACAGCCCCTGCCCTGGGCATGGAGCCAGCGTAGCCACAGCAATCCCCTCGCTTTGCTTGGCTTGATGGTTGGCCAACCTTTCCGGGGGCCAGGTTTAGCCCAGCGGCTCCTGGGCCACTCTCCTTGGTTTGAATTTGGCCATTTCAATGTGTGGCTTTGGAAGCTGCTGAGTTTTTAGGCTGCNCTCAGTGTAGCATTGAACCATGATCTTTGCTGCCCTGATCTGTGGGATATATTTATTTCTTCTGCAAATTGGCGTCTGGAGCAGTTCCATAAGGGAGGGCTGTTCTCCGCTGGCAGCAGTGGGGGAGCGCTACCCCTGCACATCCCACGCTCGCCCGCTGCCGTGGCCTCGGAGAGCTGCGGTACGGCCTGAGCATGGTGACTTTTCCTATTGTAAGTCTAGTCCTGCTACAGAATATTGCAGTTTGTTTGTTTGCCCATGTGAAAAATGAGCAAAACCAACCAACCACTAAAAAAGGAGTACAAAAGAAATGAATGTGTTATTCTCTCCCTGGATCCAGACTCTGGCTTTTCCTCATCCTTGGCTCCCCAGTTTCTTCCCTCATTACTTTGCTGGTGCCTACACATGCGTACAATTTTGCGAGTGGATTTACATTCTTTGAGTAGAAATGGGACTTGGAGCTCCTGCTGCAGCTTCGATTCACAAAACTCCAGGCTCATGTTGCTGGAGGCAGTTAGGAAAACAAAAGCACAGAAGAAATGCAAAAGCCAGCTGTGTGGGGTAGTGGAAGCACTGGGAGTTCGCTATTCCAGGTCACAACTGGGATTTCACTTCTGTATCGTGATGCCAGTCACGGTACATCAGTCCCTGGGCTGCCCAGAGGGTTTACAGGTTTCTTCATTGCAGCCCATAGATCCTAGAGGAAGACAGCTGATTTTCCATTACTGAGGAGCCCTCTGGATCCCAGAGGGTCCCTGAGCTTAATTATTCCTAAGGCTGACCAGCTCATAAATTTCACATTTCATTAAATCTGTTGCTCTTGTTTAAAAACATCATCCCAGCTGTTCCCTGTGTCCATCTCGGGGCTAACAAGGGGGGGAAAAGTCAGGATTGTCCAACAGTTTGGAGGACTGTAGCTTTTTCCATATGCTGTCTTCTCATGCGTTGAAGGGCTGGTAGACTCATCATGATGTCTTCTAGCTGCGAGAGGTGTTTGGCAAGAAGAAATCCCTCTTTCTCTTCTTGCGTCAAAAGAAAGCCGTGGTATGTATGAGAAGTGCAAATAGCTTGGCTAATTTTGGAAGTCGGCAGCGAAGATTATGGCCTGTATCCCACAGAGTGGGACTGAGCCTTGGCCCCGGCGCTTCACGCCGTGTGTGTTGTCAGCTCTAACTGCAGTGTTGTCAAACCTCTGGGCAGAGTAAGTGATGAACACAGTAAAGCCAGAAGTAATTCAGCTCTTCGGGGGTGGCTGATACACTGTGTTGTTCTTTCTTCCAAGAGATTTATTTTCAGTTAACCTTACTAAATATCCTGAAAAGGTTCATGCTTAACTCTTCCCTGGGTGTAAAAAAGAAATAACTTGCGTTGCTCACATGCATGCGCATTCATGCATGCTGCCTGTTCACTAGAATGAATGTGATTTGAATTTCCAAATTTGCATGCAGGATTTGAGTAGGCTGAGGAGAAAAACATTTGTGATGGCACTTTCCTTTTTTTTTCTTCTCACCTTTTCCTGAAGCGGAGCAATAGTCTTGTCTCTCGCCTCTGAATACCAAGATTTTTCTGTACTAGTTCTGGTTTATGCAGGTAAATACACTGAGCTGGAAAGAGAAGATTGCAGTGTAATGAGGCTAAAGCATGACATGGTGGCGAGAAACTTTCATTTATGTCAAGGTCTGTGGCAGTAACAGTTGGCGTGTTGCTTTGTGCCACTGGCACAGATGTGTGTATGAACTGGTGACTCCTCCGAAGTACGTGCTGGAAATAGTTCCCTCTACGGCCCCCAAAAGCTGTTGCAGTCACCATGACAGCTGGACCTGGGAAAGAGGGGAAGACACTGGAGCAATGCCTTTTGCTCTCTGGAAGGAACAAATGGTGAGTGCCCCAGAGGGACGGTGTGTCTGGAAAGGGCCATTTGACAGCCTCTGAGTGGTGTTTTGGCAGGGATGCTCATAGAATTATCAAAAGCCATAGAAAGCTGGAGTTTTGCAGCCTCTCCTTTCTCTAACAAAGCCCATAGATTATCTATCTCTTCATATTACTGTGCTTTAAAAGAGATGGGAGTGATGGCTTCGGAGCGCAGCTCTTTTCCTCATCCCCAGGGCTACTGATGCCAACGCAGCATTCGGGGAAACAACGAAGCTCCTGTTTAAACTGATAATGTTAACTTCATATCATAGCATAGCCAGCGAGGGGATGAATAACCCTCTACAGTTAATTGCCATTCAGCTTAAGCAGGATGAAAACATGCTGTTTATATTGTATGACCTTTACTGCGCAGGAGAAATGGTACCGATGCTTGGTCCTGGGATGGAGTGCTGATAGCTGGAGCCTCGCAGGGCAAGGAGAGAGGCCCTTGCTGGGAGGGGAGCCATAAGGAGAGGGTTGTGATGGCCACAATGGCTCAAGTGCTCTTGTTTGCACGGCTTTTGCTTCCAACTGGCCTGCCTGTAAGGTGATAAATCGAGGAGTGGAAAGGAGAGTCTCTTTTGGGTGGATTTGCGGTGCTCCCACCTCCGGGTGCCTCTCCTGGAGGCAATGTCCGCGGGGTGCCCAAGCTCATCACCCGGTGAGCTGCCCTCTTCTCGAGCGGCTTCTCTGGATGCCAGCGCTCCCATTGCACACCACTTCTTCAGAGCTGGTGGGATAAATTCTGCAAACGATCTGCCCCTGGGGTTTTGTGCAAATGGCCCGGCTTCACCCCAAGCTCACTCTTGATTCTTGCGATGATGCTGCTGTTGTGGAAAATGCTGATTCTCCCCTGTTCTACGCATAATTCTTGGCACAGCTCAGTTTTGTGCCCCCATCACCCTCTTTGTCTTGCTTTGGGAGGATCTGCGTGTGAATTAACTTCGGTTACACTGAATTGACGTTTTTAGCAGTAAATGTTGATCTCAGTCCTGCTATGAAATGATACTTGTGCTGCCACGTGCCAAACATCTGTAGTGAACGAAGATGCTCAGTGTCTCTGAAGGCCAAACTGCATATTGCAAGACGCAATTCCTTCTGTGTTCATGGAACATCAGTAAATGAAGAGCCAGAGTGGGATGATAAGGAAGACATGTACACAGCTTATCGGGCTTTACGTATCGGATGCTGCGGCACTCAGAGGAGAAGCTGCAGCTGGCAGTAAATAAAGCAGCCACCAGCCAGCTTTTTGTCATGTCCCATAGGAACAGTGTTGTAAGCGAGAGAACGAACTCAGGAAGCCAATGCAGCACAGTGAGTCACTGCTGGGGTTGGGGGGGGTCGCTGTTGGGCTTTCGGAGGGTACCCGTGGGAGCCTGGCATCTCCTCCCATGAGCGTCGGAGAGATTTGGGCTGTAGCAAGGAAAATGCAGAGCAGCAACTGGGCTCATCTGGCTTTGTTTGCACCGCAGAGATTTGTGTGTGGGATAATGACTTTACAGTGGACTCTAGACTGATATTTTCACAAACGCGTTTCCAACCTGTCTGAGGAATTTGCTCAATCCATGCTTAAGGAATACAGATATTCAGTGGTATTTAGTTATTCATTTGGGGACGCAAAAATGCAGGCCCCGAAGAGGTCAGCGTATAGCTTTAGTGGGGAATGATGGAACCAGCACATCTGTGATGTTCCTAGCATTAGGACACAGTTCAGCTACTATACAACATGCCAAAAATCCTAAACTTCATATGATGTGACTGAACAGCTTTCGGTGCGACACTCCACATGCACCTGTGACCAACGCTCTTGTACTCCAGATTTAGTACTGAGCTAAACCACAGCTCTTCATACCTGAAAAGAGCCACTTCTGGTTATTTTTTTTTTTCCCCTTCATCCTGCCTTAGAGCAGATCAAGTGAAAAGTCACAGGTGAAAGATTTACAGGATATTTTTCCGAGCTGTCTGAGAACGATTTTGATATGTTTGCTTCCTTTGCGGTTGGCAAGATCTGCTTCTTGGGGACTAAACCTTGTGGAAACTTACCATTTATCTTCCACAGCTGGGAAGGAGGAGGCGGCCAGGTTTAAATCTGTGCTCCAAATCAGGTAGACAGTACTAAATCTTAAAATAGCCAGCATCCAGTGTTTTTTCTCAAAAAAACATAGTTTTGTGGCCAGCACAGGGACTGCTGTTGGACTTCAGTGGCTGATTCACCAAAGAGTCAGTAGAGGGGCTGGGAAACAATTTAGGCTCCTTCCCCATGCCGGTGACTCAGTCCAAAGGCTCTTCCCTTTGGCTCTTAGGGTGAGGTACCAGTGCAGGCGGGAGCTACGCATGTCTTGCTGCTGGAAATCCTCAGCCTGGTCCCTGCTGATGCCCTTTGGTGTATCTTAAAGGCTAGACTGCTTCCTGCTGTGCTGAGACAACTTAGCAGAGGATGTGGGAGAGAACTGGCGGCTAGAAATCTATGTCTCTGCTGCAAAGGCATTTTATTTGGAGGATGCAACTCGCTTTAGTGGGACAGGTGCTGTTCCTGCAGGCTGCTCTGTGCTTCCTCTCCTCGTCTTCTGCAAACCTGGTTTCCTCCTCTTGCACATCTGCTTTCCACGTTTGCTGCCTCCTGCACCAGGGAGGCTCTGGCAGAGCTGCTGGGTGAGATCCCAGCTCCCCTCCGCCATCCACGGGGGCCGCCCAGCCAAGACCCTCGAACGCTGGGGGTGGGAGATGGGGACCGCGTTGCCTGCTGCTAACAGCCTGGAAGGTGCGGGGAAGGATGGTGAAGCCAGTGTGCAGGAACGCAGTCCTGGCTTACCATGAATGACAGTCCTCACGCGCATCCCAGGCCCAGCACCTGGGCCTTTTTGCATGGAAAAAACACACCGAAATCAAAGTAGTTCATAGAGCAACAGGATTTCTTTGGCTGCAAGTAGTTCTACTGGCATACTTGGGTGTAACTAAGCCGAGGTCAGGCACAGGGTCTTTTAGAAAAGCCTTGATTTTTTTTTTAAGTTACTTTTTGGGAGTCTTGGTGTTGGACTGACTTTGTTTCGTAATCACTTTTTTTTTTTATTGGATGCCTCTGGTGTATCGGACTGTAAGATGCTCCTGGAGAGCTCAGAGGGAAAGATGCAGTTTGCAAATTCACTCTGGAGCTATTTGTGAACCTTGCAATTACCAGTGGCATATTAAAAAAAAAAAAAAAGAAATCTATTAGCTTGGAAAAGCAGCAGGTGTTTAGGGTGCTCAGCCAAACAGCAAACATCCTGCAAGTCAGTAACTGCTGATCAGAGGTAGGCAAAACTGTCACAATGAAAAGTTGAATTTATTTGGGAGTTGGAGTGCCCTTGCATTTGAATGCAACTTAGAAAATGGTTTGTTTTAATTGCTTTCTTTCAAGAATTATGCTGCTTTCCTAATTAGAAAAGCCTGTTTACGTGCGACAGTAACACATTTGGAGTAAAAGCTATTTCACTTCAGTGCTGCAGCGCGGGTATAAGGAGTGCAAGGATGGGTGTAGCCCGAAGGGTTTCCCTTAGTTATCAGCGTTGGAAGCATTGGCAGGGGGAAAATGTGGTACCTGAGACCCTGTGTCTGGAGGATCCCAGCTTGCGATAGCTGCTTGCTACAAACATTGGCCGTTGGCGTGACCTGCAGTAACTCTGTGTGTAGCCATTTATTGCGCAGGGGACTGGACTTCTGCAAGGCTGCCCCAGAATCAATGGGACACAGAAGGGTCTTAAGGACAGGTTAGCATTCATATTTGCAGGCTTTCAAATGTTGTAGAGTCTAAACTTCTATTAGTTTCCTCCCAATGTCTTTAAATGTCAAAGGAAATAACCTTCTGATGAGTCTCTGTTTGCTTTTGATGGAAAATGTAATCCCAGAGGTGTAAGAAATGAAAAAAAAAAAAAACCACCCCAGAAGGGATGAACACTTTCATGACATAATGTCAGTGATGTGACTTGCCAGTCCAAACTTGGCTGGCGTATCGCTGCAGTAAGCTGTATCCACTGGGTAAGCAAATGGTGTCACCCTCTTCCCAGGTCCTGAACAACCTCCTCAATGTGTAGGCAGCAGCCGCTGATCCACATGGAACAAACATGTCCCCTCCCAACATGAGACAACACAAGGTTCTTTGATTCCTCCTAATTGCATTTCAGTGTTTGCGGCCCAATTGTATGGTTTCTGCAGAAGTTCAGCAATTTTGGTTGCTGGCTTCCTCTCCTTGCTGACCTACAAATACCAGTTTTCAGGGAGAGATTTATGAGCAGCATGAAATTACCATCTTGTAAAAGCACAAATCAGGGCTATAAATAGGGGCCTGGAATACGCGGAGAAAACCCCAAGGGAATAGTGACTCCTGCTTCATCTGCGCAGGACAGCCCTGCCAACCCAGGTTGAGGAGGAGTCCGGTGCTTTGAGCCTTGTAAGCTGGCGAAGCGCCAGCCAGCCTTCCCCTCATCCCTGTCCTCAAGGATGGAAATAACATCTGGGCCAGACTGACAGTAGTCGGGCTTTAGAGTAACTGAGAGCTCTGAAAACTGAGCCTTCTCGAGCCTTGTATGCATTTATCTTCCTTTCCAGAACATTAGTAGGCAGAGTTTGTTTTCAGTGAGTTATTTAGCAGAAAGAGGGATTAGACCTTGGGCTAGCATTGATTAACCCCTGCGTGTTGAGTTGTTTAACAGCATAATGGATTAGTCATGTTTGCTGGTGACCTTTGTCAATTGAATCCTTCATCCGAAGACTCTTCTGACTTTTTAAATACACAGATCCTTGAAAGTGGAATCTATGCAAAAACATCCCTGAAGTGAATAGATGGTTTTGCAGAGCACAGGACTAGGGCAAATAGTCCCGGAATTTCTGATGTTAGGTTTGACGTTGCATGACTTGAGTGATGGGAGCCCCACTCACGCAGCTGGCTCCTTAGCACTGCCCACAGAACGGATCAGTGTTTGAAGTCCCGCATGAGAGCTGCGCGTGAGCTGGAAATAAATTGTTGTCTGAGTGGAAAAGCGGTTCTGGAAAAGGTCTGAATTTTTTGTGGGTCTTGGGGAAGGTTGTAGAATGAGAGTCCAGTTAGCAATAAGATTTAATGTCACCCTGGAATCACAGAATCTTCATGG